>JAXQQM020090761.1:12500-364608 GCA_034641835.2 Pinus albicaulis | reverse complement strand
TGGTTGTATATTCAATGGGTTGAAGTCAAATATCCGATGGAAAAAATGGCTAAAATTCTTATTGAAAATCTTGTTCGCATGTGTTGTCCTTGATGGAAACCTATTTGATGAAGATTGTTCTTGATGGAGATGGAATTCAGAAAGTGCCAGAATAATGTTGAACAAAGTATGTCACAATGCATACATGAGTTTTATGAGGAGAAGTAGCGTATGTACGCGGAAAAGTACGTTGCAAGTCGTGTATGACCTATTGCGCTCTAAATTTATATAACCAGGGGAATTTACCATGGTATTAACCCATTGTATTGAGCACTGGATTATCTATTTGATCCCGTCCAGGAATACCATCGGAAGTGGTGTGGTTTTAGCTCATGGTATTGATAAAGGCTAAACCTATATAAGGAGTAAATAATAATAGTGCAAGGTGTGCATGTGTCTGGGTATTGAATGAATACTTCACTTTGAAGTATATCTGCATGAATGAACTTTGTTCTTGATTTATAAATCTGAATCTATGATGCACCCGTGGATGTTTCAAAATCCTTAGATCTGATGATGATGAATCTCTAAGATGATCTGCAGAAGAAGAACTGGTGAAAATCTGGCGCAAAATCTGCTGAAGGTAATGAAGAAATTTGGGTAAGTTTATAGATCTGGTTTGTTCTGCAAAGCTTTCATTTACAGATCTATATGCGAGTTTGTTGAGGAAAAATCACGTGTATACGCAGATCTGATATATTAAAAGAGCGTATGGGAAGTTAGGGTTTACTGAAAAAATGCACAGATGTATGCGCGGGTTCGTTTAATGAAAAGCGCATGTATACGTGGGTCTGATTAAATAAAAGCGCATATGGAATTTGAACTAATAGTTTCTCATGGTTGAATGTGTTTCTGCATATCTATTCTGAAGTCTGGGTAATCTCTGATATTCTGGTTACAGTGGTTTCACTATTCTGTTTAAAGCATTGGGAAAAGTATGTTTGTTGAAAAATGAAGGGTTGAGTTGAAGCTGTTTGATCCAGTTTGAAAATTGATGAAACATGGTCTGCAGTGGTGCTGAGGGTCAAGCCTTTAGTGAGGGGGTAGTGGCTCCCTTCCAGTAGTAGCTGGTAAACGAGAGTAGGGGGTAGTAGCTCCCTTCCAGGAGAGGCTGGTAAACAAGAGCAGGGGGTTGTAGCTCCCTTCCAGGAGAGGCTGGTAAACGAGAGAATATTGTGGCCTTCTGCAGGTGGGTGCCTGTGTGCTGGTATGAGTCTGCGCCAGTACATGGTTGCAAGAAGTTTTCTTTACATAATAAATATTGAAGACTGAGACGACGGCAGCGGTGGTTTTCTCCCGAATTGGGTTTCCACCTTAAATCCTGGTGTTCATGTGTGTTGCTTATGTGTGATGATTTATTCTGTTCTTACTGCACATTTTTATTGCTTACTAAACATCTAATAAAGGAATGATGCAATGATCTAAGCTAAGAATTATCAGCATAATGAAATCTCTGTTAATACGCGAGTTTTATTAAGGAGATCTGCGTGTATACGCGAGTTGGCTTCATTAAAGTAGCGTATGGGTTTTAGAGAAAGAAAAAGTAAAAAGTGCTAAGTATGCTCTAAATACTAATTCACCCCCCCCCCCCCCCCTCTCAGTATTTTTCCCAACAATTGGTATCAAAGCAGGTCCTTCTGAAAAAGCTTAGCCGCTAGAAGGAAGATCAAGCAAAATGAGCAATCAAGAAGGAATAGCATCTATCAAGCCTCCGCTCTTTAACGGAAACAATTTAATCTTCTGGAAAATAAGGATGAGATCCTATCTTCAGTCTCTAGGAGCAGATGTATGGGCCATTGTTGAAGGAGGATATCAATATCTAGCCACAGTACCAATAGATCCGACAGAAAAGAAGAGTTATGAATCAAATGCAAAGGCAGTCAATGCTATAACAGGAAGTCTAACTAAATCTGAATTTTTGAAAGTCATGTAGCTGAGTACAGCAAAGGAAATGTGGGACAAAATCATTCTAAGTTATCAAGGTGATGCAAAGGTAAAAAGTGCAAAACTCCAAACTCTCAGAATTGAATATGAAAATTTGAAGATGCATAATGATGAGAGTATTGCCAGTTTCTTTTTACGTCTTGATGATTTTGTAAATCGTATGAGAAATATAGGAGAAACAATAACCGAATCTACTTTGGTTGAGAAAATTTTAAGATCTCTAACGACAAAATTTGAGTCAAAAGTTTCTGCTCTTGAAGAAAAACAGGATCTTCAAAATCTTACTGTGGTGCAACTTCATGGGATACTAACTGCATATGAAATGAGAAGAGGAGGACCATTTGAAGTCAAAGAAGCCATCTTTAGAGCTTCTACAAAAGGGAAAGAAGTGCAAGAAGCAGAAGGATCAGGATATATCTCAGAAGAAGATGAGGTAAATTTTGTAAAGAAACTTCAACTTGGCATAGGATGGTTCAGAGGTAAGCTTCCTTTCAAATGTTTTGATTGTTGAAGAGTTGTTCATTATGCTGCTAAGTGTCCTTATAAAGAAATATCTACAAAAGGAAAAGAAGTAGCAAGAAGGAATAAGAACCGGTCTAGCACTAGAAAAAGTTACTATACTCATGAAGATAGTGATGGGTTATCTGATAGTGAGGAAGAATGTGAACAAGATCTTAGACTTCTCATGGCATTTGAATCTAGAGAAGAAAATGATACTTTTGTGGATGCTCTAGAGGACAATGATTTTCTTGAAGAAAACAATCAACTCAAAATACACTTAGTAGAAAGTAAAATACTCTTAGAAGAAAGGAAAATAGCCATAGAGACTCTAAAAAGGCAGTTTGAAGAAGCAAAGAAACACATTGAGAAATTCGAATGTGAAGTGGTAAGTCTAAGAAAATATTTTGAGAAAGAAAAGACTCTGAATCTTAGATTTTCTAAATGATTTGAAACCTTAAATGAGATTATCAAGGTACAACGCTCTCCTCTTGTAAAGACAAGTCTTGGATATACCAGGGAATCTTCTCAGGCTTCAGCACCAAATTATCTAAAAGCAGCTACAGCTGGTTTACAAAATTCTACCACTCAACAAGGGAATGAAGAATCTTTACAAGTAAAGCATGATCATCTCAATTCAAAGAACACTAACAGGAATATCTCTCAAAGAAACACCAATCAACAGATAAATTCAAGTAGAAGATTTCATGATCGCAAAAATTTCTTCTTCAATGGAAAATGTTTCTCATGTCACAATTTTGGTCACAAATTTGTTCAATGTGTTGCATATAAAACCATCATGACAAGAGAAGCGAGAAAGAAAAGGATTGATATTGAAACAAAGAATAATACATATAACCATTTTTCTCCTATTCTAAATGAAGTTGAATGTGCTTATTGCAATAACTTTGGGCATGAAGAATCTGAATGCAGGAGCAAAGTTCAACCAAGAGAGCATTTACCTTCAAGCTCTAAAGTATCGAAAAAGAAGGAATTACAGGTTGAAAATTGTGGCATAGCATTATTTTCAGAAGGTGAAGAAAATCAATGGTACATTGATAGCGGTTTCTCAAGACACATGACAGGTGACAAAACCAAACTTCGTGCATATAGTACACTAGAAAAGGAAAATAAAGTTACTTTTGGAAACGATACTCCTGCTATAATTAAAGGAAAAGGGTCTGTGTTTCTAAAAGAAAAATTGAAGGCTAATGATGTCATGTATGTGGATGGATTAAGGCATAACCTGTTAAGTGTAAGTCAAATGTGTGATCAAGGAACTGAAGTTGTCTTTAGTTCAAAAGAATGTGTGGTTCGTGATCTTGATACAGGTAAAACAATTATAAAAGGAAAAAGAACTCCAAGAAACCTATACGTATTGAAGAACTGCAAAGAACAATGTTACTTGAGTAAATCTTCAGAAAACTGGCTATGGCATAGAAGGTTGGGGCATCTAAGCTTCTCTCAAATCAACAGATCGAGCAAACTTAATGTTGTTCATGGTCTTCCCAATATTACTCTACCTGAAATTATCATATGCAAATCTTGCCAATTTGGCAAGCAGACCAGAGTGCAATTTAATGCCAAGGAAAGATCATCAAGTAGGCCTCTTGAACTCATTCATACTGACATATGTGGACCTATGAGGAAAAATTCACCTCGTGGTGAACAATACTATATCTTATTTATTGATGATTTCTCTAGAATGTGTTGGATTGGGTTGCTGAAGCACAAAGATGAAACATTTGAGAAATTTCAGATCTTCAAGGCTCTGGTTGAAAATGAAGTAGATCTAAAACTCAAATGTCTTAGATCTGATCGAGGAGGAGAATATACTTCAAATGAATTCCTTGAATTTTGTGAACAACATGGCATTAAAAGACAATTTTCTGTAGCTGGAACTCCACAACAAAATGGCGTGGCAGAAAGAATGAATAGAATAGTTCAACAAATGGGTATAGCTATGCTTGATGATTCTGGAACACCTGACACATTTTGGGGGGAAGCAGCACATACAGCGGTAAACATTCTTAACAAGGCACATGTTCGTGTAAATAGTGACAAAACTCCATATGAACTCTGGTATGGTAATTCTCCATCTGTAAAGCATTTTAAAGTTTTTGGAAGTAAATGCTTTATCAAAAATAATTATGAAAAACTTGGCAAGTTTGAACCTAGAGCAGATGAAGGAATACTTCTTGGTTACTCCTCTACGAGTAGAGCATATAAATGTTACAATAAAAGGCTTCGGAAGATTGTTGAATGTATTGATGTTGTTATTGATGAGTCTCCTGGAGCCTCAAAGGAAGAAAAACAAACAACAAATGAAGACCTTGGTGACTTATGTCCTTCTACATCAAATAGCAATGATATTGATAGTGAACCCAATGAAGAACCTGGAGATGATTTATCTGAAAAGGCTCCATCCAGATATGTTCAAAAGAATCATCCAGAATCTCAAATTTTGGGAGATAAGGGATCAGGTGTACAAACAAGAAAGACTCTTGTGGGATCTTCTAGCTATCTGGCATTTCTATCTACTATTGAACCTCACAATGTCAATCAAGCTAGCAAAGATGAATGCTGGGTTCAAGCCATGAATGAAGAGCTTGATCAAATTGAAAAGAACCACACTTGGGAATTAGTACCAAGACCTCATTACAAAAATATCATTGGAACTAAATGGATATTCAAAAACAAGTTAAATGAGAATGGGGATGTTGTAAGAAACAAAGATAGACTTGTTTGTAAGGGGTATACTCAACAAGAAGGTATAGAATTTGAAGAAACTTTTGCTCCTGTAGCTAGACTTGAAGCCATAAGAATGTTTCTTGCCTTTTCAAGCTTTCAACAAATCAAAGTTTATCAAATGGATGTTAAATCTACATTTCTCAATGGTGATATAGAAGAAGAAGTTTATATAGAACAACCAGAAGGATTCACTTTGGGAAATGATGAAAATCTTGTTTGTAGACTTAAAAAGGATCATGGTCTCAAACAAGCTCCAAGGGCATGGTATTATCGTCTTGACAAATATCTTCATCAACAAGGATTTTCAAAGGGGTCTACTGATAGTAACTTATACACAAAAATTGAAAATGATAAACTTTTGATTGTGGTTGTATATGTTGATGACATCATTTTTGGAAGTAATGAAGAATCTATAAGTCAGAAATTTGCTTCTGTCATGCAGCAAGAATTTGAAATGTCTTTACTTGGGGAACTAACATTCTTTCTTGGTTTGCAAGTGCATCAAACTACAGATGGTATATTCTTATCACAATAAAAATACCTTAAGCAAATTCTGAAGAAGTATGGCATGGAAGAATGAAAAACTGTAAGTACACCAATGATAACTGGATGTAATCTCAGTTCTCATGATGATTCTCCCATGGTGAATCAACCAGAATACAGATCTATGATAGGAAGTCTACTTTATCTCACTGGGACTAGACCGGATATTATGCATGTTGTTGGGATTGTTGGACGATTCCAAGCCAATCCAAAAGAGCCTCACCTTTAGGCTTTCAAAATAATATTCAAATATCTACAAGGAACTCAAGACTTTGGACTATGGTATCCAAAGAATGTTGATCTTACTCTTTATGCTTACACTGATGCAGATTGGGCTAGAAATGTTGATGATCGGAAAAGCACTAGTGATGGAGCATTCTATATGGAGCCCTGGTTAGTATCTTGGTTCAGCAAGAAGCAAAACTCTATTGCCTTATCTACAGCATAAGAAGAATATGTGGCTACCGCATCATGTTGCACGCAACTTCTTTGGATGATGCAAACCTTACAAGACTTTCAAATCAAGTGCTCTACTCCTATTTCCTTTATGTGTGATAATACAAGTGCCATCAGTATTTCAAAGAATCCTATTATGCATTCAAAGACCAAGCACATTCCCATAAAGTATCACTTCTTATGTGAACAAGTGCTTGAACAAAAGGTGAAGCTGGAGTCTTTTCCCTCCAAAGAACAAGTGGCTGATATATTTACCAAACCTCTGCCCAGGGAAGCGTTCGAATATCTCAAACAGAAGCTGGGAGTAGTCTCTACCCTGCAGAAAATCAGAACTGCTTAAATTTAGAAGATTAAATTGGATACGTGGGTTTCCTGAAATATAGTCACGTATATACGCGAGTTTATACAAAGAAAACCACGTATGGTTAATTGCTGACAAATTTTACTTGGGGTCAGCATTCTTCAGCGCAACTGCAGTGTTGTTTGGTATCTCTAATGTTGTTTGGAATCTCTGATGATGTTTCAGCTCTTATGTTTATGTTTTATTCTCTGATATTGGGTGAAGATGCCTTGATGATTGGTTGTTGAACGTGTTCAGGTTGCACAAGCTAAGGAGGAGTTTTGGTCATATGGAAAGGATGCATTGGATGCACAGTTTCAGGGGGAGCATTAGCCTTGCTAAATGTAATGCATTTTTGGCATTATGATGATTCTGAAATATGATCTCTTTCTTGAGGTCCTTTGGTATTTGGTGTAAAAGGTCATATTTGTAATTTGATGAAAAGGTCATGTTGAGACCTATGATGTTAATTTGTAATATTCAGTCATGTAAGGACTTGAGTCAAATTTGTAAACCCACTTGGTTGGGTACTTGAGTCACATATGTAAATCCACTTGGTTGGATCATTGATGTAAGTATGAGTCCTTCGTGATAGGAAAGGTCATAGAGTCATGTACTTCATTGAAAAATATGTTTGAAGACTCAACATGAACTCAGGGGGAGCATGGTAACTTCAGTGCACATGAGAAGAAAAACCTTTTTTTGGTTGTTGATCCGCCCTTTTCCCTTGATGTCAAAGGGGGAGAGTAACATGGTGTTTGACTAGGGGGAGAGTTTCATCATGTTTGCATAATCGTTATAATTAATGTATCTATCTGTTGTGATGATCAAACACCATCATTGGTTGCCATCAAGTCCAAAGGGGGAGATTGTTGGCATGTGTTGTCCTTGATGGAAACCTATTTGATGAAGATTTTTCTTGATGGAGATGGAATTTAGAAAGTGCCAGAATAATTTTGAACAAAGTATGTCACAACGCATACGCCATTTTTATGAGGAGAAGTAGCGTATGTACACGGAAAAGTACGTTCCAAGTCACGTATGCCCTATTGCGCTGTAAATTTATATAACCAGGGGAATTTACCATGGTATTGACCCATTGTATTGAGCGCTAGATTATCTATTTTATCCCGTCCAGGAATACCATCGGAAGTGGTGTGGTTTTAGCTCATGGTATTGATAAAGGCTAAACCTATATAAGGAGTAAAGAATAATAGTGCAAGGTGTGCATGTGTCTGGGTATTGAATCAATAATTCAATTTGAAGTATATCTGCATAAATGAACTTTGCTCTTGATTTATAAATCTGAATCTATGATGCACCCGTGGAAGTTTCAAAATCCTTAGATCTGATGATGATGAATCTCTAAGATCATCTGCAGAAGAAGAACTAATGAAAATCTGGCGCAAAATCTGCTGAAGGTAATGAAGAAATCTGGGTAATTTTATAGATCTGGTCTGTTCTGAAAAGCTTTCATTTACAGATCTATACGCGAGTTTGTTGAGGAAAAATCGCGTGTATACGCGGATCTGATATATTAAAAGAGCGTATGGGAAGTTAGGGTTTACTGAAAAATGCACAGATGTATACGCGGGTTCGTTTAATGAAAAGCGCATGTATACGCGGGTCTGATTAAATAAAAGCACGTATGGAATTTTAACTAATAGTTGCTCATGGTTGAATGTGTTTCTGCATATCTATTCTGAAGTCTGGGTAATCTCTGATATTCTGGTTACAGTGGTTTCACTATTCTGTTTGAAGCATTGGGCAAAGTATGTTTGTTGAAAAATGAAGGGTTGAGTTGAAGCTATTTGATCCAGTTTGAAAATCGATGAAACGTGGTCTGCAGTGGTGCTGAGGGTCAAGCCTTCAGTGAGGGGGTAGTGGCTCCCTTCCAGTTGTAGCTGGTAAATGAGAGCAGGGGGTAGTAGCTCCCTTCCAGGAGAGGCTGGTAAACAAGAGTAGGGGGTTGTAGCTCCCTTCCAGGAGAGGCTGGTAAATGAGAGAAGGTTGTGGCCTTCTGCAGGTGGGTGCCTGCGTGCTGGTATGAGTCTGCGCCAGTACATGGTTGTAAGAAGTTTTCTTTACATAATAAATATTGAAGACTAAGACGACGACAGCGGTGGTTTTCTCCCGAATTTGGTTTCCACCTTAAATCCTAGTGTTCATGTGTGTTGCTTATGTGTGATGATTTATTTTTTTCTTACTGCACATGTTTACTGCTTACTAAACATCTAATAAAGGAATGATGCATTGATCTAAGCTAATAATTATCAGCATAATGAAATCTCTGTTAATACGCGAGTTTTATTAAGGATATCCGCGTGTATATGCGAGTTGGCTTCATTAAAGTAGCGTATCGGTTTTAGAGAAAGAAAAAAGTAAAAATTTCTGAGTATGCTCTAAATACTGATTCACCCCCCCCCCCCCCCCCCCCTTCTCAGTATTTTTCCCAACAAATCTAATGCTTTGAGGTATGTTTTTTGAATCCCAGATGCATCAGATATGCGACGAGAAAAATGTCAGTGGAGATGCCCACATTCACTAGATATGTATCGCTTTAATTTCAAATATCCTTCGCCTTAGATGGAAATTTAGTGATGATTTAATAATACATGTTCGTAGCTTTATTACTGTAGTTTTATGGGACTCATGGTTCATCCTATTGCCCTAGATTTCAATAATTGTGACACTTTTTCGTTGGATATTTGACAATTTGTTAGTCCAGTTAGGCAGGAGCATATGATGGTTTAGCATTGGATAATTGATGGTCGAAAATGTTTTTGTGATGAGAGTTTTATATATCTGATGGTGGTCCCTTTGAATAAGAGTCGAATATGCGATGGTTTCCATGTAATGTTGAATATTCGACAGGATTTTGCACACTAAAAAAATTGTAATTTGATGGCGCCCACATTTCCCTAATTCCTAATCCTTGTTACCAAAAAATTGTCATCCAACTAATTTTTTTCTATTTACCTCCATCAACATGCCTAACTCAATTTTAACATGTCTGTGTTTGTTAGGAGGGATTTGACTTTATTAGTGAGATACATGAAAATGCAAGCACTTGGGTTAAGTGGATATTTACAACTGTATATGAATTGCCTCAATGGATTGAAGCTATTCAAAAAAAAAATTCAAGGATATTGAAAGAGAACATTATCATATTCAGTGTACCTCTCAATTTGATTACAGGTGTTAAATATATTTTCTAACTTATTGAGTGGGTAATTTTTTTTCTAAATATAGCTAGCTATCAACATTCTCTTGTTATAATTCTTCAAATTATTATCTATGGGGAAATTACATGTGAAAGATAGTAACACAAATTCAATTAATATTATCTATAAAGTCTCAAAAGAGAGCAAGCACAACTATGATGGTAAGCTTGAATATGGTTTCTAGGTAGACATCATCACAAGAAAAAGAGCCACAAGTAAGAGTCCATTTGGATTAGTTTATCACATGGACACATCTCTTTATATTAACCTTGAGTTTCATGTATACAAGTTTTTACATGGGCCCACTACAAATGAGTAATTTTCAAGTGCATGGATAAATTAATGGGTTTGTTTGGATAAGAATAGGAGGAAATTTTTTAGTATGTTTACTAAGTATTAAGATAAGATTGAGGAATTTTTGAAAAGAAGGCTATATAGAGGATTTCAACGTTAGAGACCCACTTGCTCTATGGGTAAAATATGGAAAGTAAAATATCCAAGACACTGAATCTAAAAGAGAGCTACCAATCTCAATTTTTATATTGAATATATCGATAGGTATGATAATTTGTCTCCAATATTTAATATCAAAAGAAAATTTTCTAGGTTGGAAGACATATGGTGTAAAATTGTAGGGAAGAACTTGTACATGAGGTTTCCTACTAACTCTTTAACATGTTTCCTACTAACATTCTTTAGGAAAATAGGGAGATATAGGTACGAGCCTCAGAAGGGATACTCGAAATCAAGATTGAAGCTACATTGTTTATCTCATATTCATGGAAATAGAGGCAATGAAAACATGGTAGGATAATATTCCTAGATTGGCAAGAAAATGATCTAAATATCACATGTGCAATTATTCATCAAACAATAGTCCTTCAATGTATTGTGTCAAATGGTGAATGACTTTATTTCTTGTTATAATATATTTTATTTACATTTCTGGTTTGCCTCAACATCATTCTTCAACAAACAATATTCCTTCATTGTATTGTGTCAAATGGTGATTGAATTTATTTCTTGTTATAATATATTTTGTTTACGTTATTGTGTTTAGTGAAAAGTTAAAATATTACTCACCTTGATTTATTTTCTTTTCTCTTCTGAATGCATCTAATGTTCCTGACTGGTACATAAGGGTTGTAGATCCTGACTTTGAAGATCACCATTTTTCTCATTTGGATAATCTGGAAGGAAATTAATATCTTGATCCTGGATTTTCTTAATCTTTAAAGAAAATTAGAATTAACATAAGATGAAAATTGACATCAAACTAGAGAACAACACTTCTCACTTTGATGTTAAACAAAAACAAAGAGATAAATGAGTGAAAATCAACACATCCTAACGGAATCTTTATAGCATATGTATTTAGGGTTTATTTTTTTTAATTTAGGGGATGTGTTAAGTCATTTCTCTAGGATAAACCTAGATAATAAATATTAATCATGAAACCTATCCATATTGTGTATTGAGATAATTTTTATTTCATTTTGCATCAATGAGAATTGATGCTCACTAGGGAAAATTTATCTTGTCTATTCTTTGCAAAATTTGTTGGAAATATGATGCAGAGTGTTGTCCCTGATGGCAACCCACGGAATGGAGATGAAGACATGCGACTGTTGACATGTGTTGTCCTTGATGGCAATCCACTTGATGAAGTTATTCTTGACTTGATGGACTTGGTAAATGATGTAAATCTGATGTTTGTTGACAATATGATGCTGAGTGTTGTCCTTGAAAGGCAACCCACTTGATGAAGATGATGACAACTTACTTGATGAAGTTGTGCTTAAGAGAATATGTTCCTGATGAAGAAAATATAATGTATCTACAGTGTGTACAAAAGGCAATGAAGAAAGGAATTCAGAATGTGCTCAAAATATGATGAAAAGAGTATGTCTCTTTGTATACGCGGATTTGCCTAGGGGAAGTCGCGTATGCACGCGGAAAATAACGTGCCAAGTCGCGTATGGGAAAAAGCGCTCAAAAAGTGCAAAACCAAGGGTAACCACCATGGTATTGACCCATTGTATTGGGTATTGATCCGCCTAATTGACCCCGTCCAGGTAGTTTTGGGCTCATGGTATTGTTTTGGCCCATGGTATTGAAAAAGGGGCTCATGGTATTGAAAAAGGATAAACCTATATAAGGAGAATAAATTCATTGTGCAAATCATGAGTGTGGGTGCAAGAGGTCTGAGCTTGAATGAATACTTCTCTCTGAAGTAGATCTGAATGGAAAGGGTTACACTTGAAGATAAATCTGAATGTATGATGCACCAATGATGAAGAAGGGGATCTAGTTCTGAAATGCACTTGTATCTACTAGATCTGCTTATGGAAGGCCTAGATCTGTGATGAGGCGAACATCTAGGCGAACATCTGTCTGAAGTGAAAAGGGTAAATCTGAATTGAACATCTGATCTGATGAAGTATGCAGCTCTGTAATGATTGAAGATCTATACGCTACTTCGCCGCGGAGGAAGCGCGTATATACGCGGCTTCAGCGAAGAGAAAGCGCGTATGCGCAATAAAATATACACTGAGGTATACGTTGGTTTGTGTGGACGGAAGCGCGTATATACGCGACATCAGTGAAGGGAAAGCGCGTATGCAAACTAGGGTTTGCTGAAGCAAGGGGTATGAAATATCTGATCTATTCTGCTGTGTTTCTGCTATCTGATCTGTGTTGATATGTATCTGTTGGCGATGTATGGTTGAACTTAAAAGTATGGAAAGGGTCCAGTGTGAAAATATGATGAAATGTGGCCTGCAAGTGTTGTTCTATTGAAGTTGTTGGATCCAGTGTGAAAATTGATGAAACGTGGTCCATAGAGGTGCTGAGGGTTGTAGCCTTCAGTCAGGGGGTCGTAGCTCCCTTCCAGGTGAGGTTGGTAAACGAGATCAGGGGGTCGTAGCTCCCTTCCAGGAGAGGCTGGTAAACGAGTCAGGGGGTCGTAGCTCCCTTCCAGGAGAGGCTGGTAAACGAGCGCAGGTGGGTGCCTGCGTGATGGTCAAGTCTGCGCCAGCACATATGTTGTAAGATGTTTTCTCTATAATTAAATATTGAAGGCTGAGCAACTGCAGCGGTGGTTTTCTCCCGATTTGGGTTTCCACCTAAAAATCCTGGTGTTCATGTATGATGCTTTGTGTGATGGTTTATTCTGTTCTTTCTACACCTGTTTATTGTTTATTGAGCACCCAATGAATGAATGATGGAATAATATAAGTAAAGGTTTAATGACTGATCTAGATCTCTGTGTATACGCTAGTTTCATAAAGGGGATCCGCGTATATACGCTAGTTTACTGAAGGAAAGTAGCGTATGGGTTTTAAGGAATGAAAAAGTAAAAAGATTTGATTTTGCAGTAAATACTGATTCACCCCCCCTCTCAGTATTTTTCCCAACAATTGGTATCAGAGGGTGGTCCTTCTGTATAAGCTTGATCGCTTGAAGGAGATCCGTCGCAATGGGAAAGAAGCAAAAGAAGAAGCCTACTCGAAGAAAGGAGATATTTCAGAGAACATGGATACCAGAAATCAAAGGAGATGAATCTGATAGTGATTGGGGTCATCCTTTGAAAGATCTTAGTGGTACAAACAATAGTGAAGAATATGCTATCGACCTAGAAGAAGCTGTCAAGATTAAAGATGAAGAAAATTCTGACCAAGCTCTACAAGTGCTCATGGCAAAGAAGCAAAATACTCAAAGTAAGGAGATGTCTCAGAAAACCGGTACAGCAGAAGTTGACAAAGATGAATCTGATAATGATCCTTATAATCTTATCTGTGCAAGCAATGATGTAGATAGTGAAAGTAATGTTGTGGATTTAAAGAAGGTTATCAAAGACCAACAAAGAATATTTAATGAGAAGGACGCTACCTCCAAAGCTTTGGTATTTAGACTGAAAAGGATGTTCGATGATGTACGCAGTCAAAGTAAAGGATATCAAGCTGGAATCATCTCTCTGCAAGAAGAACTTGAAGAAGCAAATAAGAAGAATGAAGGACTTGAAGCAGAAAACGGTTCTCTAAAAACAGGTCTGGAAAAATCAAAGAGGAAGAATAAAAGTCTTGAAGCTGAAATCATCTCTCTACAAGAAAAACTTGAAGCATCAAGTAAGAAGAGTGAGGAACCCACACAATCATTTGAAAAGGAAGGACTTGAAGCAGAAATCATTTCCCTCAAAGAAGACCTGGATAAATCAAATAAGAAGAATGCAGGACTTGAAGCAGAAAACATATCTCTGAAAGAAGATCTCAAAGCATCAAAGAAGAAGAATGAAGAGCTGCAACAAACATGTGAAGTAAACGAAAATTGGTTGAAAGAAGAGATCCTAAATCTTAAGGATCAAGTAGAAGATGGAAGAAGGAAAGAAGAAAGCATGACAAAGCAATGTCAAGACTTGGAGGTTGAGGTAAATATTCTCAAAGGTAAATTAGAAGAAAAGGTTAAAATTTTAAGGTTTCATGATAGTACTAATATCTTGGACAATATTTTGAGTAATCAAAGGTCTCCTGCTATCAAACATGGTCTTGGTTTCCATGAAACTATTAAAGGTGAATCTAGCTCACAAGGAAGTGCTAAAAATTCAGAGGTAGTCAATGCAAAACCTGAAGTGTTGAAAGAGACAAAAGGTCAATCAACAATGAAATCTCAAAGGAAATCATTCAATAATGTTGAATGTTTCAAATTTCATAATTATGGGCATGTTGCAGCAAATTGCAGAAGCAGAACAATTCAGCCACAAACAAACAGGTTCTACTCAGAAAGGTACTCTAGTAGCTTCAAGGGATATTGTTTCTCATGTAACATGTATGGTCATAAAGCAGTTGATTGTAAAAGGAGGAAGATTAGAAATACTCATTATGATTCTTATGCTTATTTTTCTGGACACATGAGATGTTATTCTTGTAACAAGTATGGACATGTAGAAAAAGAATGCAGGATGAACAGATCTGGGAAAGTGGACAATCTCCAGCACAGAATTATAAAGTTCAATCAAATTTGGAGAAAGAAGGAGGACCGATCAGAAACGTAGGGAAGTCTGACCCTACTGCAGTCATCCGCTTCTGAAGCTTACTTCTCTGATTGACTACAGGAATGATGTGAGATACATTATGTGATCTAGTAATGTATCGTCACAGGGGGAGCAATGCATGATGACTCTCATGGTTGATTTGATTACTCTGGTTACTTTTACTTCTGACAGCGCTTTTGATGTGGAAAGGACAGGTACAGGAGGTACAAGCTCAGGAGGAAATGAAGGAAGATGAAAATTTTCTATGCTTCACTTTCCATACGCGGGTTATATTAACAAAAGTCGCGTATACACGCGAGTTCCAGCAGACACAGTCGCGTATGCATTGAGGATAAGAGAATTCATATGATAGCTGAAGATCTGGAGCAGAGGTTCAGGGGGAGCATCAGTCTGACTGCTAATGATTGCACTGTTAGCATTATTCTGGTTATATTCATGCTAATGATATGATAAAAGGTTCGTGTGTTGAAGATTATGGATAAAGCCTGGTTGCTTTATGATGAAGAGCATTCGTTGTTGAGATGAAAGTCTTATAGTTCAGAAATGAGGACAGATCATGCAGAGATAGTTGCTAATAACTTACTGTTGAAGGTATTTCAGATTGAACAAGTTAAGGAAGAGCACTGGTTTAGGGGGAGCAACAGGTTGAATACTAAGGATTGCATTGTTGGCAATATGACTGATTATTCTTGGCTATTGTGATACTCATGCTCTAAATAATGATAACTTGGTACATGGTCTATTATGATGAGATGTTGATCCCTGTTTACTTAAAAGTATCGTTTGTGTTCACACATGGATGAGTTGGAAGTCGTTTGATTCAGAAATAATTCATGCAGAGCTTTGTTATTATGGTTGAGATCTTTTGCCTACATATGGTACTTCATGTTAAATCTTGAAGATCTTGATGATATTGGACCACATGGATGATTGTTTGACACATACTTGAAGATGTTGTTTTGGTATGATGATCTCTCTTGGAAAGATTGTATTGATGCTACAAAGAATCTGAAGGCTTGGTTACTATTGCGCTGATGCTACAACCGTTGGATGACGCTTAAAGACACAACTACACTGATCTATCTATCTGTAGTCTAGGGAAGCATTCAAATGACTCAGAAAGAAGCTGAACACTGTCTTTGCCTCACAGAGAATCAGATCTGGTTGAAATTTAGAAGATTTCTTGGGATACGCGGGTTTCCTGAAACACAGTCGCGTATATACGCGAGTTCCTGCAAAGAAAACCGCGTATGACTGATTGCTGACAATTTTTGGTTGGTTCAGCTCTCTTCAGCATAGCTGTAGTGCTGTTTGGTATCTCTGATACTGTTTGGTATCTCTGATGGTATTCCAGTTCTCATAATTCCATTTCTAATGTTTTGATGAAGATGCCTTGATGATTTGTTGGTGGAAGTTTTCAGGATGCACAAACTAAGGGGGAGCCTTAGTCATTTGGAAAGATTGCTTGGTTGCACAGATTCAGGGGGAGCATTAGCTTTGCTGAGTATAATGCAATGTTGGCATTATGATGGTTCTGAAACATGCTCTCTTTCTTGAGGACTTTCTGGTGTTGGTCTTAAAGTTATATTTGTAGTTTGATGAAAAGGTCTTGTTGAGACCCATGTTGTAAAATTGTAATATTCAGTCATGTAAGGACTTGTCAAATTTGTAAACCCACTTGGTTGGGTAGCTGCGTCAATCTTTGTAAACCCACTTGGTTGGGTAGCTGAGTTGAAATGTGTAAACCCACTTGGTTGGGTACTTGAGTCTCATATGTAAATCCACTTGGATGGATAATTGATGTAAGTATGAGTCTTTGGTGATAGGAAGTTCATAGAGTCATGTACTTCATTGAAAAATATGTTTGAATATTCAGCATGAACTCAGGGGGAGCTTGGCCACTTCAGTATATATCAGATCTGCAGAATGCTTCTTCCACATGAGGAGAAAAGAGGGAGAGTATGTTGGTTTTGATCCGCCCTTTGCCTTTGATGTCAAAGGGGGAGAGTGACATGGTGTTTGAATGAAGAGAAGATAATGATGTCAAATATTTGGGAGAGTGACATGGTACCTATCTGTTGTGGTAACCAAACACCATCGTAGTTTCCATCAAGTCCAAAGGGGGAGATTGTTGGAAATATGATGCAGAGTGTTGTTCTTGATGGTAACCCACGGAATGGAGATGAAGACATGCGACTGTTGACATGTGTTGTCCTTGATGGCAATCCACTTGATGAAGTTATTCTTGACTTGATGGACTTGGTAAATGATGTAAATCTGATGTTTGTTGACAATATGATGCTGAGTGTTGTCCTTGAAAGGCAACCCACTTGATGAAGATGATGACAACTTACTTGATGAAGTTGTGCTTAAGAGAATATGTTCCTGATGAAGAAAATATAATGTATCTAAATTGTGTACAAAAGGCAATGAAGACAGGAATTCAGAATGTGCTCAAAATATGATGAAAAGAGTATGTCTCTTTGTATACGCGGATTTTCCTAGGGGAAGTCGTGTATGCACGTGGAAAGGAACGTTCCAAGTCGCGTATGGGCAAAAGCGCTCAAAAGGTGCAAAACCAGGGGTAACCACCATGGTATTGACCCATTGTATTGGGTAATGATCCACCTAATTGACCCCGTCCAGGTAGTTTTGGGCTCATGGTATTGCTTTGGCCCATGGTATTGAAAAAGGGGCTCATGGTATTGAGAAAGGGTAAACCTATATAAGGAGAAGAAATTCATTGTGCAAAACAAGAGTGTGGGTGCAAGATGTCTGAGCTTCAATGAATACTTCTCTCTGAAGTAGATCTGTATGGAAAGGGTAAAGGTTTGATGATAGATACGAATCTATATCTCTGAAGCACTTATGAAGAGGAAATGATGAAGCGGGATCTTTAGATGCGAAATGTATGGACACAGATGCGTTACAGGAATATTCGATACATTTATTTGGCGAACATCTAGGCGAACATCAATACGAAGTGAAAGAGTCATCCCAGATTGTACATCTGATGCGATGAAACATGCAGCTACGTAATCATTAAAGATCTATCGCTACTTCGCGCGGTGGAAGCGCGTATCTACGTAGCTTCTATGAAGTAAAAGAGCGTATCTGTAAATAAATATACAGAATTATGTTTCTGTTTTGTATGGACGGACGCGTATATACGCGACATCAGTAAAGGGAAAGCGCGTATGCAAACTAGGGTTTGCTGAAGCAAGGGGTATGAAATATCTGATCTATTCTGTTGTGTTTCTGCTATCTGATCTGTGTTGATATGTATCTTTTGGTGATGTATGGTTGAACTTAAAAGGATGGAAAGGGTCCAGTATGAAAATACGATGAAATGTGGCCTGCAAATGTTGTTCTATTGAAGTTGTTGGATCCAGTGTGAAAATTGATGAAACGTGGTCCCGGGGGTGGTCTTGAAGGTTAGCCTTCAATCGGGGGGTTGTAGCTCCCTTCCAGAGGTGACTGCAGTGGGGGTGGTAACCCTTCCCGGGAGAGCAGTAAACGAGTCGGAGGTCGTGGCTCCTTCCGGGAGAGGTTGGTAAGCAATGGCAGTGGGTGCACAACGTCTTTGGTCAATCTGTGACACATATGTTGTAAGATGTTTTCTCTATAATAAAATATTGAAGGCAGAGCATTGAAACGGTGGTTTTCTCCCGATTTGGGTTTCCACCTAAAAATCCTGGTGTTCATGTATGATGCTTTGTGTGATGGTTTATTCTGTTCTTTCTACACCTGTTTATTGTTTATTGAGCACCCAATGAATGAATGATGGAATAATATAAGTAAAGGTTTAATGACTGATCTAGATCTCTGTGTATACGCTAGTTTCATAAAGGGGATCCGCGTATATATGCTAGTTTAATGAGGGGAAGGAGCGTATGGGTTTTAAGGAATGAAAAAGTAAAAAGATTTGATTTTGCAGTAAATACTGATTCACCCCCCCTCTCAGTATTTTTCCCAACAAAATTTGCTATGATAAGATTCATAAATGATTACATCAAGCCTTATTGCATAGTAACAAAGAGTTAAAAAGTTAACTATTGAGGACCTAGTTTCAATATGCTTAGATAAATTTTTAATATGTAATATGTTTTATTGAAAAATACTAATGTTTTGAACCATATGTTACATATATAATGTTTTTTGCTTTATCAAGTATGATTAGTGCAAATAATAAGTATGAAATTTTCATGTCGTGCAACACTTGGAATGGCTTCAATAGGGTTCTAACCAACATTTTCCTTGTCATTTTTCATTTATTTAGAAAAATAATTTAATAAAGTTCCCATTACATCTGCCAACTGTAGAATGTGGTTAAGGATGAGTAAATAAAAGAACTAATTTTAATTTTCAAGCATGAATAGTTTCTAGAACTTCAGAGCATGAAATAAACTCAATAACCACACATCTTAATCAAAACTTTAGATTGAAATATGACATGGAGTCATTTTTCATCCTCATCCATGTTTCGAACTAGTGGGTTTAGCTAAGCTTTAGGATCCCTTACAGGCACATAAGGATTTGAGTGTTTAAATAAGTTTCCTGTGTTTCATCTAACCATGGGGGACCTAAAAGGGTATCAATATTTACAAGAGACATTTCGTCAACATTTTTTAAATTCGTGATAATTCTTAAGCAACAAAATAAAATAAAACATATTTTTCATAGAACCGATATGCAAGCTCTCCTGAAGAAACAATAAGATTCCTCAGGAAGAACAAAAACTTATTAAAATTAAATATTCAAATCCAAACATCCATGTGAATATAAACATTATTGGCATTCTCACTTGCTATGAATAAAAAGCTTCAAAAGTAGGTAACTTCCTCCCTTTAGTAGCTATAAGAAAATTCCTAACATTCTCAAAATATTGATAGATATATAAAGGTCATCCTTCAGGAGGGAGTTATTAAAAATCATTTGTAATGACCTCCTAACTAACCCTAGTCAATTAAGAGGGTAGAAAAAAAAGGATGTATTTCAAGGCAACATTAGGTTTCATAAAATATGTGAACATTCTAATGGGAATGAATCTTATCCCACAGTTAGACACTACTCTTGGTCGAGCCTCATTGATAATATTACATAAAATGATCCCATTTGTCAAGAAAATATTAAAATCCTCCTCAGTTGTCTTGCATGGAATATTTAGACATCCAAAAATTCTCTTTATCCATGTTATAGCTGGAAGTATCCTATTGGCTGTAAAATATCATACATAAAAAGAAGTGTAGTTAAGGTCAAAATCCTCAAGGTTTCAGTTAACACAAAACATATTTCAATCCTAGAAAATAGAGCCCATGTTAAACAATATATATATATAATATGTATGATAAAATATGATCAAGCCTCCCAAGTGAGACTAAAAATGTGGTTTTTGATAAAGAATTGAAGTATATGAAATGCAAATAAAAAATCATACATTACTAAATTTTGATTTTTTCTAGTGAGAAGATCCAATCATATTGATATAGAGAGACTAAATTATTCTAGAGAAGATTTATTTAGTGTAGTAGGTTGAGCTCAGTACGTTTGTGAAACAAAAAGGAGGCCTAAGGGATTGGATGTACTTGTCCACACATAGATATGAAACCAATAGTGAATGAATGTACTTTTATGGCATTCAAGATATTTATAGGAAGGTATTTGTCATTCTTTTTTATCTAAGTATGTTAAATCAACCTTTTATTTAGTGAAAAATGAAAAAGATTAGGGTTAGCTATGAAATTCATAATTAACATCATAACAAAAATCATAGCATAAAAAACAATGGAAATGAGCCTTAAAATAAATCCCATTCATCATAAAAAGAGAAATTGAAAAACTAATTATAATATTATCAGTGCATCTACTTCCTATACTTTTAGTGAATCCAAATGAGAATCAAAGATAATCTTAGCTTGTGATATACTGCCTTATTATATGTTACAAACCTTTAAATCTGTGGAACTCCTAAACATGTTGTCTTTGACTTCCTTGTGCCTTCTCTAGCTAAACAAACTTGTGGGAGGAGGATAGGGAAAAATGTTGCAAACCAATGGAGGAGGGATCCCATTTGGAGTATAATATGGTGGAGGAAATTAAATGTCTTATGTTTTTCTCTGGAAAGGTATACTCTAAACCTATTGAATAAAGGGAGAGATAAAATGTAACTGATGTTGTTTTTTAACCCCACCATCTAGATAATTTCAGTCTATGACTTTATCTCTTTTGAAACACTAAGTTGAACATAAGAAATTCCAAAAGCATAACATGTGTGCCAATTGTATTATGGAAATTAAAATAATGTATAACAAATCAAGCTCTCTCCCAATAAATGTTTCATCTCATTTTACAAAGATCTTGGTTTGGGTTTAAAAACTTTTCTTCAAAGTTTGGATTTAAGAGCATTTCTCGGAAGCAAAATAATTTTACAAAGAATTGTTTTGGGTTTAAATAATTTTTTTGGAAGACATTTCTTGGAGGCGGCCTGATTTTGCAAAAAATTATTTTGAACTTAAAAAAATTTCTTGGACGTACATTCAAAAGACATTTCTTGGAGGTATGTACGTGTTTTGAGTTGAATTAAATCTTTTGAGCTTCGTTTCATTTTTATAAGACATTTTTCTCTCGAATTTTTTAAAGTAAGTGTTTTGGATTGGAGTATGTATTTTTTGCAAAAAATTTAAACTGATTTTTTTAAATTAAATCTTTTGTGATATTTTTTGTAATCGAGTTATTGTCTAATTTTTTGAAGGAAATTTTTTGAACTTCATACCCTATTATCATGGGAAATCAAAGAACTTGTGCGAGAAAATATGATCGAAAAAGAGACCCTAAGGAACGTAGAGAAGAGACGAGACAATCTCGCAAAAGAAAGTTAGAAGCCCTCTCAAATATTGAAGAGGAAAATCAACCTCAAGCAGAAATTGAAGCAGGTATGTAAATGTAAATATTATGATCTATTGATATATTTAAAATTTTCCTAATGTAAAGTGTGAAGCTTGATTTTTATTTGATGAACTAATTTGAAAAATATTTTGTTTAATGTAAACAAACAGAGATATTCCTCAAAATATTGAAGAAGAAAATCAACCTCAAGCAAAAAATGAAGCAGATATGTAAATGTAAATATTATGATCTATTGATATATTTAAAATTTTCCTAATGTAAAATGTGAAGCTTAATTTTTATTTTATGAACCAATTTGAAAAATATTTTGTTTAATGTAAACAAATGGAGATATTCCTCAAAATATTGAAGAAGAAAATCAACCTCAAGCAAAAATTGAAGCAGGTATGTAAATGTAAATATTATGATCTATTGATATATTTAAGATTCTCCTAATGTAAAATGTGTTGGGAAAAATACTGAGAGGGGGGGGGGTGAATCAATATTTAGGACTTAATCAAAAAAAATTTACATTTCCATTCACTAAAACCCATACTCTACTTTGCTGAAGCTAACTAGCGTATACACGCGGATATCCTTCATAAAACTCGCGTATACACAGAGATCTTGTTATGCCATTAATTCTTCACTTATATCATTCCATCATTCATTCATTAGATGTTCAATAAACTATAAACATGTGCAGTAAGAATAGAATAAATCATCACACATAAGCAACACACATGAAAACCAGGATTTTAGGTGGAAACCCAAGTCGGGAGAAAACCACCATTGTCGTTGTCTCAAACTTCAATATTTTATTATAGAGAAAACATCTTACAACATATGTGCTGGCATAGCCTCCTACCAGCACGCAGGCACCCACCTGCGCTCGTTTACCAGCCTCTCCTGGAAGGGAGCTACGACCCCCTACTCTCGTTTACCAGCCTCTCCTGGAAGGGAGCTACGACCCCTTGCTCTCGTTTACCAGCCTCACCTGGAAGGGAGCTACAACCCCCTAACTGAAGGCTACAACCCTCAGCACCACCATGGACCACGTTTCATCTATTTTCACACTAGATCCAAAGCTTCCTTTAGAACATAACTTGCAGGCCACGCTTCATCATATTTTCAGACTGGACCCACTCCATACATTTGAGCTCAATCATACATCATCAACAGATAGCAGTAACACAACAGAATAGATCAGACATTTGATACTTCATACTTCAGCAAACCCTAATCTTCATACGTGCTTTCCTTTCACTGATCCTGCGTATATACGCGCCTTCGACCATACAAACCCACGTATACTTCTGTACATATTACAGAGCTAATTTTACTGCCCATATGCGCTTTCTCTTTAGCAAACCCACGTATATACGCACTTAATTTGTGGCAAACTAGCGTATAGTTCTTCAGACATTTAGGTCATTGCAATTCTTTAGAACAAATACATCACTCAGATTTTACCCTTTACTTCAGACAGATGTTCGCCTCATCTCAGATCTAATCATTCCATCAACAGATCTAGCAGATACAAATACATTCCAGATCTAGATTCCCTTCTTCATCATTTCTTCATTGGTGCATCATACATTCAGATCTTTCATTCAACTGTAACCCTTTCCATTCAGATATGCTTCAGAGAGAAGTATTCATTCAAGCTCAGACTTCTCGCACACATTTGCACAATGAATTCCTTCTCCTTATATAGGTTTACGCTTTATCAATACCATGAGCCAAAACCACATTACTTTCGATGGTATTCCTGGACAGGGTCACATAGATAAATCATTACTCAATACAATGGGTCAATACCATGGTGGTTACCCCTGGTTTTACATACTTAGAGCGCTTTTGCCCATACGCGACTTGGCACGTTATTTCCCGCGTACATACGCTACTTTGTCTAGACAAATCCGCGTATGCCTTGAGACATACTCTTTTCATCATGTTCTAGCACATACTGACATTCCTTCCATCATTACCTTCTGTACTCATTGTATATACATCAGATTTACATCATTTAACAAGTTCATCAAGACATATTCCATCAGGGACAACTTCATCAAGTAGGTTGTCGTCATCTTTATCAAGTGGGTTGCCATCAAGGACAACACTCAGCATCATATTGCCAACAAAATGTGAAGCTTAATTTTTATTTGATGAACTAATTTAGAAAATATTTTGTTTAATGTAAACAAACTGAGATATTCCTCAAAATATTGAAGAAGAAAATCAACCTCAAGCAGAAATTGAAGCAGGTATGTAAATGTAAATATTATGATCTATTGATATATTTAAAATTTTCCTAATGTAAAATGTGAAGCTTAATTTTTATTTGATGAATTAATTTGAAAAATATTTGAAATTATAGATATATTTATTAATTTAGTTATTTATTGAATATGTACTATTTTTTCGAATATGTACAGATGAAATCACTATCGATAATGAGATGTTAGAAAATGTTGACACTCACACATATGGAGATAAAAAACCTAACCATGTTATACGATATCGTGTTAACTGCATTTTCGAAAAGTATTTCTTAAATGAGCGGGTGACAGTTCAGGCTCAAATGTTGAAAGGTCTCCTATCATTAAAGAAATTAAAAGAAGCTATGACACTATTAGGTATTCGAAAATCAACGAAAGATAAAACAATGAAGGAAGATGTGATAAAAAATATCAGTAGTGCTATAAAGTCAATTAAGAGATCTAGAGAGAAAGATGTTTCAATTGTACGTAGAGGAATATAGATGGAAATGGTTTCATCAAGTACTCAAGAGAATCATTTGGTAACATCTATGGCACGAGCACTGGGAACCTCACGAAAAACTTTGCACAAACATCGGAAATTTCAGCTGCAAATAGATTTAAATGATGAACTCGCTTGTTGGAGAGATATTTGTAGGCAACCATACAAAGATAGACTTGGAGAAAATGTTAAAAAAATAATATATGAATATTGGAAGAAAAATTCGTGTGTTTCACCAACTGCAAGGCATGTGATGCAAAGAAGAATAGCACGAAATCTGTACAAAGAACATGAAAAATATCTCTTGGAAAGCACTCAAATAGAGTTATTCAACAAGTTCAAAGAAGAAAATCATCAAATTCATGTTTCACTCAGTGCTTTTGTTCAACAAAAACCATGGTATGTAAAACCTATCACCGTACGTGACACTTGGTTTTTTCGTTATCATGCAGAATTTGAGTTATATTATGACACATTCCTTGATTTTGGTAGAACATTATGGAAGGATTCACCTCCTCCTTCCACTATCCGTGATTTCATATCTCAAATTATATGTGAAAGAGAAAGCGATGAACTATTTTACAAAAAGAAATGTGTTGGTGGTAAAAAATGCGATGATTGTGGAAATTTGACTAAATTTCAAAACAAATATCGTATTGATATAAATTATCAATCATTGTCCAACATGAAAGTGAAATGGAAGAGATATGAATATATCGATACATCAATTCAAGGTGCAAATAGTGTTAAAATAATTGAATTACTAGAAGATGAAATTTTTCTGATAGACTTTTTGTGAAAGTTTGAGGCAGAAATTTACAAATACACCAAGCATTCCCATAGAGCTCGAAGGCAAGACTTGCAATTCAAAAAATCTTGTGAAGTTTTTCCACCAAGGACCATTTGTCAGTGATTGATTTTGCATAAAACTACACATTTGTTCCACAAAAAGAAATTCAAAGTGAATACTATCATTCTGACCAAGTCTCCATGCTCGTCCATATTCTATATAGACATGCTGAACAAAATGTCAATCATATAGAAAGCACGAGTGAAAATCGACATATCATTAAATAATATCACTTTTATATCAGTGACGATCGTACACATGATACATGTTTTGTACAACATTTTTTTGGAAAAAATTATGATTCATTGAAAAATTGTGGAATAACATTCAATGAACATTGGATATGGTCAGATGGATGTGCAGGTCAATTCAAATATGCACGATCATTCTTTTGCTTGTGTTGTCTTCATAAGAAAACCTACATTAAAAATTGTTGGAATTTCTTTGAGACTGGCCATGGAAAAGGAGAACATGACGGTGCAGGAGCATGCATAAAACGAGCACTTCGAAGATATAAAATGAACCACTCTGCAAGCCGACTTGTGAATGTTGAAGAAGTTGTTCAATGGTGCATCGCTGCTCTAAGCCATGAGAGAAACCCATCAAGAGAAGTGCAAAGGTACATTCAATTTAATTTATATTGGAAATCTAATTTTAAACATTGTACATTTATCATGCAATGATTATCTTTGATTGTATTTTGATATTATATTGACAAATTCTTCTTCTAATTTTCCATATAAAGGTTTTTCTGGCATATTGGAATCGAAGACGTAGATAGATCAATTGGAAATGACGTTGAAACAATAAAAGGGACTCGAAAATGACATTCAATTCAAACAAAGTCATCCAGAAATGTGTTTGCATTGGATAAAAGAAAATATTCTTGTTTTTGTGATGTTTGCATAGACAACACAAAATCCAATGACGTTTGTGAAAACAAAATGTATGTGAATGATTGGAAACATACAGAGCTAAATAGAAAAGGAAAAATGTTTGTTGCAATGTTTGAAGAAATGCAATCAGAGGAAACTACAATATCATCCGATGGTGATAGAGTTTCTGATCTTGTTAGAGAAGGTAACATTTGAATTACTTTCTAATGATTTAAAAATCTAGAAATAAATTTAAATATGTATAATTTTAGTAGAAATTCTTTCGGTAATAATCACATGCAAAAGAACGTGGTCGACGCGTTTCGAACCAACCAGTGTGGTTCATGATCAGGACTGTGAGAGATTAGATCCAGACATTAAGTATAAATAGATGTAGAAATGACTCAACTAGTTCTCTAAAATCGGTTAAAGATCCGATTGACCCCAGGGATGGAAAAGGTGTCTACATCATTCCCTGTTCCTGTGGGACTCCTTACATTGGTGAGACCGGTCGGTCTATTAATCAAAGGATCTGTGAGCATGTTGCTGATATCAAGCATAGAAGATCTCGCTCGTCCACCTTAGCTGAGCATGCAGAAAAGACTAACCATCATAGCTGCATAGAAGATGCTAAGGTCATTGCTAGAATCGACCATTTCCATCATCGTAAGTTGAGAGAGGCCATTGAAATTGAAAAATGGCCCGTTAATCTCAATAAAGATGACGGTTGGAATATCAGCAGGTGCTGGATTCCTGCTTTATATTCTTGATTTTATTTATTTATTTATTTATTTTTATTTTTATTTTTTTTTATTATATATTTATTGAATTTTATTTATTTATTTATTTATTTATACTTTATTTATTTTTTAAAATTTTTTAAAAAAAAATTATTTATTTATTTTTGTAACTTATTTATTTATTTATTTATATTTATATTTATATTTATTTATTTAATTAATTAATGTATTTTATTTATTTATTTATTATTTTTTTTATATACTTTATTTATTTATTTAAAATAATAATAATAATGATAATAATAATAATAATAATAATAAAATATTTCTTAATTTATATTTATATTTTATTTTTGCTTTTATTTATTTATTTATTTTTCTTATTTATTATTTATTATTTATTTATTTATATTTTATTTTTATTTTTATTTTATTTTGTATTTTGATTTATTTATTTATTTATTTTTATTTTTATTTTTATTTTTATTTTTATTTTTCATTTTTTAATTGGTTTGACTCCATGTTTAACTATTTGATTGATACTTTGTTTTAATTAAATTACATGTATAAGAATTAAATATATTTATTAATTATTAATAATAATTGATGATTATATAATTTAATAAAAAATTTACATATATGCACCAAGATTGGTTATATTACTGACCATTATATTAATTAATTGGTCAATTAGATGTTTAAATATATTAAAGGTTGTAAAAATTTATTAAAATAATAATAATAAATAAATAAATAAAAATTAATTAATTAAATAAATAAATAAATAATGGAATATTTACTTTTTCTTAGTCAAATTAGCCGTTATCCTAACGGCTAGTTGAGTCATTTCTACATCTATTTATACTTAATGCCTGGATCTGATCTCTCATAGTCCTGATGATGAACCACACTGGTTGGTTCGAAACGCGTCGACCACGTTCTTTTGCATGTGATTATTACTGAAAGAATTTCTACTAATTTTATTATGGATCACAGAAGCTTAGATTCCAAAAATGTATAATTTTGTTAAGTTTATTTTATTGTGCAGGGAAATGTTTTTGCTGTAATTACACCTATTGACAACGATGAAAATGTGAAGTATTATTTGATGCATTGCACTGAACGAAAAATCAAATTATTACAAAACTATAATGATCACGGATTTCAATATGACAGAGGGTCTATTATACTGAAAGGTTATTTTTTCAGACAAAATCATCAAAGTGGAGACTTTGTTTACTTTGAAAACAATGAACCTGATTCCATAAGTTGTCAATATAGTCACTTGGTGTGTGCGGCACGCATAAAGTTGATAGAAGTTCAATCAAAGAAAAAATCAAAAATTAAGAGATGGAAAATGTCAAAATCCGATCATGAACGGATTATTGAAGAGGGAATTCCATTAGAATTTTTTTGAGTGAATTGTCCAATAATTTATTCTCTTTGGATTAAATATGTCTTAGAACTTCCAGTGCTAAACTAAAAATTGAGCTACTTATGTTATTTGTTCAAGTTTTTTCACATGTACAAATTGTTTTGGTACAAGCACATGATCTAATATCAACTGAAAGTAGCTTTTCTATACATGTGCATTGATGAAAATATTTGTTATATATATATATATATATATATATATATATATATATATATATATAGATATATATATATATATATATATATATATATATATATATATATGTTCTAGAATGAAATTAATTGTTCTAGTTTTACTATGTGCATTGATGAAAAATTATATGCGTACTCAATATATATCTTCTAGAATGCAATTAACTAGAACTAGTTTTTCTATGTGCATTGATGAAAAACTAGTTGGATTTTCTGGTAAAAAGTATGGACACAATGTAAATAAATCATCTGCAGTATATTTTTGTACAAAAATTCCTTTCAAACAAGAGACTTAGAGCACTTCTCCGACTTTTGGTGGGATTTGAGCCACATCTCTAATCCTGATTGAAAATCTAGTACAAAATTTGCTTGTCCAATGGTCGGATATGTTCAATGTGCATTGATGAAAAATGTTACTTGTCTTGGATATATATGTTCTAAAATGCACAATTAATTGTTCCAAGTAGTTTTTCTATGTGCATTGATGAAAAACTAGTTGGATTTTCTGGTAAAAAGTTTCCATAATGTAAATAAATCGACAGGCTACCTATTTGAGTGCATTAACGACATTGACCCAAATTCAACAAACATATATATATGTACTAGACTTATATTTCCAATCAAAATTAAAGGGATAATTTGTACATATATCTACTTCTTTAAACTCTTTTTTCAATTAGAGCTCAATTGATACATGGTTATTTGCATTGAAAAGATAGATGTTCTTCATATTGGAAATTTTTTCATTCAAACAAAACTACATGGAGAGATCAAAAGAAAACTTAAAATTCCAAATGTACTTCAACCATCCAAAAGGGATTTGTGCAACATTACTTGACATGCCATGCCAATTATAGTGAACAACTATCCAATAGAAACATTTAACATTATATACCACATGTGCCAAATGTAGATTGAAACCATCCAAAACTTTAAAATTTTAAAAACATTTGATAATATATCGTGCAACATTAAAACATTAAACATCACATGAGAAATGTAGATTGAAACCGTTCAAAACTTGAGTTTAAAAAACTTTTTGATCATATATAGATCGTTACTTCACATGCCATGCCAATTATAGTTCAACTAGATGGACAATAAACATTTAACATTATATACCACATGTGCCAAATGTAGATTGAAACCATCCAAAAATTTAAGTTTTAAAAACCTTTTGATTATATATCATGCAACATTAAAACATTAAACATTTAAATTTCATTAAATATCACATGCAAAATGTAGATTGAAACCATCCAAAACTTGAGTTTTAAAAACTTCACATGCCATGCCAATTATAATTCAACTATCCAACAAAAAAAATTAACATTAAATATCACATGCCAAATGTAGATTGAAAACATCCAAAACTTTTAACTTTTAATTTAACAAAAAAATATAGATCACAACATTACTTCACATGCCAAATGTACTCCAAGCATCCAAAACTTAAATTTAAAAAAAAAACAAATTATAACACATGTCATTACATAACATGCCAAATGTAGTTCAGATAACAACATTAATTTATAGATGACAACATTACTTCACATTCACATGCCAAAAGTACTTAAACCATCCAAAAATTAAATAAAACAAATTATATTAACAATGTAATAAAATATGTCCAAAAATTGTAAATCTCACAAGTATCAAACTGTATCAAGTTTAACAAATTTTAATACCATATAAATTTTGAAATCAAATCTACTGTAAATCATGTCCATCAAATAGAAATGGATCTAGCATCTTCCCTACTAGGGTCTCAGTCCGCGCCCTATCATGTGAATGGGAAACCTACATACACAATGCACATGTACTTGAACATTAAAATTTGATGTTTTAAAAATGAATGAGAATATATATATCTAGAACTTCATGTAAAAAACAAAATATAACAAAAAAATCATGCAATACCTCATGAGGTTCCCTCTCCATTTGATGAACAAGTTCTCCCATAGGAACATCTGCAGCGGTAAACTGTACAATATACATGTACAGTTAAATATAAATATAAATATACATATACATATACATATACATATACATATATATATGTATATATAGATTTAAAACTTTAAATGAAAATGCACGTGTACATATATAAACTTATTTTCAATAATATTAAAAAAAGGAACTAAAGACAACTTGTTCAAATGTTGTGGATGTTCCTATCTCTGTCGCTAGAGTCCGCGGATTAAAGAAATCTTCTATAGGAACCTAAATTCAAAAAATTTTAAATAACTCAAAATATAGATCTCTCTCTCTCTCTCTCTCTCTCTCTCTCTCTATATATATATATATATATATATATATATATATCTCAATTTTTAATGGAACTTTTTGAGGTAGAATATATATATATATAACTTTTAAACATAAATTTTAAACTTGTGAAAAATTGTCCATACTTGTGGCTCATCTCCCAAGGAAGTAGAAGGTACATCTCCCAAGGAAGAAGAAGGTACCTCCATCCCAAAAACATCAGACGGAATCGGTACCTGTTAAAACATTTTATCAAATTATATATATACATACATGTACATGTGAGGCAACAATTATTTATTTTAAAGTCACTTAAAAAACACTAACATTTGCCAACATATCTTGATGGTCAGACCCATCTACATTGTTTGAACTAGAGGTCCCAAACGTGATATTAACATTTTCGTCACGCATCATGTGTGAGAACTGCAAATGGCGTTTTAACATATAATCATATATTTTTGTTAGATTAATGTACACATACAAATAAATGTATACATGTACATACACATGTATTTATTACAAATTGTACACATGTATATGTAAAAATAATTTCAAACCCTAAGGTTACTAACACATACCATTCCAGTGCCCTCTTCCTCATGAAAAATTAGGTCTTGCAAACCATTGCGACAATTTTTTGCATATGTTCGGAGATCTTCAACACTCATTTTGTCAATCTCCTCATCTGTACAATAAAAAAAATTGGCACATGCATTTTCACGTGCTCTTTGTCGATTTAAACAAATATCGACTCCACTCAATCCTCTATGAACATTGCCGATCATAACATCCCTTTCTTCTCGACTTATTTGAGAAGTCGCATCCATCTCTGATCGCAAAGTTTCGACTCGAAACGGTCAACTCACCAATGGCGGCTCAGGGCGAGGCAACTCCACATCTTGCTTAGTGCCCTTACGGTCATATAATCAACCTTTCCCCGAGCCAAGAAATTCTGGGAAGATCATTGTAATTGGGTTTCATACCAAAAAAAAATTCTGCATAAAACATTTGTGCAAAATAAACAGGAACCTCATCATTCCATGGAAGCCTTCCATACGTCGCAATGTGCCTATCATACAAATAACGAGCTATGTCTAGGTGCTTGAAATACTGCACCTTCAACATTTTTATTTTTGGCCCTTCCTTGTAATTAAACATTGACTTGGCCACTTCTTTTGTAACTTTTTGTTTTACTTCCTCCCATTTATCGGGACCCATCACTGTTTCTTTTCTGTTTCTCATCATTTCTACAAATGAATCAGTCGTTGGCCCAAGATTTATGTACACATTCACCATTTCACCTAATGAATGTGTAACTATTTCAAGGCTTTGTCGACTCTCAAAAGGTAGAGACAAAGCCACGAGATTTATTTGAAATTTTGCATGAAGTATTTCACACCTTTGTAAGGTGCATTCTTCCATGTTGGTTTCCCATGGAATATCAGTAATCTCGGCCAGATAAGTTGTGCTGGGTTGACAGCCTTCTTCTTGAATGTAGCAGGCTGCCCTGCGACTATTTTTACCACTAGTTCAAACATTTTTGGCCTCTGCATCAATATATATATAATTTCTTATATTAGAAAAAACACATGTAAAAAAAGTTGTACAAATTTAATGAAAAAATATTGAAATTGATGGCAACCTTGACGTTGTTGGTTAACATCTTCTCCAACATGACCCTGCTGAGAACCAAACCCAGAATGACGCTACTGAGAACCAGACCCAAAATGACCCTGTTGAGAACTAGCAGTCATTGATTGGCCTTCGAGGGAATAAATATCACCCCCTTCATGCAACCTGCTACCACTCATACCTCGACCAGTTGAACCATGGCCACGCTCCATGGATGGAGTAGAAACCCTTCTCCTCTTACCTCCTAAAAATTAAAATATGAAACTTATTAACAAGTAATTTAACTCGCAAAGTTAATAAAAAATCAATTCCATATGTACACACATGTATGGAGATTTAAGATTATATTTAAATACCGTGAACATCCCCTGATCCCTAAACCTCCATATGGGATTCGACTGATCTTCGTCGTTCATCCTCCATGATATATATCTATTGGTCGACATTTACACAAAATAGATTTCAAAAAATCGATTTGTAATTTAGTGTACACAAATTATGTAGAATACAACTTTCAAAGTAATAATTGATCATTTGTGAAACTAAATTTAATCGAAAAAGAAATTATAAAAATGATAAGTTCACCAAATTGCGCTTTACATGGTGGGAGCACACTTGGTATATAATTTACCACTTATACACTTTAGTTTGTGGGAGAAATGACACATGTACATATTTTACCTTAAATTTTTTGTTTTTTATGGATATTAAAATGAAGAACTTCTATTTAGATCCATTCCAGAGATGGACTGTAGGGGAATTTACTAGATATGTCACCTTTCATAAAAGATGAGATCGAGAGGCTACCTAGCCCTTTACAGACTCTGCCTATAGAACTTGTAGAATTAAACACTAGAGGCATTAACAATATCAAATAATGTTTTCATGCTCATACATGGGAATGTGTCTCTTTCCCTACGCAAAAAAATAGTTCAAGGTAGTTAATCTTCATAGACACATCATCAAGAAGGTCAATGTGATCATCCCCAACTTACTTTTCCTGAAATTATGCTTGGAATCCTCTACAACCTGATGGATGGAGTTGAATGGGAACTAGGTCAAGGCCTTTACAAAATACATGCTAGTGAATAAAACTTACTAGGTTATGCGAACAAATAAAGTGGGAGAAATGTTTTCTCCTCGAGGTTATCCAATTGGGTGTGTAATACGAACTTCTCCCATTTCCTACAGGTTTCTCTCTTAGGTTACAAAGTGTCTTCCACCTTATTAGTTATATATTTTTCAATTTCCCATGGATTCCTTGAATTTTTTCCCCTACCATCTCCCTCTCTCACTCCCCAAATTATTGTCATCAAACATGCCCCATTGAGGATCTAGAGCAATGTTTGCACCATACTTAGAACTGTCATTGTTGCTAATTGAAATTGGAGAGTCATGTATACTAGATTGCTTGCTTAAGTGGCTCTTACTTGGACAATATCCTGAGATGAGTTTGACATGATGGTCATATGAGGTTGGAAGCTACTTGGTGTAATTTTCCTTAAATATTCAAAAAAATAGAGCAAAAATGTCATTTTCGATCATTTTTTATTAGCTTCTACATACAGCAGATGTTATCACAATTGCAACACAATCATGTTCCATGAGCATGAATTATGAATGTCGTAAGCCAAATTGCAAGGAAATTTGCATTCATTTTAGGCAAAAGAAGGCTATGACATTAAGATCCATGCTAGAAAAAATTATGCAAATAAGGTTGCTAAGTCTTGATACTTACCATGTGTTTCAAAGCCATAACGAAGGTTGGCTTTGAGAGTGTCCTCCCAAAGCCCTGTCTTGAGATGAAATTTAAGTCAATGTCTCTTAGAGTTGCAAGGTGTAATTGATAGAACTATTTGATTTCTTTACCATAGATGGACATCTCCTTTCATCTATACCTTTCTCTACCATCTTATTTCCAAGTGAAATGGGAATTTTCACATTTTGAATGCCATTACCATGTAATTTGGTAGTCTGCTAGCTAGACCTATCACAAGTAAGGTTGTCATACCAAAATATTTCTCTTTCTCAACTCAGTGACCATGACTCTCTTCTCACAGTGCTTACCATAAGATCTTTAATTGTACATGTCATGCAAATTTGGGGGTTCTAGGTCTACACTTATTAGGCAAAGTTGTATTTTATGGCATTGTGGTCCTTAAATTTGGGGGTGTTCCACCTGAAAAAGTAGGCATTAAATATGGATGAAAAGGATTTGTTTGAACTTTGATAGAATTTCCTCGTGGAAATACTAAATTTCTCGACAACATCATGCTAGCTTTGCTCAGAGAAGAAGGTTTTGGAGGAGAAATTGAATTCTTTCGAATTATTTTTTGCATTGAAGTTTGAAATAGTAGTTTTGATGACTCCATTGATGACCTTGCTGAGGAATTTGATGCACACAACATTGACTTTGAAGATGGTTTAGAAGACGTTGAAGAAGTTGTAGATTTTGGTGTTGTCACTGAATGTTTCTTTGTTGTTGGACTTGATCAAGACACAATTTAACTTTACGAGCAGATTTAAGACCTTGAAGAGGTTTTAAATTTTGTTTTTCTCATTGAAGGTTTTTGTCTAGTTTTGTTTCTTAAACCATCATTTCCATAGGACATTTTTGGTGAATAGATTCTTGACCTTGATGAGAGGATATGATACCTTGAAGAGGCTATATCTTTTGGTGACATCACTAATGGTTTCTCTATTATTATGTTTGTTAAACATCTCGCTTTGGGTGAGGAAACTCCACATATATTGTACAGTTTATGGGACAGAAGTCAATATGTAGAAATATTCACTTGGTTTTTATAATTGGATAGAAGAATGACTTAAAATGACCTTGTATGTCTTCTCATTTTATAGCTCAAATTTTTAGGAAGGATTTAAGTATCCACCTTTCAAGAATCACTAGAAGAGGTTGATAAAGAATATAAGAAGACAAAAAACTAACCAGTGGTGTAATAAATTGATTTCTTGGGAGGTATATTGGCATATGGACTTTTGGTAGCTAGAACTTTTCCAAATAAGTGAATGTATTTGAAAACCAAACCTCTAGTTTATTTTGGTTTAGACAGGGTCTAGAATTTGAAAAGTGAATTCCCTCTTTCTTCCTCTTACATGTCCAATGACCGAAATCTGCATTGAGGGAAAAAAATTTCCTAAATAAAATTTTTGCATTTTATTTGTTGTACACATGAGTTTTTAAAAGCTAATTAACTCATAAATTTCTCACAAAATACACTTAAATCTTGACACATAAACCCCTTCCCAATTGGCTAACTTTAGATGATCCTAAACAAATTTTTATTTAACTAATGAGGGAGATAGCCCAATAAAACTAGTTTGTCCATATTGAAATCAAGTTGGTATCAAAGTACAATTTAGCTCATTTTAGTCAAGGTTAGTTAGAAGAATTAGCTATTGGTTTCTGTCTTCAATTTCCTCTCAAAATGAATGTGTACGTGCTTTTGAGAGACACACTAGAGGAATAAGGTCCAAATTTTTGATGAAAATGTGATATGAAAGTAAAGGGCTAAAGGCAGACATCTACAAGGAATAGTTGAGTACAAGGCATAGTTGAGCCAAATGTTACTAAGGAAGGGCCTAATTATTTAGCTCTTGGTTATGGAAAACATGATGGAGAATGCTCCAAAGCCAAGGAGGCACATGAAGCTGTTCCAAGAAGGAATTTTATTTCGTGTTCATTACCTCAAGCTTCTGAAGTTTGTGTTCATGATGAATGGAAATGTTTGACACCCACTTTGCAAGAAGATGTTAATAAAAATGCAGCTAATGAGAATGTAAAAGAAGAGGATGTTGAAAGCTCTATCTAGTCATTGAATTCATTGCTAGTATTCAGAGGAGAGCCACTACCTCATCAAATTCACCTCCTTAAGAAGGCGACAACAGTGAATGTTCAAGGTATAAATTTGCCTTTAATCAATTTTCTTTTGATTATTATAAACATGGTAGATATTCACATAAGATATAGAAAATAACTTGCACATGTTCCTTTTGTGGTTTGAATAATCATAATGTTTATAGATGTTGGAAGAAGATATCCATGCACATTGAAACTTTCTAAATAAATGAGGCAAAAAGTCAAAGGCCCATTGGATAAGGAAAATGATGTTGAAAAAAAGATGCAATTGTTTATTACTCATTGCCATAAGAAAGGTCACCTTGTAGACAAGTGTTGGACTTTGTATCCAACAAGTCATCCACAACATTTGAAGAAGGTGGAAAGAGATAACGACAAGAATGGAAAAGAGGATTCCATAATCGATGAGGGTCAGGATGATTCCCATGATGATGAAGTGCAGCTAAAAGAAGCGCCATTGAAATGGTTTGCTAACAGATGGTTAGATTTCTTATCCAATTAAGGCCTTGCATGTATTTTGATGTTTCATGAATTTCTTTACAAATTCAAAGTATGGTGCATGTTGCATGAAGCAAGATGTTGAAAGTAGAGTTATGTTGACACACTTAAATGCAACAAATATGGAAATTTGTACATGAGCTCTATTATTTGACTTGAGAGCCAGTTGTTTGAAGAGGCATGTTTTGTCGACTTGTGTTTGGTTGATGGTTTTGTACACCAATATGTAAGAGTACATGGAGATATTCACATGATGTGAATTTTTTTTCTTTGAAGGAGAAAAATGATATGTCAATGAGCTATGTTTCTTGCATGATGTGTTTTTCAGTTTTATGGTTTTGTTTGTGACAAGACGTCACAAGATTTTGGGAAGGTCCACTCTTGAGCGAGAGCCTCATGATTACAACCTAATCATGAGAATAAAATGGGAGTGCATCCTTATTTTGAAAACAAATAGGATTCTAAGCTACCTAGGACTCAAACCACTATTTTTAAATTTGAAATATCATGGTGAGTGGTTTCAATGCCCGAATCCACAACCCTAACATAAATTGTTTTATTCTTTTTTTGCAGGATTTAATTGGTTATATTAAAATTCAGTTGAATTTAAAATTCTTGGCTTAGTGGCATGAACCAAACATATTGTACATATTAAATGAGGAATTTCGCTCTCCCAACCATTTCTAAATCACCCATATCACCAAGAAAACATGTTTTAAAAGAACATACTTTGGTATGGGAAAGACCTTAGGTTTCAAATATTATAAGAAGGTTTTTGATATGGTTGAGAGAATGTGGAAAATAGAATCCATAAACAAAATATTTTTCAAAACGTATTACTTTCAAAGTATCAACAAGGAATGTACAAGGGTGCTCAATGAATTAACGCTATTTATTTAAATTCCATGATGTATATCTTACTCATAATTTTAAAAAATTATTAAATAATGATCTAGATTGGATAATTATATTATTTTTCATATATTTTGATGCTTATAGAGTGAAAAAACTGAAAGAATCAACTTGTAGGGTCATTTTAATGGTGGGTGGAGAATTGGGATCCAAAACCTTTTGGAGTCATTTTGAGGTTTTAAATTTGACATTTTTGGGGGTCAAATGATTATTCCTTGTGCCGAAATCTTGACCATTATTCTACACTTAAAGACATATATCCAATGGTGCGAGAAAAAAATCAAATGAAGTTCATTCAAAATTTATGCCTTTAGTAAGTTGACCTATATCATGTTGACCACCATGGTACGAGAGAATGACATTTTAGCCCCATTACTCATGCATAGCAAGCTAGCTACATGTGGAATTTTAACAAGACTCTAAAAGGTCTAAAATCACAAACCTCGTCAATGGTTGACGGAGTCAAATCTTACACCTAGTTGGCTATCACGCTATGTTAAATACTTGGCCACTAGGAGGAATAAGAGTTCCATTTTGTGTTATTGTATTTTGTTCCATAGTTGAAAATACAACTAGGAGTGTAAAGTTATAGAGAAAAATGTATGAGGTTAAGTTTTTATAGCAACCTTACATGCCAAAAGTCTTAGCTAACTCTAGAGAGATTACCTTAAACATATTTTCCATACCAGAAAAGAGAGATTAGAGCATGTTTACATTTTAGTGTTGTTTTTCTCCCATAAGGATTTCCTAGGGAAAAAGAGTCTAGAGCATCATTACTTTTTAGGGTTGCTTGTCTCCCATAAGGATTTCCTAGGAAAATAATTGTGTTGATTGTCTACAGATATGTATGTGTGTGTTTCATTATGTTCTCTATTTCTTACGTTGTGTTTCATTATGTTTTATATTTCTTACATTTCTGCCCTCCTATTTTTCTTTCCAATCAAGGTTTATAAAGTAACATGGCAAGCAACATGAGACTTGGAACAATCATTTTCATTATATATATGGAAGGCAAGAAGGATTATATCCCCTTAAGCTTAAACTTATGTAGTTTGTCAATTTTTATCATATATTTTTTGGTAAGGGTAAATTTCTTTTTATCTATAGTACAAGTCACGAGTTCCCCAATTGTACCTTAAATGTAAAGCATGATTCTAGGATTACTACAATTTGTACTTGGTTTTTTATTGTGATGATGCCCTGTTTCAATCACTTCGCCATCTCTCTATGGGTAGTTAAATATTTATAACAATACTTAAGTTATATTTATCTATTTGTATTATGTGAAATGTAAAAAATGGTATACTATTTTTCATAAAATTGGGTTGAGTTTATCATATATTTAGATGAAAGTTGATTATATGACACGTTTTCTTTAAAAGGATCTAAAAATTTTGTTAAGGTATGAATTTGCAATTTTGTGTGGCTCTCTATCAAACTCTAGTTCCTCATTTCTAGAAAAAATCTACTTGCTCATTCGTATGCCCACTTTCTATTCAAATGCATGAGTTTTGAACTCTCGGTAACTATGTTTTTCCACACAGGAAAATTATATGTCACATTTTATACTAAAGTTCTAAATATTATTTTGAAGTTTGTATTACTGTTATTATTTTATATAATTTAACATTAGATATAATTTTAAATTGAAAGCTACTTAGATGAAATATAGCTTAGATATGGCATTTGCAAATTATTATCTATTTATTGAACTAAAGGACATAATTATTACACATGTTTAATTTACATTCAAATGCTTCTTTTATTTATCTCCTATAGCTTAATGTAATGCTAGATATATAATTTAAGTTGAAGGCCCATGAGATAAATATGACTTCTATGTGACATTTGTATTGAATCATCTATTTTTTGTGTTATATGAACATAATTGGTACACATATCTAATTTACATTACTTTAATATGTCATGCTTCTTTAATTTATCTTTTATAGATGACCAAAGCATCCCTTTTTAATCTATCCCTTTTGACTTCGTATATGTGGGCAATATTCATCTGCATATTTTTCTATCATAAAGCAGTGAGTAAAATTGTAAATTCCATTTGTGTCAATGTTAAGGTTAAGCACATGGATTAAAGTTTTATATATTAGATGAGGAGGTTATGTATTACATATGGTCTTGAATGAGCTTTTGGACTCTTTAGATATATATCTAAAGAGTCCAAATGCTCATTCAAGACCATATGTAATACAAAGCCTCCTCATCTAACTTAGCCAGGGATTTGCAATACTATATTTGAGTTGGCTAGCTCCATTTCAAGATATTATAATGTTAGATTATTATTTCTATAGATTTTGATTATGGTAGTAAAATGTTACAAAAAACTAGGAACTGTACAAATAATATTATTCTATATATATGTAAAAAGGAAATGCTAGAGAAGATCAAACAATATTAAACTTTTCATAAATAGTTTAGACAAAAATACATTTTCTAAATTTGATTGTAAATTCTAAGGCTTAAAGAAATAAATTTTCTCATAATTGTTTTTAATTAATAAATAAAAAAGAAACATTTTCAATCAAAATCACATCCAACACATAATAAAAATAATTAAAACAATTTAAAACTTCATACACTATATGACATTACTATGAAAAAGAGCATAAAAATATACAAGCAAAAATTACATACAATGCATCCATTACATTGGATTCTTCAGAACATACAATGCATACATTAAATTTGACAGAATTATTCACGACACAATTGGTGTCATTTGTTCATAAAAAATTGTTGAATATGAATGTGCAAATAAGGAGGTTGAAATAAGGAGGTTTCACATTGGCTTTACAGAATTGAGAATTTAAAAACTGTTTTTGCAGGTATTACTTATCAACATATATATCGTGAAAAGAATATTGTTGTAGATGAATTGTCAAAGTAGGGGCTGAAGGCTATTTTTTGAAAGATTAATTACCATCTATATAACATGCAGGGTCTTCAGGCTGAAGGTTCAGTCCCCATAATTTAAGTACAGTGGGGTTTAGGGAGGTTGTGTCTTCAGATTTCAGGTTTAATATGTGTTGTTACTTTGACAGTAAAAACTTTGTTGTCCCCTTTTGTATGAGATGTTCCGTAGATCCTTCTACTGTCACTTTTTGGGCTCTTCAGGGGCGAGGATAACAAATTTTCTATGTTTTGAAATGGTATTTTTTGGGCTGTATTATTTCATTTTGTCTTTTTTCATTATGTGGCGAAAATATGACATATTCAGTAACTTTGGGAGTGGAGGATCATGATAAAAGTGCTATGTAAATTCCTTTCTGTTTTGTTCCTAGTACATAATATAAACCAGGGTATTTTTCTTACTGAAAAAAAAAATAAAGAGGTTGAAATTATGTGTAACCATTAGCAATATATTTTAAAGGGAAGTGGTACCCAAAATGGAAAGATTTAAAGGAAAAACTGCAGAGTTAGGGAGCATGCTGAGGGAGCTAGAAATGAATCTTCATAGGGCTATAAAAGGGAATCCACCATGCTCCAGTTATCTAGAAGGGAAGTCTTCTATGAGAAACCAGAGTCTAGAAAGGTTGGAGAAAAAAAATTGCAGATACCAAGTTGAAGATTGTGAAAATGAAGGTAAACATGAAAATAAGAGAAGACATAAATCAGTTACGTGGACAAAATAATTTTAGTTTCCTAGTACAAGAGCCACGATGTTCCCATTGAGAAGATATTTCATAAGTCGAGCAAGAATAAAAATTGGCAATGAACGTAGATCAAGAATACACATCATTAAAGATTCACGACTTTTGTTTTTCATTGCTATTTATTGAGGAGGATACATGCAAGAAACAGTAAAAAAATCTAATCGATTACTGGAGAATCCCACGATCTGCATTTAGAAATCAAAGGCGACAGAGGCCAAATCCAGAAAAAGAAATGAAAGATAGGAAGAAAGGGAGGAGTTTAAGCGGTTAGTGCCTATATCCTAACTATTATTATTTAAGCGTTCAAACTATTCGTTTTTGTTTTAATTACTAATCATTAATCTGACAATGTGAAAATATTCAATTGTATAAAATTTGATCTGATACATGATCCCCTCCATGTATTTTAAAAGAAATATCAAGTCGAGACATTAAGCACTGTCAAGTTGAGACATTCTCTTGATACATAATCCCCTCCAAGTAGTTTAAAAGCACAGTCAAGTCCTGAAATTAAGAATTGTCAATTCGAGACATTATCCTTGATCCTAGCTCCCAGCTTTACGTATTTCAAAATTTATTAAAAGAGGGAGTCCATGCAAAAGCTATGACATTACAATAAGTTTGAGCTCAAATTGGCATTCATAAAATGGATTGCAAGAGAACCACGAAGGAAAGAAACAACCAATGTGGAGGAGGTTAAATTGTTGTATCAAGTCAAACCTAATATAAAACTAATACAATTTAACACAGCAAACAAAGCTAAAAAACAAACAATGGAACTGTTGACCAATTTTTTGTTCATTATTCCTACTCAAAATTACTATGGAAAGGATTCATACAAGTTGCAAGAGGTTCACTTGAACATACCTGATATACAACAGCAACACTACCGACGAAACGAGTAGCGAACAGTCACGGACGGGAGGAGCAATAGGCTGACGGGAAAAAACACGCGAACAGAGTAGCGAATAGTCGCAGACAACGCGTGAATAATCAAACAGGTAAACAAACCAACATCGTGGGCGATTTATTTATAAAAACTAGTTCGGCCGAACTTTTTTAAAAGTAAAAGTTCGGCCAAACTCACAGTTCGGCCGAACTTTTGTTAGAAGTTCGACCGAACTTTTGTTGCCGGTTTTCCCATCTCCGAAAAAAACTCTGTTTGCCCACGCCGTTAGTGTGCCGTCAATATAAACGGAATCACGAGTTTGGCCGAACTTTATAATAAAGTTCGGCCGAACTATTTCAGAGTTCGTCCGAACTTTATAAAATGTTCGGCCGAACTATTGCCGAAAAAAGTTTTCAGCCCCCGATTCTCACAAAAGTGTAACCCAGCTTCACTTTTCCACCCCCATATTACATTTATAATAACTTTGTACCTAAAAATTGGCATAGAACATCCATTGTAGTCATCAATGAACACTCCTAAATTTCCCTTCATGTCTCACCGAGTTAGGCTCCAAAAATGGGACTTATAAAATTTGACTTATACGACAAGATGCACATAATATTAGGGTATTTAGGATCTCAATACCTTAGAATCATATGAACTTAATAAGCCTTGTTCAATTAATCCAAGCCATGTGATATGAGAACCAATGGTTAAAGGAAGCTTGTTGGAGAGAGGGAAAGTATTTTTAGAAATCCAATACAAAGTAAAGTTGCACACCTAGATAAAAGGGTAGAGTGAGCTGAAAATTGATGTAAATATTGTGGCAGCTATGGAAGTTAAATAAGGTAGCATTTCAGTAATCTTGGTTGACTAAACTACGTAGTCATAAGGTATGTCCATTTTCATAGTTTAAAGGTTTTCTTTTTTTATTGTGTTGGTATTTTTCAATGGATGTTTTGATCATAATGTTTGTACACTTCCTAATTGTAATATAGGGATTAAAAACCCTATATGATGTTTAATGAAGTAGAAAATTTTTATCAATTAAGAAAACCCAAACCCTAATTTAATAGAAAAACTTCCTCTTGAATTCTAAGGGTGTGTAGTCTTCATAAAGGTCATTATTTTTTGTGAAACAAATCCTTGTTGATACTAAGAAACCCTAGTCAAGAGAGAAACCCTAACCACAATATATGTGTTTCCTTGCAAGAAACCCTAACCTTTGTTTTTGAGGGTTTGAAGGTAGTCTAGGGTAAATGGAAAATCCTAGAAAGAGTAGAATTTTGTTTGAGACTCAAACCTTAGGATTGATGTTTCACAAGGAAATATCATGAAATTTAGGGTTTCAATATGAAACCCTAGAATTCTCCCTCTCTAATATTTATTGAAAACCCTAGAGTATCGACCATGTTTTAATTCACTTGTACTTGTATACTTGTCTTGGTTGTATTTTCTATTAATGAATTGCATGTAAGAGCAAGATGAGAAGGAAGAAGAATCAAATCAGCTATTATACTTAATGATGCATCCTTGGAAATAATCATCATGGTGAATGGAGGGAATGATAACTTGGTAATGAAGTTATATCCTTGGTAACTATGATAAAATTAGACTCATATAAAGATTTAACATGAATATGTTAATATTTTCATAGTGATAGGGTGCCCTATAAAGTATTGTAGAAAAATAAACTCAAGGTATATTTGATGTTATAAAGTTTATAGCAAGTTTGAATCATATGAGAAGTTACTTAATTTTCAAAGTTCTAAACAATTAAGCCTACCTCATATGAAATAATGATGAAAATATTGAGCATGATACAAAGAGGGAGCTGTAAGAATATTGGTAACATTAAAATATACATTTTGGATGACCTTATGTCCAAGAAAGGATAGATGTAATGATGTTCTGGAAGGTTGAAATTTTTTTATTATGTGATGATGTGAAATAAAGAGCCCGTGTAGCTAAGGTTGATGAATTCATCCCCTATTAAATAATAATATTGGATAAAGAAAGTGCATATCTCTCTATTTCAGAGCGATCCCATGTCATGATAACTATAATAAAGACTATGAAGAATTAATGAAGATCGAAGAAAGGCTAGAGGGCTATAGATGGTTATTTGTAAGTTGTATTCATGATTGATGTAGTTATGAATTATATGTTTTGTAAAGTTCTTTCGCTAAGTTTGGAATTGCTAAAGAAAGTGAAGAAGGAAGCTTTTGTATTAAAGTATTTGTATATTGTGATAACCAAAAGAAGCATCAAAATAATTGGCGACCCTGAATATTATGTTAGCATAAAATAGAATGTACATTAGAATTTGAATGATGGTTGGGGTCATGAAGCTACAGCAAGTGCCAATATATGAACAAGTAGCTGATGTAATTTATTCCACAAGAATTTAGTTTTAGGCACATGCTCATATTCGTTGATGTGTTGATATCTTCCTAGAAATTTGGTCTTTGTTTGGTTTAGAGGGAGATATGAAGTACCATGAATTTGTCGGTGATGGTACTTCAGAGGAAATCTTAGTCGGCCAGTTGATGATTTATGGATCCTGGTGAGGGAGGGTATCATTGGTCTTGTGGAGCTATGACTTGGATATGATACCTATATCCCTATGGGTTGGTGTTAGGGTTGAATCATGATGGTACCTATAGTGAAAGACTCCCATGTAATACCTTAGTCCCGATAGTGTCCTAGATCCTTGAAGAGTGTATGGCACTGGAATCCCTTAGATGGATTCTTTTTATTAGTGTCATTGGAACATGGATCTTTGATGCCAGGATACGTTGGAAGGTAGGGTATCCCTATCATTGCATATGTTTATTTTCTTCTTATAATAATTTTTCAAATGGAGTATCATCCTTGAACCAGTTGAATAATTATGAATACACCCTTAGTTAAGAGGGAGTGGTGTAAATTGTAACTAGTTTCAGCCTTCATAATTAGTTTTTGTGTCATGATGTAATTATGTATTATCGAAAGAAATAAAAAAAAGTACTGTAAAATATTAACTCATTAAAGCATGGGTTTCATGCTTATGTCAATAGTCAAAAGGTCTAGAACCCATTGTGTGCTTTACAGATTTCATTTGGAGTCGATGTAAAAGTCAATATGTCATGGAACCTTTGCCGCTCTTGTAAAAATAAAAAGAGATTTATTTTGTGTGAAAAGTTCCTTAGATTCCACCAACTGATCATGTTGGCCATACCTTCATGACATCCTTGAAGTGACACAGCCATCCCACAAGAATATTATAAAGATGATTGAATTCGACCTCAATTGGTGAGAAATTGAACAACATCATTTCTTCTTTGTTCTTAAAGAAGGAAGGAATGTGAATAGGCTTAAGAAGAGGTAGGAAGTCTAATAAGAAAGTAAAATTATGTCACTCCCCTTTGAAATGAAAAATCTCTACAGTATCCACAGTTTTAAAGGTGGAGAAGATACCAGTTGACTTTGATGAAGCATATATCTTGGTTGGCTGGCTAATATGATCATGGACTGTTTGTATTTGGGTCTATGGTCTTGGAAATCCATTTTATGTTTATGATATGAGAATTTATTTCTACAGTCTTGGAATATTTTTAATGAATAAAAAAAAAATTTATAGAAGTGAGGAATAACCTGTTACTGAGTTTTGTAATCACCCAACATTTCGGACTATCTAAGTGAGTCCATCATCAGGGGTAGACGTCCAAAGTTCTTTGAAAATAACTTTGGACGTCTACCCTTGATGATGGAATCACTTAGATAGTCCGAAACGTTGGGTGAGTAAAAAACTCAGTAACAGGTTATTCCTCACTTCTATAAACTATCTCACCTGTATGGATTCTCTCTTTAAAAATAAAAAAATTCTTGAAATCAAATGCAACACAAAACTGAATCATGCATTTAGTAGCCAAGCGCTTGGTGGGCTAAAGTTGAGTAGTACTTGGATAGTATTTTTTCACGTATATGACTTGAACCCTATTTAATATTGTAAATCCAAATATTTGAATGAAAGTACCTACAAAACAAAGGGATGATGAGCATTTATATGAGTATTATCTTATGCCCAATTAATAGAGTAAGAGTTTCTCCTACCTCTTTGCATGAAAATGAAAGTTTGTGGTATTTCACTCAAACATAAGCACAATGGTTAAGAAAATAAAAATACTACATGAATTTTTTTCATGGAAAAATTTCTTATTTCTTATAAAAATTAATATAACTACCACTCGGGCAAGACATACAACACAAATATCAAATACATTTTGATGTCTCACCTAAACTGTTACCATTTTGAGCTATTTTCTTCAGATAATTGTTCCACTTCAACATATGAATTGATACTATTTTTCCTACACATCATCATGAGATCAATGTGGAAAACTTAAATTAAATGTAACCAAATATTAAATTTAATTTTATGAGTAAATAATAATTAAAATGATTTGAGTGCATGAATACATGAATAAGCTCCTCTTCGTTTCCAAATAAATTGTTTGAGTAGTTTAATATTGAAGAAAACCATATTCCACTCGACGAAGCAACAATGAATTCAAATTTGAATTTGTTGTTGTGTTATTGGATCGAGGGTGTTTTGCTCCAAAATTACCCAAATCCTAATTTATTCTCTATTGAATAGGGACAACCACGTGAAGATGGAAGATCTCATGGCCCCTGCCCCCCCATCACTCTTAATTCCCGAGTACCAAATCTATTTACTATATAGGAAATATTTGAAAGAAATACATTAAGATACATAAAAAAAAACTAGAAGAAAACATTCATTGATTCATAAATCCAAAAAATATTTCATCTCAATAAATTTATCATAAAATATGTTTACATGATATGAAACAAGGCCATGTACATAAAGAGTCATATAGAAACTACTCATAAACATTTAACATTCATTCATTCATTCATTAATCATAAACACAAAATACTTCATTTCAAAAAAAATTATCATCAAAAATATGTTTTCATAATATGGTGTGTGTTGTTTCTAATTCTATAACTAGTAGAGTCATTTTTTTTTCACCATTTGGTCATGTAGTCATGATGTTGTCGACGCTGCCACAAGAGGGGTGGGTCATCAAAGATAACAAGAAATAAATGTGAAATTGATATTTTTTTTATTATTCATTAATAAAAATAACATTATAGTTTTGTTTAAGTCGTGTACTTGTCAATACAGTTAGAATGATTGACCTATGGTCATCTTTTGGTACAAAATCCTCATGCATCTTATCTAGCATTCAAAGCTGGATCATGGTATATGTATTTTTTGGTGTGAACTTTGCCAAAAAAATATTATATAAGAAAGAAAATGTTTTTTCAATTAAATAATGTAAAAGTTAAAAAACAAGCATTCATTATTGATCTTATGGCATAAAAAATCACTTTAAAATATGTTTATTACCTGATATCTCTAAACATATGTGTTGAACATGTTGATCCTACCTTTAATCTCAGGAATTTTATTTCTAATGTGAATCAAACCAGTAAGTTATTCGTTTTTTCTAATGACAAGCTTATTGACTGTTATGATTGGGTCGAGATACATCAACAACTCATCATCATCAAACTAATTAGGATCACTAAGCACTTCCCCAAGAGCTTTTGTGGACTGCTATGAGGTTGGTGCCTTCCCCTTATAACCCTATTTCTCAAATAAGTGTAATTTGTAGTTTTAATCCACCGTCCTCGGCTATAAACATTCAAAGATTTGAATTCAATGAAACATTTTAGATATTATCTAAAATGTAAGAGGGGAATTTTAGCCAGTTAAATATGTTCTCCTAAATAGTATGATATTTTATCTTCATGAACCTACCACAATATTATAACAATGATGTATTAAAATGCTTCCTTAACTTACAAGCTACTTGAAATTAGAGTTGAAATCACTATGAATGTTCCTCTCAATTATGTATTTAATTCCTTAAACTACACTCTCTCTCTCTCTCTCAAGAAATTTTAGCAACATAAGATTCTATGAACACTCCATTCGGATCAGAAAATTGGGTACATAACCTCGTCTGAAATGATGATATGAAGGTGAAGAATTAGTAGCATATAAATAAAAGGGCTTAAGAGATAAATTTATATAATTGGTCAATTCAATTCTTTGTCTAAATATATGGATTCACAAAAGAGGGCTTAAAATCAATATTTGTACAAGTAGACACTTCAATCCTTGGAGAAATTTTGCAACATAAGACTCACAAACTTGATCTTGTGGAAATGGAGAAGCTAAAATTGGAGATAAAATGGATATCCTTTTCCCATATGAATATATTAACTCTAGAAATGGAGACAACTCTCAAATTTAATTATTTAGCTCAATTTGAATAGGTATAATTTAGCTGAGAACCATCACGAGGTTATTGTACAATGGGCTATAATAATTTTTTAATTGAAATGACTCATATTAGTTGTAGATTAGGAGGACTAGTTACTAGTACTAAGTGATTCAATGGTATATTTAAATGAGAAGTTTGTCTTTCATGGATCATGATCTTTCCAAATGGATAGTTGAGATAATTTTCACATGAGTTGAAAAAATTATGTAATTGAAATGGAAACATCAAGATGAACAATTTAATCACTAAAACTTAAAGGATTTAACCATTTATCATTCACTTGGAAGGTTGATTGAGGCATCAGAGCTAAGGTAGTAGTTCAGGGAGAAGACAAGAAGGGTATTATTGAAGGAAACAAAGGCATCAACTATTTTATTAACAAGAACGTTAGAAGTATTTTAAAATAGTATGGTGGATGGAAAATCCTAAAGGTCATATATATTTCACTATAATAATACATTAGAGCACAAAATCATAATTGGATTTACTCAAATCCTTTACTAGGGAAATTTTAATAAGTATTTCATCGTTAAGAGTAAAATGGGTGGTTGATTTAACAAATGTTGGAAAGTTAGAAATAATTTCAATGCATGGGAGTTATAATTATAAATATTATGGAAACTAGTGTTATAACCTACGAAAGCATCCTTGATTTCCCTAGTAGTCATAATGGTTGTACATATTTGAAAAATATTTGTATATCAATACGTTTAAAATCCATAAAGTTTATATGAGACAAAATATTAGAATTTTCCTTCTAGATTTTTCCCCTTATTCAATTTACATGGGTTTTGGTTGAGCCTCTATACACAATTCCTTGAGTTATAATTTGATCATAACCTCAAACTAGAGTTGGAGGAAGAAATATCAAAAATATATAATGGCTTAAAGGGTGTCATCATTCATTCATTCATTCATTCATACATCCAAAAAATGTTTTAACACAAAAAATATGTTTACTTAACATGAAACGTGGACTTTCTAGTTTTTTACAATAGAAAAATCACAAATTTTTATTAATATACTCAAAATTTACATGTTCACATGCCATGAGGAATTTAACTTCTTAGTAAAAAATGTGGCACAAAAAAATCATGCTCTAAATAAATAGGTGCACTCATTTTTTATCAAGTTTCTTTCATTTTTTAAATATTTAGTTATCAAGGATGTCTTAATCTTAATTCCCTTCAGTTGTTGTGGGATCTAGTGTATGTCTTGTAGATGACCTAATCCTACGATAATGTTGCTACATGTGGGGTCGAGCATCAACAGTAATAAGAAAGAAATTTTAAATTCATATTTATAGTTGTTATTATCACAAATGTTTTATTAATAAAAAGAGTAGTAGAGTGTCCTTTACCTACTTCGATAGTGGAGGGAAGTGGAATACTTTCAGATGTGGCCATATGTTCGTCCTCTTCTCTTGCATCATCCCATACATGCTCTGGTGCAGAAACAAGAAAGGTTATAATTAATACACCATTTGATTTTAAATATTTTTTATTGTAATCCATACTACAATTTTTTATAACACATTAAATACCTCTAGTATCAAGTTGAACATCAATTTCAAGAGCCACTACACCGTATGTAGGCTCATGTGTTGTATCTACATTGCTTTCCTTATTTTTACAATCAGGAACATTACTTTATGGCCAAAAGTAATAACCAGTATATTTTACAAGTAATCATTTATAAATTCTATTCGTTGTTTTTATTTTCCTGAGTGTCAGATTGGGTGTTGGAAACATGGATGTTAAAAACTAGATCACTAATAAGATGAGGATGAATTAGTAGTGATGGTTATACAAAATTTCAATATTTTTTCCATATTATCAATTTGAAAAACGCATCCACAATGTTATCTTATTAAAACATGAAATCAATAGTAACTCATAACATAACAGACATGAGAAACATCAACACAAGCACGCAGACATGAAGAAAGTATTACTAGTGGGAATCTTTTTTGCAGAAAACCACCCTGTTGTTGTTGCGCTGCTCAATTATTTTATTATACTAATGAAAAAATTGTAAATGGATTATCTTACACCCACAATACTACATTTGGCGGAAATTCTGACACTTGGTTCCGACGCTTTTGACCAAATGTCGGAAATTTCCCCAAATTTTTTCCATCCCGCCCGAAACCGTCGCTATACTGACGTTTATATAAAAGTGTTGCAATACCGACAGTTAGACAAAGTGTCTCAATTGTGACGTTTCGAGGAATACGTCGCAATTGTGACACTATGGCCCAAAGTGTCGCTATTGCGACGGCTGCCTCCAAATGTCGCAAGTACGACACAACGTCTAAGTGTCGCAATTGCGACGTTTGGAGGTAGCCGTCGCAGTAGCGACACTTTTTCCGTCGTTGGCATAACGACCCTTATATGTGCGCTACATAAAAATATGAAACTTATATGCGTGCTACATAAAAATATGAAACTTATATGCGCGCTACATAAAAATGATTTTATTGTTTCGTATCCATCACAATAGCTACATTAGCTACATTAACGTCTGATATCACGCGCGCATTCGCCCTCCGCCCTTGCATAACAGCATTCGCCCTTAGCATTCACCCTCAGCTCTTGCAGAACAGCATTTTTCCTCAGCATTCGCCCTCAGCGTTCGCCCTCAGCTCTTGCAGAACAGAATTCGCCCTCAGCTCTTGCAAAATGGTAAGTTCTTACTACATGCCCTTCCTCCTATAGTACGGTTGGCTCTATTTGGGTTTTTTTTGTCAATTCCATTGGATTGTGTTAGGCTATAGGGTTCTCTCTAGATGTCAGGAATCAAGATTCAATACCCTCTATTATCTTCATCACCCAATACAAGATTTAAATTTTTCCCAAATAAATGCTTATTAATTTGGCAGCCATTATTTCTCTCTGTTTTAAAAACCCTACATTTAAATGAAAACAAGCATTGCATTTCAACTACAAAAATCTATTAGTGTTCAAATGTACATGTGTGTTACATTAACGTCTGATATCACGCGCGCATTCGCCCTCCTCTCTTGTAGAACATCATTCGCCCTCAACATTCGCCCTCAGCTCTTGCAGAACAGCATTCACCCTCAGCATTCACCCTGAGCTCTTGCAGAACAGCATTCTCCCTCAGTATTCGCCCTGAGCTCTTGCAGAATAGCATTCACCCTCAGCTCTTGCAGAACAGCATTCTACCTGCATTTTCCCTCAGCTCTTGCAGAACATCATTTGCCCTCAGCTCTTACAAAATGGTAAGTTCTTACTGCAGGCCCTTCCTCCTATAGTAGGGTTGACTCTATTTGGGTTTTTTTGGTCAATTCCATTGGATTGTGTTAGGCTGTAGGGTTCTCTCTAGATGTCAAGAATCAAGATTAAATACCCTCTATTACCATCATCACCCAATACAAGATTTAAATTTTTCGCAAACAAACGCTTATTAATTTGGCAGCCATTATTTCTCCCTACTTTAAAAACCCTACATTTAAATGAAAACAAGCATTGCATTTCAACTACAAAAATCTATTAGTGTTCAAATGTACATGTGTGCATCACTTGTGTAGGGTATTCCTTTTCCACTTTCACATTATCCAAGAATGTGTGTAGTATATTTCATATTTTTTGTGATTTAGATTATCTTGAAAAAGGAAAGGTAAATTATTTCCCATGGAAAAAGAAGGTTTTCCCTTTTTATAGGTTGTTTTGACTTACGTGGAAAAATTTATGGTATGTCTTTCATATTATGTAGTTTAAATTTGAATTAACAGATTATTCTACATGAAAATATAATTACCTATGTGATGTCCTTCATCATTAATTAAAATTATAGGGTTTCAATTTCCTAGACTCTTAACTCATCTGATGCTAAATTCTAGGTTCTCATTGGTGGATCACTCTTCCATTTATTTCCTTTCCCTCTGGATCTTTTCATACTTTAAAAGTCATCAATGATACATATATTATTTCAGGTATCCCAAAAGGCTTTATAGAAGAACATATTGTGAAGTTTTTTTGACACTTGAGGATTCTTTTTAGAACTACAACGCGGTCTATGCTATCGAGTTATATACCAAGAAACTTGTCCTTAATAACCACACTATGAGGTAGGTTCAACCAGTTTGAACTTGTTGGGACATAGCATATGAAGTTATGTGATGAGTCCATATCACAGGTCTATTATGGTGACAAAAGTGAAGACACGTAATGATAGTTATTATGTTAACATGACTAGAAACATTTTTGAAATTATCCATGCTATCAAGATGTCAAAATTCCAGGCATTAGGTGTCAATACTCCTAGCTAATAGATAATAATAATAATATAAAAAAATCACAACTTTATTCTTGAAATATGATTTTTACGCATTGGTAACCTATTTCATGCATTACTATCACCCAAAGACTGCAAAACAAACTTAAAATATAAATTAAACTAACATGAGAATCCAACTAAGGGTTTCTCGACAAAATCATGCCATAACCTGGCATTTTGAAACCCAAATTTGAATCCATTATAAGTAATACAATGCAAACTCAGATGGATTTTCAATGCATGTTTGCATGCTACACTTATTCTCTGTCTAGATATCATTTTTTAAATGGAACCATTAGTCAAGCCCACAGTCCTTTTTATGTGAAAAAATTCAGCTCTATTTGAGCTCTTTTTTTCTCCACCACCTCCATAAACATATGCAAACATATATCATGATCTTGGAATTCCATTACATATGTATGTGCCAATGTTCCATAATCATGCCCCATCATCAATTTAAGAAATTTCCATTGAATATCAAATTATGGAGGGGGGGAACTTTTTGCTGCAACATTTGGCTCAAAATCAGGGACCATCTCCGTATGAGGTGAATGAGAACTATAGATATTTTAAGAAGTAGATTAGTGTATTTTCCTCTGGCCATGGAGTCATATACAGTCATCCATCACAAAAAAAAAAAAATTGTTCATTCTCACCTTGAAAGTTGCAAAAATTCATGCTCTAATTGAAATGACACTAAATTTGAAAGATATAATAAAAATGCAAGCTAGAAGTGGCCTATTAATACAAAGGGAAAACCTTCCTACCTACCCTAACTGAGATAAATTTTGATTGAATAGGAAACATGATATTTCCAATGGAGTTGATCCAACAACTTGTTAAATGTATGGGACTAAATCATGCATTTGATTTCCAGGGAAACATGCGCATGAAGAGAAAAAGTGCAGAGTTAATGGAAAATCCATACATGCCACTTATAAAAACTACACCAAAAGGTCAAAAAATACTTAAGGCCTTAACTTAATTTGAATCCAAAAATGACAAAACAGGATTAGTGAAAACACGAGAGTGGTGTGGGTGAAAAACATAAATAAAAAGTGAAGATAACTTTCCCCAAGATGCCTTTGTCACCGTTGTATGAAAACATGTTTTCCTTTCCCTTTATACATGCAAGTGAATGCATTATAGGTATGGTGTTTTCCCAGAGTAGGAGAAGCCTACTTAAATATATCATTCGTGGAGTGAATGTTTCCTTGACCCAGAACCTCATAGAAACTTATCACTGAATTTGATGTTGCGATGGGATTGTAAAGACAACAACCTCTTCATTCCTACAAACTAGATTTCTTCCTGGAGTTAGGACACAGAGTATTGAATCAAAGTTGTAGTTTCTAACTTCTTGCATTGGTTCATCAATCTTGAAATTCAGACATTGCATGTCTTCATTGCTTCATGTTTGAATAATTTGCATCATATCGTACAATAGGACATTAGGAATTATGATTATTATTACTTTATGGATCTGTTAAGTTACTTTTAAGTTTGCATGGTTTAGTGTGAAATTATTCTAGTGTGCCCCTAGGCCTAGGTGAAGGAATGCCAAGGATTGAGAACCCTAGTTTTTAAATGGTATTGTTTCTTATACCCCAAAACCCCTCAACATCACTTCTTATTAGTTCTTAACAATAGTGTTGTAAACAATTTGAGAATTGATATAGCAAAATCTCACACTTCTCGAGATAAATTCCTAAAGCTAAAGTGTGATACCATGTGTAATTCAATAGCCCCATTGTCACCTCACCAACCTCTTTTCACTTCGGGCTAGCTCTCCTCCAACTCAAGGGGGTTCTCCCTAGTAGATGTTAGGGATCTAATGGCCCAACCAAACCAAGTCAAGAGCCCCCTAACTCTCTATGTTTACTACTATCAATCAAAATATTGAACAATAGGGTCAGACATGCATCCTGAAGATAAAATTGCCAGGGTATTTTTAGGTAATTTCAAAGGGAAAGTCCCCAAACACATATAATCAAGGAATTATAACGTGATTTCAAACATTAAATATCAACAAAATCGTTTAAAGGACATTGAAAGGAAAAAGGTGATGGAGGATAGAAAGTGCCTTACTTAAATGCTCTAAGGATTTTTCAATAGTTGCTCCAAAAGCTTCACTTCAAGGCCCTTCAAGATCGTCTCCAACAATGCTATACCATCAGCTTCAACAATGTTGCTCCAAAAATGTCCTCAAGGTCATCACAACAAGTTTACTAGAATTTTCTCCAACAATATATTCAATAAGGTCTTCATTGTCAACTCGTCTCTTGTTTGGGTGCCTTAATGTGCAATGACATGTTTCTAGGATTGAATTCAATGCAAGGCATATTTGAAACTCTAACTCTGTCTTCCAGTGTCTTATTAGAAATTATTTCATTTTTCATTTTGTGTTTTCAAGTTTTTACATTTATAATTTTATTGCAATGTGGCAGACTGATCAGAGCAGTGCAGGAACAACCCCGAGATGGGATTATCGCGGAAAGAGGCCAGCGAAAGAACATGTAAAGTGCCAGCATTGCTCTATCTTCAAGTATTTTAGTTATTTACATAATTGAAATAATATTAATTTTTTTCAAATATGCAGACACCTAGCCATGGTACGCCTGATGATTCCCTCTTTGAGGAAGAGCTTTCTTCATCCCTATCTCCAATGTTCTTGTTGCAAAAAAAGGCACGAGATGCAAGGTCGGAATTTAATACTTTGATAGATGCGCCTCAAACACCTGAAACAGAAGAGAGGATAAAACATCTTATGAGCCAGCTAGAAAGATATCAGGTAATAATAAAAATTCAAAAGGATATTTTTTTTGTTCTGCATGAGATGAATTGTGATAGTTTGATTTTTAAATTTTACATTGACTAAACTAACAAAAATTTCTTTTGTATGTAGCGTTTTCTGGCACTTGCTAAACCTGGTGTTGGTGGTAGTGGGACACAAGGGCAAGAGATTTCCCAACAACCCTCTCGTACACCTTCTACTCCTTTAGATGCCAGCCAAGAAACACACCCTGCCCAAGCAGACACCTAGCCAACCGCTGAACATGTTGGCAATGATGAGGCTGATATGGCCAACTACATTATTGCGTTTCCTGGAGCTACACGTGTCAGCTCCACAGGGACCATTAATGGCACGTTGTTGGTGAACGATGAAGGTGTCCCTATAAAGCACATACAACTCCCAGGTAAATTTTAATATTTTAACTATTTCATGTACTTTATCTAAAACATATTTATCATGATTTTTATTTTTAAATTAATGATAATATCTTCTTCTTCTTTTTTGGTTTTATTCTGTGTAGGAAACAATGAGTTCTACAGGATTCTGGAGAGCCATGCGTTGGTAATTTTTGGCCCAACCATACGTACAGGGTGGAATTCCCAGAATTCCAACCTGAGAAAAGAACTTCTAGATTATCTAGAAGCCCTTTTTGGGGTCGGCACATTTGACAGAAAAGCGGTGGCTCAGGTAGCCGGCAAATATTTGAAATATACCAGGGACACCTATAGGACGCAATTGCAATTTAACCCTAGATATGAGCATCCTCTCGCAATTTCAGAGAGTGAGTGGAGAGCACTCATCCATGACGGAAAAGAGAAAAAGGCAAAGAAAGAAGGAAAAATGCCAACTGGACCCGCAAGGTAAATTACAACTTTAATTCAATAGCTTTAATTTTCTCTATGTCTAAAATAAAAGTGTGCTACGTCATATCTGACTTCAATTTTGTTGATGCTAGGTTGCCTGACACCTCAAAGGCAACCAAAGATAGGATTGAGAAAAAGGGCCATCACAAGCTAGGCCAGGGCGACTACTTGAAATTAGCTGCAAGAATTGTAATTAAGTAGCTAAACATCTTATAATTAATTGTATCGCCTTCCAACGTTTTTGTAATCCTATCAAATATGATTAAAAATACATAATCATATGTAATGTAGGGTGATGACTTCGGAACAGAAACTACAGAGGAAGATAAAAATATCACTTTCCATTTCGGCTATCAAGCCGTAGTTGAACGTCGCAGAAGCTTGGGGCAGGTCCCAAGATCTAGAATGCCTGATAAGGTAAAACATTAACCTTTCAATATGTTTGTTTTCGTCCATAAATTTAATGTCTAACAACTTTGTTTAAATCGGGGGAGCAGCACTACCGACGAGGCAAATAACCCAGTTTTAGAGCCAGATGTAGATGATCCTCACGTGCAACCTGATCATTGTAGTGGGGACCAGGCCGACAATGCTACTATCAGTGAGGGCCGTGACGGTAATTAATTTCCACTTATAATTTTTTCTAATTATACCTTGATGGTTGTCCTTATAAAGTTTTTTGTTTAGAAGACAGAGAATGTTTCCCTTGAGGATCTTACCACCAGAGTGGAAGACAGGGAAACAGTGCCAATGGTGACAACTGGTGCACCAGGTAAATAATCTCATTGCTGGACCTTTGTAATATTTTTGAATTCTGTAAAATAAACGTTCAAGACGGGTTTCCTAGTATGAGGGCAGACTTCTTAATTTTTTGATTTTTTGATGAAAAATTTGCCATGAGTCTGGGCAATGATTTTGACTTCAGTGTAATTTTATTCCCACTGTTAATAGATTAAATTTACTTAGAAAAAAAATGTTGCCCTGTTTCTATTTTAAACCTGTTTTTTGAAATACAGAGCCATGTTTATATGGTCTACGTATTATACTCTTTCTCTGTATATCTACAGGAACCTTTTTTCTATGAACAGGGTGGACGCTGTAGCAGGCTACTAATGGAAACAAGCGAGCCTGAACTTTACATCTCGGATGCAACAGATGGTTACCAATTTTGGAATCAAGCGAGCTTGATCTTACAAGCAAGCCTGGGTTTCTGCAGATGGTTATCACACTCCTCACATGATTAGCATTTTTCTCTGTTCAAGGATTTTGGGTACTTTAATTTGTATTTGGAAAAATGGACGTTGGTACTCTATCTAATGTTTTACTATTCTACATACTTCTATTTCACTTTCTTATATATTCCTCGGGCATATTTGGATGCTTTCTCAGATTTGTCGATAATCTCCATGTGGACCGTTACTAGGTTTTATATCAAGTCCCTTTATGTGACATGGGGTATTTTTCTATCACTGTCTAGGGTGGGACTTCCACTTTTGTGGATGGATATTTGGGTTCCAATATTCAGATGTGAAAATGTAATGACTTCATGGATTGTTTTACTTCATATAATATATTCAAAATAGCATTTTTTCTCGTGTAAAAAAAAAATGATTAATGTTTATCACTCTGCCTTCAAAACTAGCTATGCTGGTCTATGTTGCTGGTTTATTGATATGGTCTGATGGTCTTTTTATATTTTGGACATATCACACTCCTCACATGATTATCGTTTTTCTCTGTTCAAGGATTTTGGGTACTTTAATTTGTATTTGGAACAATGGACGTCAGTACTCTATCTGTTGCTTTACTATTCTACATACTGCTATTTCACTTTCTTATAGATGCCTCGGGAATATTAGGATGATTTCTCGGTTGTGATAAATCTAACGTGTGTGGACCTTTACTAGGTTTTATATCATGTCCCTGTATGTGACATGGGGTATTTTTCTATCATTGTCTGGGGTGGGACTTCCACTTTTCTGGATGGATATTTGGGTTCCAATATTCAGATGTGAAAGTGTAATTACTTCATGGACTATTTGACTTGATATAATATATTCAAAATAGCATTTCTCCTCTTTTAAAGTTTCATTTTTTTTTAAATTGAACCTGTCGTCGCTATATCGACGCCTTGTAAGCGTCGGAATTGCAACAAACTAGAAACGTCGGAAGAGGGACGTTCAAAATGGCGAACCACATTTCATCAGAATTGCGATAGTTTACAAATGTTGGAAGAGCGACGTCCAAAACGTCGAACCACATTTCGTCGAAATTGTGACAGTTTACAACCGTCGGAAGAGCGACGTCCAAAACGTCGGACCACATTGCGTCAGAATTGCGACAGTTTACAAACGTCGGAAGAGCGACGTTCAAAACGTCGGACCACATTTAGTTATAATTGTGACAGTTTACAAATGTTGGAAGAGCGATGTTAAAAACGTCGGACCACATTTCGTCGGAAGTGTGACAGTTTAAAAAGGTCGGAAGTTCGACGGATTGGGAAACGTCGGAAGAGTGACGCTTGTTTGGAAGCGACGGAAAAAGTGTCGATAATGCGACACTTTTTAATTGCGTCAGAACTGTGATGGTATGGTAAACCATGTTTTTCCCACCCTAGAACTGTCGCTCTTGCGATGACTATGTGTCGGAATAGCGACGAATTGGCCGTTGGAATTTCCGCTAAATTTTCTAGTGCCATAAGTTGTAAGACTCGTCTTCCTTCAAGTATCTTGAAATTTTCAGACACAAAATATGTTTATATCATGAATCTATGAAATATCTATCCACTAGAAGCTACCACAACCAATGATCTTCACTCAACTACCATTAGACTATCCAAATCCTATTGGATGGAGAAATATGTTCCTTATACTAAATCTACCAAATCATTGTCTTCTTTGAAGCCTCCATTCTATCACTTCCTCCATGCAAACCACATTTCATATATGTTTCATATTGGGCTCTCAATTCACTCAACATGAACAACCCAACAGCTTCATCGTTATGTTCATCAAATTTGAATCAAAAAATTTTCCCGGAGAGGATTTTTTCTTATCTTCTACTCACAAAAATCTCTTCTATCTAGCACATCACAAACTGTCAATTTTCAGCCACCATCATCACATAAAGGCTGAATCTCATTCTCAAATCTATCTCTGATTTCTTCACAAAATACACTAATAAAAAAGTGGAGAATAATGTGAGCAGTTGTTGTAATCTATACTCACCTTCAATGTCCTCACACTGGCATATTATCACACTCACTAGACAACCAACCAAATAGACTAAAACAATTCCTCTATTTATCATTTTTCTGTGATGATTTGTAATATTCTAAATTTTCCATCAGCTAATTGGAATATTAGAGCTCTTACTTTTCTTATTTAGTTAAGTAAATAAAAGGGCGGAGGGACCCATAAACCCAGTAGATGAATAAAATCCACTTTTATAGTGTGAATGTGGGTTAGTTGAGTAGTGGAGTAGCATTATGGAGTAGTGGAGCAACATAATAATGAAGAAAGAGTGGAGCTCATGAAGAAATAATGAGGGAGATAATGGAGAAATAATGATGAAGTGATGGAGGAAGTGGTGCATTAAATGCACACATCATGGAGGGAGTGGAGAGTAATTGTAGTAGTGATGGAGATAATGGAGGACAACGTAGTCTTTGTGGAGGCGAGTGGCCACATGTGAAGTGCAATTATGAGGTGGGCCAAGGCTAGGTAAATCTCACAACCATAAAAGGAAGATGAGGGCAGCAAAGGAGGGGATTCTATATTTTTATTGTTGTGTGTCGTAAGACATTTCTTTTCATGCTTAAGCTATTTAGATAAATCTGTTGTGTTGTTTAGCACCGAGTTTCCCCGAGTGGAGATCCCACCATTACCCATGGGGGATTTTGAGTGCCTACACTGGGAAGGTTTTCTTTGGCAGCATTCATCATCCGGAAATCAGTGCCACTTTCAACCACTCTCACCTGCACTCCCAACTATAGGAATTACGCATTCCTGAACCAGGGTTTGAGATTTGGAAGGTTGTTATCAGTATTTAAACTGAGAAACCAATGGAGGGAGAAATCCTTCACATTTTGGATCCATTGAAGTCTTCCAAGAGTTTCACTATCATATCCAGCATCAGGCCATCCATCTAATTATCCTATGCAACTATATTTTCTACAAGAATTGTGTAATTTCGCAGTGAGGATTTGAGGAGAAGAGGAAGTTCCAAGAAACTCAGCTTCGAATCCTCTGAGGGATTAATCCTTCACGTCAGGGATCACTTCAAAAGTATAGGATGAGCATTGTATTATCTATCTGTAGGCTATATCATCAGCCCTCGTAGACAGCGCAGTATTTCCCAACAGTTGTGCATGCAATAGCTGCAAATTCAGTGGAGGAGCTAAAACTCAATTTTTGAGCTTGGGAATTGGGAGAAGGGACCAACCCTTCATTCACTGAGCTGATTGGGTCCTATTGCAGTAGATATATCATTTATTCAGCACCATATCAGTATTTTTCTCTAGGGAGTGTGCAACTCAACTAGTAGGGGTGTAGTTTGCAACCCAAAAAGGGTCAAAATTCCAAACTCAAAATCTGGCCAAACCATTTCTGGGTTTCTCTAGGTTTCGCGAGTAGAATCCATGTTTAAAATATGGGATCTTTCTATTCATTCCATAATCCTATCGCTCATGGATATTCTTCCGAGTAGCACGAGTATCCAACAACAACCGCAGTAGGAGCACAACATTTGTAGTGCTAAGATCTAGAGTTGTTCCAGCCATCTTTAGACGGCTTGAGTGCATTCCTTTTAGAGAAGTGTGTATATTCATTTTTTATGATTATAAATATATGGCTCAGCTATTTCTCCTCCTATGTATGGTTTCTTAATGTATTCCATCATTTTTCCAGTTCTACATGTTTTATTTTGATTTTACCGTGGTTGGAATTATGCACATGGTCTATATTACTATATTTCCCATTTTGGGATATTATAGTGGTATCAAAATATGATATTTGGCTCATATTATGGACATTTCATGACATCGGAGGAATAAGAAGAAGCAAAAAAAATAAGAAGTCTTCAATTATGGGAGGATTGAGTTTTACCACACTTCTCTTCAGATCTATGCAGGATCTCAGCATGGAGATCAAATAAATGAGAAGGTAAAGGAAAATGGAAACCTAAAGAGGGTTTCAGAATGGAGAAGGTATGATCACTTCGTATCAGAAGTATAAGCAATCGGCGGTGCGAAAAGTTCCACAATGCCCTAATATGCCCACTTTCCTTGTAGAAGGAAATGAATGGCATGGAGATGGAGGATATTTGGAGCATGAGACTCTGAGTGATTATCTTGCAGAGTACAAATCTCAGTCTAGAGCATTAAAAGAGAATCTGAACTTCAAGCAGTTTTGGCAGATTAAAGAGAACCTAAGACCCCACATTAGCAATAGAAGAAGGAGGCATATGCAGAATAGATTCTTTCTGCCCACATTCGATGGGTCACACAAAAGCACTACAAAGGCTTGGATGGAGAAGTTAGATGATTTCTTCCAGCTACACCCAATAGTGAAAAATGAAGTCATTGAGATTGTAGCACTGCACCTTGATGGTGAAGAAAATGATTGGTGGTTCAGCAATATGAAGTATGTAAGAGTGACTCTGTATGCCGACTTCACTCAAAGGTTGGTAAAGAGGTTTGATAGAAGAAAACAGAAGGAACTTTCCATTAAAATATTTTGCGACATTTATAAGGAAGTATGTGAGGATAAAAAGGAAGATTTCAACACTAATACTCCAGGAGAAGAGAAACTAACACCAACACTAGCTATAGTAGAGGTATTTGCATCAGTGGGAGGAGCACTTGTAGTTTGGTGAGATGTTCCCCAAACTTCGACATTAATATTCCAAGGCATGATTCATGAGGTGCATGATGAAGAGGAAGTAGATACCAGCAATGGTGCAGCAGTAGAGGAGAAACCATCACCATCACTAGAAGTTAGAGAAGAAATTGCACCGGTTGGAGGAGCTCTTCTAGCTTTTCAAGATGTTCGCAAGCATCATCTGATCCAAGTTATGCAAAAGTTTCCACCCCATATTATTTCAGCACATGAGATCTAGATGTGTGGGGTCATGTTATCAGGGAAATTTCATGACCAAGAGCACATTGTTGATTTGGAGCGGAATATTATCACTGCGCAGAGGACCCTTGACTGGTTCAAGGAGAATATGTATAGTTATCATAGTTTGGCATTGTAGAGCTGCACACAAAACTTTGTGTTGGAGTGTGGAGTTTTTGAGGATGGGATTAGCATAGTCCTAATGCAGGGAAGCTATACAATAGCTTTCGAGAACTATAGTTTATTGTCGCATGAACTATCATAATATATTTATGACAAAGAGATATTGGCCATTATGCATGCATTGGTCAAATTCTAGCAGTTTTTTATTGGCAGTAGATTTTGAGAGAAGATCGATCACCATATTCTCCGATCTCTTTTTTAGGAGGAGGAGTAGTTGCAGAAGAGGTAGCAACGGTGTATCAGTACAATGCAGGACTATGAGTTCAACATTGTGTATGGAGAGGGCCATGAGACAGTAGATGCACTATCGTGGAGATCAGCAGTGTTGTCACTATGGAGCAGTGACGATTTGAGGGCCTAGTTATTATATGAGCATTTCGATGACCACTTCACTTATGAATCATTGGATGGGAAAATGGTAGATGGTAGACATCATGTAATGGATAGCATCTTCCATTATCAAGACAGATCATTCTTGATGAGCACCTCACAGCTCAAAAAGAGGTGTCTGCATGCGACATATTCAGAACCTCATAGGTTCTATCGAGCCATCAGTGAGACATTCTCATGGAGAGACCTCAAGGAGGATGCACTTTGACATATCATGGAGTCCAAATATTTTCATCAAACTGTGGAGGATGGTATTGTCAAAATTGATCTGCTACCGAGGTATGCAGGTTTCTTCGACATTTTCACACAGTACATCTCTTCACCTATGATTGAATTATATTTTAGGGATGTCTTCATGATTCATGGTCTTCCCAAGGCCATAGATAGTGATGAGGAAAATTAGTGTATGACTAGTGTTTGGCAGCAGATTCTCCATTGGGTGGATACTGAGTTGGTGCATGACATGAGTCGTCACCCACCATTGGATGGATCGATGGAGATGATGAGAAAGTGGCTAAAAATCTACTTGCAAATTTATGGCAAGGGGTAGCAAGAAGTGTGGTTGCATTGGTTGCTCTTGGGTGAGTATGGTTACCACCCTAACATTTCATATTTGTATGTTCCATGCCTTGCATAGTACTAGTGTGATGCAGAAGTAGGAGGCATGGTTGCGCTGGTTACTTTTGAGAGAGTTTTTCCATCACATGAAATATCACATGTCAATGGGTATGTTATTGTTTGGGACTTTGCATGATACTCATATGATGTGGTAGCAAGATTCATTGTTGCATTGGTTAATCTTGGGAGAATATGGATTGACATTCTCCCATACCTTGCATAATGATGATGTGGGATGGCAACACGAAGCCTTACTACATTGGCTTCTGTTAGGAGAGTATGGCTACCATACTTAGTATGATGATGAGGTAGTGTGGCAGCAAGAGGCATTTTTGTAGTGCATGCTATTGGGAGAGTATGGTTCGAAATTTCACATGTCAATCCCCATGTCTCTATTTCCTACATTGCATAGTGTTTAGATAATGCTTAGAGAAAGCAAGGCCACCAGGGCCAAGGATTGGAGCATGGAGAGACACAACCTACTCCATGTAGAATGGGTTGGAGAGATGGCTTATGATTTGGGACTTTCCACTTGGGGAAGGAACCACTACACTTCACATATCTCATGCAGAGAAGAGGCTCTTGGGCAATAGATGGTTGCCACTTGGGGACTCATTAATGAGGAGAGGAATCTAGCTACACAGATGGAGGCCATTCTAGAAATTCTAGGGAGGCAGCTATGATGTTGGGAATTCATAACACATTGGAGAAGATGGGGAAACCTTCCATATTAGGATGCCACTTGGGAGGGAGATGGATTTCTCTAGCATCCACTTTTGCAGTTTCTTAAGGACAAGGAACATTTTGGCAGGGAGGATTGTAATATTCCAAATTTTCCATCGACTAATTTGAATATTATATTTCTTAATTTTCTTATTTATTTAAGTAAATAAAAGGTTGGAGGGACCCATAAACCCAGTAGATGAATAAAATACACTTATTTAGTGTGAATGTGGGTTAGTTGAATAGTGGAGTAGCATTATGATGTTTTAGATAGCATAGTAATGAAGAAAGAGTGGAGCTCATGAAGCCATTATGAGCGAGATAAAGGAGAAATAATGATGAAGTGATGGAGGAAGTGATGCATTAAATGCACACATGATGGAGGGAGTGGGGAGTAATTGCAACAGTGATGGAGATCATGAAGGACATCACAGTATTTATGGAGGCTAGTGGCGACATGTGCAGCATAGTTATGAGGTGGACCAAGTCTAGGGAAGGCTCACAACCATAAAATGAATATGAGGGTAGCAAAGGAGGGGAGTCTAGATTTTTATTGTTGACTTTCGTAAGACATTTTTTTTCATGCTTAAGTTGTTTAGCTAAGTCTGTTTTGCTGTTTAGCACCAGGTGTCTCCAAGCAGAGATCCCACCCTTACCCATAGGGGACTTCGAGTGCCTACTCTAGGAAGGTTTTCTTGGACAACATTCATCATCCGGAAATCATTTCCACTTTCATCCACTCTCATCTTCACTCCCAACTACAAGAATTATGCATTCATGAACCAGGTTTTGAGAGTTGGAAGGTTGTTCTCAGTATTTCAACTGAGAAAACTAGTGGAGGGATCAACCCTTCACACTATGGATCCATTGCAGTATTCTGGTAGTTTTATTTTCATATGTAGCATCATAGCATCCATATAATTCTCCTATACAGCTACATTTCCTGCAATAATTGTGTAACTCTACAGTGAGGGTTTCAGGAGAAGAGGAAGTTCTAAGAAACTCAGCTAGGAATCTTGTGAGGGATTAACCCTTCACTCTGGGGATCAATTCAATAGCTTGGTATCAACATTGTATTATCTATCTGTAGGATACATCATCAACCCTCCCAGACATCACAGTATTTCCTAGCAGCTGTGCATGCAGCAGTTACAAATTCAATGGAGGAGCTAGAACTCAAGTTTTAATCTTGGGAATCGGGAGAAGGGACTAGCCCTTCATTAAATGAGATGATTGGGTTTTATTGTAGTCTATAGATCATTCTTCCATCCCCATATTAGTATTTTTCTCTAGGGAGTGTGTAACTTAGCCATTAGGGGTGTAGTTTGTAACCCAAAAAGGGCTGAAAATCCAAACTCAAAATCTGGCCAAACCATTTCTTTTTTTTTTGGGTTTTGCAAGTATAATCTGTGGTTAACATGTTGGATATTTATGACCAATCTAGCAGCCTCTTTCACATGGATATTATTCGCAGCAGTAGGAGTATCCACCAGCAGCAGCAGTAGCAGCGCAACATTTCCAGTGCTAGGATCTAGAGTTGTTTCAACCAGCTTTGGATGGATTGAGTGCATTAATTTTAGAGCATGGTGTATATTCATTTGTTTTGATTATAATTATATGGCTCAATTTTTTCTACTCCTATGTATGATGTCTTAATGTATTCGAGCATTTTTCCAGTTCTACATGTTTTAGTCCGATTTTACTGTGGTTGGAATTATGCATATGTTATATATTGTTGTCTTTCCCATTTTGGGATATTACATGATTAACTCAGGAAATGCTACATATTATGGACCAATCAACAATTCTCTTCACACACTTCACATTTGTTTGAGATAGAAATCTTGACCAGATAAAACCACTTACTCCACTAGCCATTTTATATATTCAACTTTAATCACCTTCTAGAGGCTATACTACCTTTTCCAACCATATGTTGAAATATTACGGTCATAAACTTCACCACAATACCATAAGTAGTTGGGTTGCATGAGGAATGTAGAGAAAATCTCATGAAAAAGCTCAGGCGTATGCACAACACAAGATAAAATCGATCAGTCACATGCACATGCCTATCTCCTAGCGACTGGAGCCTTTCAATTGCACTAATGACCCATCATCCATGCACGTGGAGCATAGGATGGCCAGAATCACCAATCCTCGCCTCAAAACCTACCCAAAATTTTTCCATATCTTGACAACCCTCTATAGGACCTATAGAATTCACTGAAACCTCTACAACACTTCACAAAGTCACTTCCACATAACTATCATCATCATAATTCAAACCAGGTTGACTTGGATGCCACCAACAGCCATATTAACACTTGGGAAATCAAACGGCTCCACAACAATTCTTCCATAAATATGTCGCTCCAAAACATATAATACATACTCTAACACATGTACACCATATCAAGAATTTAGTGGCACTTGTAGATCCTCTCCAAGCCCAATGTATAACAATATCAACGTGAGACACCTAATATCGGAGATGGAGTGCTAATCAACAAGGATCCTCAACTCTAACTCTTGTAGCAGCCACCAACACCTATATGCAGCAACATGATCAAGAAGATCATCACATATCCCAGCTAGTCCAAGCTAGTATACGTGCGAAGGACCATCTACACATCATCAATATACAATACACATGTAGCCATACATGCACATTCATAACCAACTGACCTTCACCCAAAGAAAACAGGTTGACATAATTGCTAACCAAAAACACATCTGCAGTTACACTGAAAAACATATAAATGCCAATAATATCCCCCTTTGGCATTGATGGAAACCCCAGTTTAAACACATCTGAAACTCACATATGAAAATTTATTGACATCCTCACATTTCCCCCCTTTGACATCAATGGCAAAGGGAAAAATTAAGCAAACACTTAACTGCAAACACAATATCTCCCCCTAAAGACTGGGTGGATATGATCATAATGAAATTTTCTTGCTCCTACTAGTAACATACAACATGCAGTAGAAACAATAACAAAATCTCCATATCATGGGAATAACAACAAAATATATGTATACTAGCAGCAACCTCAAGCAAAAGTTCCATCTCTAAGAACAATATTGTCAACCCAACTCAAACAAAAACAACAAACCATATCAATCAAGAATAAAAATATGTTCAAAAAAATACTCTCTCTCCAAACTCAAATGTGTAGCGACAAAATCATAAGCACCAACAACATCAACATCACTCAACTCAGCATCAATGAAATCAATGTCATATAGTAGCAACAGATCAAATTATCAACACATAGTAGCAGTAGAATGATGTGACCAACTAGTGGAAAAAACTCTAATAAACTCCATAGAAACATTATAAAACATCTAACCAATTATGAAGAAACAACAACAAATACATCCTCTCCAAAATTTACTCTCTAGCAGAAGAAAACTCATATATCAGCAGCAATATTGACTATCTAGAAGCAAGATCTCTTCGAAGTAGGTATGGTGGTAACAAATACATGATGAGAAGTCACAATCATATGACCACGCATACTCCACTGAATGCAATCATCTCCACGAATGAATTTATATTGATATATGTATTGCTTCCAATTCCTCCTTGCCATATGCAAGAGGTTACTCCACATGGACCAATGACTATGACCAAATGATATGCAAAAAAGTACCTGACTTCACATGCCTATTACATGGCTTCCAAAATGATTATACAATGACAACATAAGTCCATACATATGTTTGAACCATGACTTTAGATAGTCTCTCCATGATAAATGTGAGAGTATACATTAATAATACATGAAATTCATAGTTGTATCGACACTACTAACAACCCATACGTAGCTGCACTAACTCTCATAACACATTGTACACATATTCCAAACATGGCTCTCAATCGTTATGCATGAAACATATAAGAAGGATACTCTCCTATACATTGCTATCTTAAAAATCCTATCATCAACTCATGTCTAATACAATGTCACAATGTAAGTACATGGAGAATATCATCTACAAAATGTCCTCTTCATGGAAAGAAGATAATATCAAGAACATAAGAGACATCTATCAGCCTCCCCAAATCATCATCTATAAATCAAGATCTCAGAAGTAGTGATCAACAACACATAATAATACACAATGGCCCATCAATAACACGTATCAGTAGCATCATGAACCAACAACTTATGGCAGCACCATGAATCTGAAATATAACACGCCAATCAACCCAATATATCATCTCTCTATAGTAAGACATAACAACAAAAATAATCATCATATGGAACATGAATCTCTACAATATAACTGAACTCATAGCAGTAAAAAGCATATAATTATGTAGTAACAACAACAGTATCATATCAACAAAAAAATCCTCATAATTATAAGCATCATGTACCATCATCATACTAATTTCCATGGCACCATCACATGCATAAAGTCATCAAACCAAAATGCATGATACAAACCAACTGCATATGTAGCATATTATCCATGCATAACCAAAATGAAAGATCCTGCAACAAACTTATGCCAAATACGCACATAGCATGGAACATATAGTAAACTCCTCCAACGACCATGATGCCATCAATACCACTAAAAAATTGGAATCATTTGCAGTGCTTACCCTGAACATGTTCCATCTCCACTCATCACAACAAAAAATTCTCCTAAACACAATAACCTTAGAGAAAACAACATCAGTAGAAAAAATCCATCATCAAGAAATCACAATCAAAGAGATAAGCATCATTAACTTCACATCCTAACTACATGCAAAATACAATGTACCATATACTCCCCCTAAGCCAATCAAGGCCTCACATTAATTTTGTAGTCTAAAATATCTATCATGAAAGAGAATATTGCAATATGTGCTAATATATTATACTTTGAATTTGAAGACGAAGAGTTCTTTGATCTCCTTTCCTTTCTTACATTAATATTTTTAGGTGTCTTGACTCCTTTAGCTACCACTCTCTTTGATCTTTCTTTCCAGATAAAACAACCTTTAGTGTTTAATATCACTTCCTTACCTCCATCCACCATTTAGCTCACACATATAATATTGCGCTTAAGACCCTCAATGAGTCATACACATTAGGGGAATTTTGAGGTCTAAAATGGGCCTCCAAAGAAAAATATACAACCAAAATAAACTTTATAAGAACCAATAGGATTCAAGATGATGATGTCAACCATGGGGGATGATTCACCATTTTTGGGTAAAAATTTAAAAATATTAAAAAACAATAAATTAATAAAACTACTTTTTCAACTCTTATTTTCAACTTATCTTCCTAAGGGTTTACTCAAATTTGGAGCAAGGCCACTCATTGGATGCAAAATTTAATTCCTCATCCAAGGAGTACCCATGTTGCATACTTTAGTGTAAAATGGTCCATCAAATGTATGCAACATGGGTACTCCTTGGATGAAGAATCAAATTTTTCATCCAACGAGTGTATCCGCTCAAAATTTGAGTAAACCAATAGGGAGATAAGTTGGAAATACAAGTTGAAAAAATAGTTTTTTACTTTTTCCCTCTAAAATTTGATAATGTAATCTAATATTATTTTATTATTTCCACTATTATTTTACAATTTCCTTAGGAGGACCATTTTAGACCTCAAAATTCCCTAATGTCTTTTGCATTGGTCCTATTTTCACCAACGTTGGCCTTGCCACTTCCTAATACTCTTGTTGCTTTACTCCTTTCAAAAATAACATGACCATTTTTTATTCTCTTCAAGAAGTGAAATTTTCTCATATATTCTAAAATATATTGTGAACATCTGCTATCAATATACAATCTATCATCCTCATCACGTGAACAAATATAAATACCACACTTTCCTAACGGTTTCTCCTTTGTCCACCACATAGCTCGTGATTGGTTCCTTTTTTCATGTGCATGCTTCTTTAGTCACTTCTTTTGTACCAAAGGTCTCATGGATCTAGGCATATGTCAATCCTTGGCCATGTGTCCAAATTTGGGACACACCTAACACTCTATATGACCAAGATAAGAAAGCAAAAGGTATGATCCTTTGTTGCTCATGCTAGATTTCCATATTCTTGTACTAGATCTTCAATTTATGGCCTTATGGTAAAAAATGTTACATTATAGAAAATTTTAACCTAAAAGTAGCTATGAAATTTTCACATAATTTCCACATCATAATATGTAAACCAATCAAAATCCTTTAAATTTAAAAATATGTACTGTAAATATTTTGGAGGGAAATGAAGAAAAACTACTTTTTAATTATATTTGTAGCTTATATCCTTATAGGCTTACTCAAATTTATAGTGTAGACACTCATTGGATGTGAAATTAGATTCCACATCCAACGAGTATATTTCCTGCATAATTTTGAGGATACCAACATTGATAAAAATTGAAGATACATTAAAAATGTGTGGTCAACATGTTTTTCTAATGTATCTTAATTTTTCATGAATGTGGGTCTTCTCAGAAATATGCATGATGTGTACTCATTGGATGCAGAATTTAATTATGCATCCAATGACTACCTACAATTTAAATTTAAGTAAACCTATAATTAGATAAGCGAAAAATGCAATTAAAAAAGTAGTTTTCTTATTTTCCCTCATAAATTCATAACTCTTATTTTATTATTTTTCCTTACCTGGACACTTTTAGGCTGAAATTTTCTCTAATGCAAGCATAACATAAACCATTAAACAAACTCGTATATATGAAATAATGTCCTCTTCTTTTTTGTCCAAGCTACTTCATAGATGTGTCCAATTTGCTCCTACAAATAACTGCCACATGTCCAAACCACTGATAATTGAAACAATGAATCTCGTTCAACAAAAATGAAAATGAGTTATGATTTCTACTTTGAAATTTGTTACTATAAACTCTAGGAGTGTATGATTTTCTTATCACAGAATCTCATTTCAAATCTCTTCTTTCTTGTTGATGATGAATTTGTTGCCTCTTTTCTCCAATATTCTCATGGCTACTCACAATCTTTGTTGTACGCTACTATGATTATGTTATGTTAATATTTTCTACATCCATACTTGCATTTCCTCCTTGAGAATTAGAGCAAGATATAATCACTTCTATGTTTCTCTTAACATTTTCAAGCTAAAGGTCCTTTTATTCAAGTTGTTTCAGCAATCTATCAGCTACATTTTCAAGTGCTTCCACATAGTCGTTCTTTACATTTTTCTTGTTGCAAATTACTTATTCAATAATATTTTGGTTTTCCAACTGTGACTTCAAGGTAGTGGGCTCCTCCTTGATATTTTCTCTTTCTCATTACAAATCTACAATAGTTTCTCATTATCTCTACATGCAACAGTTAGTCTATCGACTTGAGCAACTAATTATTTAATTACAACCATTTTTTATTCATATTCATCCTTAACATGAGAAACATCATTCTTTTATTCACTATGTAACTCAACTGAATCATTAGAATCCTAATTCAAAATTTATTTCTAACATATTACCTCATGACACATCTTCTTTGGCTGAGATTTTAGAATTTTCCACTTCATTTGAAATGGAATAAATCATTTTCTTATTCAAACCCTTTTTATTTTGAGACATCCTCTTCTTTCTTATGGACATGTGTTGGCAATATGTTTCTTATGTCTTAATATGTTTTCCTTGATGGTAGCTCTCTTCAAATAACGGAGTATATGTCTTCTGGAGAAGCTCAGTAGTTTGCAGAAGGTATAAGAGAAGAAATGTGTAAATTCCAACAGAAGTTCATTAATATTCATAATAGAAGGTTCTATACGCGAGTTAGTACAGGCCAAGTCGCGTATACACATAGATAAGAATGATCCAAGTTGGGTATGCCTTTTGCGCTCTAAATTTAAATTACCAGGGGAAATTACCATGGTTTTAGCCCATAATATTGAGCGTTGTGTCATCCATTTGATTCCGTCCAAGAATACCACTGGCACTTGTGTGGTTTTGGCTCATGGTATTGGTAAAGGCTAAACATATATAAGGAGAGGAATATCTTAGTGCAAACTCATGCATGGGTAAGGGTTCTTACTGAATAATTCTCTTTTCAGGATATCTACATGGGATGGACTCTGTTTGATTGGTAGATTTGAATCTATGATGCACCCTTGGATACAATGATGGATCTAGATCTCTAGACCTGAAATGAATATGTACTTGCATGATCTATTTATGAGATGTTTGGATCTGTGACCTGGCAGATGTTTGTTGAAGAGAAGTGAAGAAATCTCGGTAAGTCTATATATCTGAATATTTCTACAAAAATTATATTTACAGATCTATATGCTATTTCATCTTGGTTAAAGCATGTATATACGCATCTTTGTCTCAGATAAAGTGCATATGGAAGTCAGGGTTTTCTTAAGCTTGCTGAAGAGGTTATCTATTTAATGCTGCTATATTTTTGTTGTTTGTCAATGAAGTCTTCATGTAGATCTGGGTTGTTTGAATATTGTATATGCTGCTAAGTTGAATATGTAAAAATTTGATCAATGAGTGATTAAATATTAATAATGATGATGACTGAATAAGGGTTCTACAAATCTGAAAATATATCTAACTAAAAGCCTTAGATTTGGTTGTGAGACTAACCATATTCTGGAAATTCAGTATTCTTAGATCTATACACAGGTTGGTGTGAAGGAAAGTACATATACATGTCGGTTCAGTAAAGTGAAGTAGCGTATGCATTTTAAGGTAATGAATGATCAGGGTTGATATTGATTCTGCATGTTGATTCTAAAATATGGGTTTGTTACTGTGTTTTGGTTACAGTGATCTCACTCTTTTGATTGAATTTTGGGTTAAGTTTATTGGTATTGATGTTTATCCTGAGTTGTGTTGAACCTGTGAGATCCAGTGTGAAAATTAATGAAACGCAGTCTACAGTGGGTCTGAGGGTGGAAGCCTTCAATATGGAAGCAGAAGCTTCCTGCCAGTAGAAGCTGGTGTTCTGATCAACGGGTTGTATCTCCCTTCTAGTGGAGGTTGTTAAACGAGTTTAGGGGGTTGGAGCTCCCTTCCAGTAGTAGCTGGAAAGTGAGATAAGGTTATAGCCTTCTGTAGGTAGGTTCCTGCGTACTGATCTGAGTCTACATTAGTACAATATTGTAAGCATTTTCCATATAATAAAAATTGAAGATAGAGACACTGATAGCGATGGTTTTCTCCCGAATTGGGTTTCCACCTTAAATCTTGGTGTTCATGTGTGATGCTCTTGTGTGATTACTTATTCTCTTATTACAACACTTATTTTCTGGATAACTATCTAACGCATAGTTGATGGTCTGGGTTAAAGATTTCTTCTGAATGTTTACCTAAACAGTAAAGTTATCTGGGGTATACGTTAGTTTTTTTTTGGAAATTTGCGTACATACGCTGGTTTTTCTAATCAAAGTCACGTATATAAATCAGTAAAGGGAAAAAGAAAATTATTTTTATTATTGCAAATATCGATTCCCCCCCCCCACCCCCCCCTCTCAGTATTTTTCCCAACAATTGGTATTAGAGTAGGTCTTGTGACACGTTATTTGTCACCATGACATTTGATTGTCCATATGGGTCTATCGCCACCTATATTGTGCTCCCTTAGAAGTCAAAAACCCTAATGTTCCTAAGCCAAGTCTTGGAATTGGAGAAGATCTTATTAAAACCCTTAAAATTATAACTACGCACTTTTCCTATCCTTTTCCTGTGGGTTCGTAGATACTTGTTTTATAGCCAACGGAATCTCCCACACTTTCTGCTAATAAAACCTGCAAACCCCCGTAAAAAGTAAAATAAAGGAAAAAGTAAGTTCTAGAAGCCTAGATGGTTGAATAATCTCCCAACTAGAAGCTTCTAGAGGTGTGATCAGTTTGAGCTCTATCCCTCCACTCATGGAGCTTATCCCTTGGTCTATGGAGCTCAAATCCCTTCATGAGAGGAATCTATTCCCCTCTTCATGGAACTGAAACTACCTTCATTTCTCTATAAATTGAGCTCATGTTTCAATCTCAAGGGTAAACATACATATTAGTTGCCGAATAAATTCTCGAGGGAGCATACTCTCTACACTAGTCGTTGTTGGCATGACAATGATCACACCCTTATGTCCATAACTCCATGCTGGTTCAAAGACAAGAAGGGTTGTCAAACTGAAGGAGGAACGATTTTTCAAGACCACGGCAGAAACTTGTACGACATCAAGGCATCAGGTTGTAAAGTTACTCTTTTCATTCAAGATAATACATATGGATCTCTTTTTCTCATTGAGTTGTTCTTGTGCTTATTTGAATAATTAATACTTAGACTCCTTGATCACTAAGTTATATTAGTTGTTCTTAATTATTATATGTTGCAGGTGCTTTTAATTCTTTTATATGTCTTTTATTGCAGGTTCTACTTACTGAAGAAGTCTCTTTGGAGCGACTTCATAAAATACTGCATCGAATGTTGGATTTCAAGGTAGGGGCATGTCCTCTTTCTTTGTTTATAATAATTCTGAATTGCAAATAATCTAGATAAAACGATTTACAAATGGATGTTTGTTTCTAGCTATACGTAGAATACTAGGGAGACTCCTTCATAACAAAATGGCAAGTCCTTCATATACCTCAGCTTACTGGTGTTATCACCAAAATTGTACTTGATTGGCTGTTGATCAGACAACTCAGTGTAACTATTTCAAACCAAATTTTGAATGAAGCTTAGCCTCTTCAGTCTAAGAGGGCTCTCTCACAGATAATTTATGATATTGGTTAATGATAAATATATATGGCTAACTCTATGAATTGTGTCCTGGTTTTGTATGTTTGTAGGTTGAAAAGATGAAGTCTTGCTACCATTGGGCTATGGAGTCAGTGACACGGATCTTAATGACAAAGGCTCTCCTTATGGAAGCTGAGGCATGTAGATACTTAAATGAAATTAGAATACACACATAGATGGTTTACTCAATATATAAATGTTCAAAGGAATTCAGAGCATGAGAAACATGAATTTTGAGTAATGAGCATTAAGATACTAAAAGGAGGACATTGAGAAAGATATCCAATAATTTCGTGCTTGAAAGGAAGTCAGAGCATGCAAAGAAAGAATTCTGAGTATTCAAAAATTAACATATTGACATAAAGTAATAATATACATACGAAATTTTTCATGAAATTATCAAATGAATCTCAGGTGAAGGATGAAACCAATAGCCACTCTCTCTTACTGATTAAAACCTGTTTACAATAGTAGCAGTCAGCCATAACATATCCCCTCCCATTCTAACTCTAAAACTATCTCATTTATAGAATGAAGACTCATAAAAATGATAGGCCACCTTGCGAGCTTCGAATTCCCACCTCAGAGACCTATTTCAAACATGATTCCATCACTTGGAGACTTCCTAGGGTATTTCTATTTTGCAGAGTTTGAATACAAGAAGGACTCTAGGCTTTCATTAATAGTTCAACAAATCAATTCAATAAGCCTTATCAACTACAACCAACTAATTTTCTGAGTGTACTGGAGTGATGATGTGCCATTGTGCCATGTGGATGCTGAGCTGGACCTCCTCCAAGTCAAATTTTTACAATTTTTTCACAATTCTGGTTAGTGGAAATTCTGAAAAATAGGCTTCAAATATGAGTGTATAATTTCCAAACCCTGATGGCTTTGCAGAAACTAAGAGAGGTTTTTGTAGATAGACTTTGCTGAATAAAAACCTCTTTAATATATCCAAAAAACTTTTGCATTTGGTCTGAAATCAAACCTGAAGTTGACTGCTAAAACGACCATGTAAAAAAAATTTCGTATCGTGTTTTAGTAGCGTGGGAAAAATGGCTTCTCCCTCAATATTCTTGACTTCTTTGTTGTTCCAACATGTAAATAATGTCATAACACCTTACCACCATGGATCTCCCTCCTTGAATCATGAAAAATTTGACTTTTAAAGAAAAAAGACACCAACAGGTTTTCTCGTAGCATTTTTTGGCCTTAAAGCCTAGAGCATGCTAAGAAACTACCTGATAATGGAGAAAATTCCAAAATATTCCTTTTTCTTACGAATTCCATCTGTAGGTTTGAACAGTGATATAATGAAATATGATCATGCAAACTTGACTCTTACCCTCTTCAAAAAACATCATTTTCACCTTTACAAGTCTATTCATCACTAAAATGACTTTGTTTTTTTCTGAAAATGTGAGCTCTTATCTCCCTATTATAGATATATATTGCAAAAATGAAGGAGGTTTTTGTAGGTAATTATTTCATGAAGAAAAATCTCTCTTTATTTTCTTAAAACCATTTCCAACTATCCAGCATTTGCATTCTAAAAATATGTATAGAACAAGAAAATTCTGCATTCTGAAAACAGGGCTGAAAGACATCCCTGTATCTCCCAATATGTAACACCTTTGAGAAAATGGAAAGAGGATATTTTTATTTTATATCTTATTGAAAATAATATCTCTCATTTTCTTAAAATACTTCCTTTTTTTCCTAGAAACTACCCTTGAAGTTTACTGCTAAAGTCACAAAACAATGAAATCCTCATATCCACTACGAAATTATTAGCCAGTTTCGTAGCACTTTCTGCCTATTTTACACTGAATTCACTACGAAAGTAGGGATTCTTGGCTAAAATGACCTTTTTAGAGTTGTAATCTTGGGAAATAAAATGCTTCAGCAAATGATGACTGATGTGACATGAAAAGACTTCAATGGGGGTGGTTTTGGACCTTAGAATAGGCTAACAAGAAAAATTTAAAATTTTCCTTTCCCAAGTAATGAAAAATGAATTATATGACCATACCTTTGACACATGAAACTCTAAAAATATTTCAAATGATGTTTCATGTTTTTCTGAGTGATAAAAACTGGTATGATGATATTCTCTTTTTGAGCCATTAAGTTCATTACAAACCTTACTTTTATGAAAATTGATTCCATTTTCATTTGCAAATTTGGAAGATATTTTTAGCTTACTAAAGCCTGATTTTCACACCAAACCATTTTTGGATGTTTTCCTTTTATGCTGAGATAAGTAGAAATTCTTCTTGGTTCGATCACAAACTAGGAGAAAATGTCCTCAAACTTTCTAGATAAACTTCAAAAATAGATTTTTTATTTGATTTTGGATCTTATGATTTTGGATATTGTTTTCTTTTTGGAAATAGTTTGTTTATTGATTTGTATTTTCTGATCTGATTGATAAAGGAATTTCATTTCAAACGAGTAATATACCACTTTTTGCGAAATATAGTTCTCAAAGAAATCGTCTTCTTTTCAAATATTTTGTTTATGAATGAAAGAATTGGTGCTTTGAAAGTTGTTAAAATCTCCCAATATTTCCCTTAAATAAGATTCATTTAAAATAAAAGAGTTGCACTTCTCATTTAGATGCATTTAGCCTATTTTTGAGTTGGGTCACAAACATAATTTAATTTTGACTTCCATACCTTCTATCTTAAGTAGCAACAAAATTCAAAACAACGCTTTAATAAAATCAATCTAGATATTTTACATTTTCTAGGGCTCTTTCTACCAACATAGCTTAGGCTACTGTCTTGGAACATGTTGTAATTAACATTCCAAGATAGTTTAAAAAAACAAGTAGCAATCTTGCGGTAGGAAAATCCAATTGTAGCATTTGTGCTCTGGGAAGCTCTTCTTAAAAAATTCAACCACGAGATCATGTTGGAACCAGTGAGGTAATTATTCCTAAATCATTGGGAAAGATAAAATATGTGACGTATTAAAAATGGTAAACCTCGGATATACCATTGTTGAGGAGCCTGAGTTCACTTATTGGTAAACCTTGGATTATATCAAGGAGACTTCAAGGGGATTGAGCTTGTTACTCTTCCCTTGTGTGCATATTGGATCATATACTGTTCCCTTAGGTACATTTGTTCCCGTTGGTGACCTTAGTGACTATAAAATTTAGAATTTTTTCCAAATGTGAGGGTGGAGGGAAGGTCCCACTGTACCTGTAGCAGACATCAACTAGACTCACTTAGACTTTCTGAAGGGTACTCTTTGCTTCGAGATATCATAAGTGGAGAGAATTTCACTAGATTGATTGATTAAGCAGGTTGTCAGGGCAACTGTTCCAACTGCCATTTCCACAGTAGAATTATACGATTGGACTTCACCACCAACTAGTGTTTTTAGTGTGGGAACATACTATTTGTGTGTGGATTGTTCTCTTAGATTTTTTAGGCATGTGATCAATTTTATTGCTTCCTTAGAGACTTTATGATATTTTGTTGAAATTTTCTTTGATTTTCTGTGTTAAATTTTTAATCGTGCCCGAATTTCCTAGACAATCACGCAGAATGCAAGGGAAACCCTTTAAGTACAAAACAATCTAGTTACAAAATCTTAAATCTGGGAAAGGACAACCATCAAGGACTGGATCAACTAAACAAGAAGAAACATCAGTAATTATACATCCTTATTACAAAGTAGATCAACCTCAAATAGTAGAAAGTTCTTAAAGGAAAATATTAATTTTTGAACTAGTTGTACTTGCTTCCACAACTAGTGAATTATCAGCTACTGAGCCTAAAATTTCTGAACCAAAAACTAAACCTGCTACATCTAAGCCTAATTTATATTTCATCAGTCCAATTTCTGGTGGTCCTCATTCACTGAGAGTGAATTTTTGCATCAGTGAGAACCTTCCTCCTGGCCTCATTAGCATTGAAGAAATTACTGACACATCAGAAGAAGTTATTATTCCTTCACATTAGGAATATTTAGATCTTATGCCAACTAAATTGATTTAATACTATATCCCTTTAAAACAAGATCCTTCGTATTCTCAGTTAAATGAATTTCTACATAATTCTGGTATAAACTATTCGCCACCCTGAATTCCTTTTTCCGCCATAAGAAGAGGTAATTAGAGACCTTCATTCAGCATGTCTGGTGAGTCATCCATGTTTTCTACATCACCATAATCATATTTGTATGGTGGTTCATCTGTTCCTCCAGGATATTAGTCGCTTTCTTGTACTTTGTCAAGAGAAACTCCTTCTCCCAAAAAAATTATGTAAACACCTGGTCTGAATGAATCACATACTAAAAATTTGAATGCGGAACAAGTTTACATGATGTCTGGAAACATTCCTAATATTGACCCTCAATGTAGTAATTTACCGCTTGGAGAGCATCCTCAAGGTAGTAATTTATCACCTGAGGGGAAACCTCAAGGAAAGTACACACCTCAAGGACAGTACATACCTCACGAACAGTACACACCTCAAGGAGAGTACATAACTCCAAGGTTGTACTCTATTCAGGGTGTACAACCTCTTCAAGGATAGTACCCTATGCCAGGGCAACAGTCTTTCCAAAGACAGCAGCCTCCTTTAGGGCCACATTTTTATCAGGAGCAACAATTGTTTCAGGGCGGTCAATATTTTAATGGGAATTATCTAGCTAACTATCAAGCTTAGGTTCCAAATGATCAACCTAGTTACGGTCCATCTTACACAACACAACCTTCAATGGGAGCTCCATATCCTAGAGTAAACACGGTGTGGAATCCATCACCAAATCAATAGAATTTGCAACCTAACGTGAAATTACCTTATAATCAACCTAGTCATCCAATTGGTTACAGTCAAATCTAACAATATGTCTAACCTACACTTCAAGTTATACCACAGGTATATACACCTAGTAATGTTCAGCAGCCTGGTTTGAGTACACCTAGAACTCCACCTCAAACTGCTGCACCAACTCCTGTTCAACCTACCACACCTATCCCTGGAATTTTTGCAGCCCCTATTTCTACATCCCCTCAAGTATCACAACAAATCCCTCAAGTCACCGCACAACAAACTAGACCCACAGTTTATACTATTTTTCAGATTCCTGCAGGACAACCTGGTACGAGTACAATTGTAACAAGCCAACCTCAGATTTTTTATCAACCATATTAAGGGCAGTATCAATATGGACTTGTAGCACAAAATCCAGTATACCAAAATCAAACGTACCTTGGTTACACATATCAGATACCAGCTCAACCTCAGTATGGTCTGGCCAACCCTAGTTATCCGAGAGGCATTCCAATCCCAAATTCACAAGTTATTCTAGGTTATCTTGGATATCCTCCTCCTAGTACTAGTATAGTTCCACAAGGTTATCAATTTTCTCAGCAGGACCCTAACCATCGGTTACCATTCATAGAAAATTTGGATTTACTGAATTTGTCGTGTCTAACAAATGATCCAATTTATTATCTTTCGTATTGGCCACCAATGCTGAAAATTTGCCCAACGATATTCCTAAGTTCGAAGGTAAATCAGGAGAAGACCCCTCAAACCATGTCATGAATTACCACCTCTGGTGTGCATCCAAGTCTTTAATCGATGATTCTATTCGATTAAGACTATTTCAGAGAAAACTGATAGTTTTAGCTACAAAATGGTATATTGAACTACCACGTGGCTCATTCAACAATTTCAATGTGTTAGCAATAGCTTTCTTAACACACTTTCAGTTTCCAGTCCAATACGACAATGCTATAGAACTCTTAACTTCATTAAAACAATCTACGTCTACGTACATATCAGATCACATACATGAATGGAGACATAGAATACATTTTGTGAGACTTTTTATTCCGAACCAGATCTTAGCACAATGGTTTATCAAATCATTGCTTCCAAAGATCACTGAAGATGTGGCTAAGGGAGGGGTTGTTACGGAAGAACAGGTCATTGCTCAAGCTCAGTACTTAGACCTTGTATATACACATTTTGGTACTTTATACAAAAAAATTCCTAACTTACCATGTCTTGGTCAAATAATTGCAACTCCTTCAGGTTCTCATGCTGCAGACGGTGTAATTGGTTTAGTTAGCGCTAATCAGAGTAAGAAGAAGTCCTCAAAAACTACTTCTCCTATAATAAATTTACCAGATTCACCAAAAGGAGATTCTTCCCTTGAAACTTCTGCCGACATTCATGTTTTAAACTCATCTAAATCTAAATCTAAAACTGGTAATAATAAGAAAGGAAAGAATAAAAACAAGAAAACTACATCTCCCAAAGAGAAAACCGAAAAAAATGAACCATCTCATGATAAGTGGAAACCTCGTTATCCTTGTCTTATCTGTGATGAGGATCACTTTACCAAAGAGTACCCACATCGATCCTAGGTTTCTAAATTCATCATAGGTTCACCCACACCCGTTGTCTTGAAGGATCCTTTTCCCACCCAAGATAGCAAAATGATAGGATCTTCGTCAAATTCATCGGATGATATTTTAATGATGTCTGAGGTTATGGTTGTGATGCGATCACAAGACTACGGAAGTAAAAATCCTGTTACTGGTAAAGAGACAGAAAATTCTATTCAAACACCAATTGTATCTCCTTCGGTCTCTGATTTGCTTCACATCGAGAAACCTAATTTTGATCTAGTGATTAAACTACCTGCTAAAGGTGTACTTCGAAAATCAACTTTCAATCCACATGCGAGAGCTACTCAGAATTACAACATTGTTGAAGACTTGGAAATATCCCCTTCAGAAATGTCGGCCTTAGAAGTGCTACAATCATGTCCATCAAAAAGGAAATTACTCTTATCAGCAATTGAAGCTATAGATCCTTAGGATCCTAATCTCATGGTCTTTGGTCTGGAAAATTTTACACCGAGACTACCTCATCAGATGGCTTTTCAGATTCCAGTATTAGTAAAAAATAAACAAGTTTTTCGTACTGTAATTGATGAGTAGGCATCCACGTGCATAATGTCATTAAATTGTTGGAAAACTCTTGGTTCTCCAAAACTCGACCAATCACTAACAATCCTTAAAGCCTTTAATGGAAAAGGATTTCATCCATACGGAATACTCCAGGATCTACCTATAGAAGTAGAAGGCAAAAATGTTAATGTAGATGTGGAAGTTGTTGATGCCCCTTTGGATTACAACTTTCTTTTGGGTCATAGTTGGTCTTATGCCATGACTTCTGACATTTCATCTGTCTTTCAGTTAATCATGTTTCCTCATAAAGTAAATATTGTAAAAATCGATCAGTTGTCATATTATTCATCTAACCCTGCTTCTACAGACAGTCTCCAACATGTTGGAAAATCGACCATCCCATATGTATATGTTGGTGTAGGTTTAATAAAGGACTCTTCTTTGATGGGAACATTTTCCATGCCTCCACCCAACGTACCGCGTACTATTGCCAACATCAATATGATTTCATCAAGCACTATACCATTCGATGACACTTGGGTAGTGCCTTCAGAGTCAGAACTAGATTCTTTCAATGGCGAGATGCCTTTGAGTCCTTTTAAAATGGCATATGTGGTAGTACATTCATTTTCTGACACACTTTCAACTACTCTTGATCAAATGAATGTGATCACCGAAAAATATTCTTCATGATCAAGCTCAGCCTTGACATCACTTTCTGATCCTTTTCAACAAGTATTTCACACTGATGAAAGTATTCAAGAATTTTTTCCTTTCGATGAATTACCGTCAGATGATCTGCATCATAGATATTTGTTTTTACCTAAACTTGATAGCTTTGAAAATAAATTTTCTTCTATTTTTACGATTGATTATGTCGAGGAACCACCGAATCCCATATCGATTACAAATTCAGATTCTGAGATTAATTTGGGAAACATTTCTACAATTGTTCCTATCAACATATCAGTTAAATATGGAATTATTGAAAACATTCATATAGGAGCTTCTTGTGTGATTGAAGAGATTAATAAATATAAAGCCCTATTTCAATAATTCTGAGACATATTTGCCTAGTGTTATGAGAAGATTCTAGGAATCGATCCAATGCTTGTCATTCATGAAATTAAGACGTACCTGGATGCGAAGCCTATTAGACAAATATTACGTCTAATACATCTGCGAAAAGCTGCTGCTATTAAAGCTGAAGTTGAAAAGTTACTACAAGAAGGATTTATTTATCCAATTCCATTAATAGATTGGGTATTTAATAGAGTTCTCGTTACCAAGAGATAGGGGACTATACGAGTATGCATCTATTATAGGGATATTAACAAATCATGTCCAAAAGACAATTATCCTACCCCTTATATCGACCAAATTATCAATGATTGTGCTGGAAATGAAATTTTCTCATTTATGGATGGATTTTTCGGATATAATCAAATAAACATACTCCCTACTAATCAACCAAAAACAAATTTTATATATCCTTGGGGGACATTTTCTTATTTCAAATTACCTTTCGGAATAAAGAATGTTGGTGAAAATTTTTAAAACGCAATGTCTTACGCATTTCATAACATCAAACATATTGTACATCCTTATCTATATGACTTACCTACTCACTCATTATGTGGGGAAGATCATCCTACACACTTACGAGCTATCTTCATGAGATGTAGGCATTACAAGATTCGTTTGAACCGACAGAAATCTGTTTTTTGTGTGCAATCGGGACGATTACTTGGATTCATCATTTCAAAAGAAAGCATTCATGTCGACTCCTCAAAGGTTGAGGCCATCATCAATTTACCTCCTCCTTCCACACTTCGCCAACTCCAAAGTTTGCAGGGGCAAGAAAACTTTCTACGTAGGTTTATCTAGAACTATGCTAAGTTATCAAAAGGTTTTACCTGGTTATTGAAAAATAAAGTTCCTTTTATTTGGGATGAGATTGTTGATTGATATTTTGATGCTCTAAAACACGCGTTAACCCATGCACTGTTATTGCATCCACCCAATTACCACTAGGACTACTTTTTATAATTATCAGCCGTTGATTCCACCATTGGAATGGTTCTAGTTTAAGAGGATGAATCTCACAATGAGTGTGTGATCTATTATCAAAGTTAGAATATGAATCCGATGGAAATCAAATATTCGCATGTGGAGAAATTGGCTTTGGCAGTAGTTCAAGTTTTCCAACGATTTCGTGACTACATACTGTTACGTAAAACAACTGTTATATCTAATTGCAACCCGATGATGTATATTTTGACAAAAAAATTACTCTGGGGAAAATACTCTAAATGGATTGTCATCCTACAAGAGTTTGATTTGGGATTTGAGAAATCTAAATCAAAGAAATCACTCTTGTTTGCAGAACTCATGTGTGACTTTCCCAATACTGAGATAGAAACTGTGGTAGAGAATCCCATCTGGATAAATTTTTGTTTCTTATCAGTACGTTAGATCCATGGTATGGAGATATAATCATATATCTTTAAACCCAAACCTTTGGCCCAGAGCTTTCACATTCAAATCGACGGAGAATCTGATATCGATCCCATCAATACAATATTGTTGGAAATACTCTTTATCATTGTCGTGCAGATTTTGTTTTTCAACGTTGCATAAATCACGAACAAGCTAAAAGGGTTTTGAATGACTGCCACTCTAGAGCGTGTGGTGGTCATATGTCTGGGTTTTCCACAGCCCAAAATATATTGTGTGTTGGTTACTTTTGGCCTTCATTGTTCAAAGATTGTATGATTTCAATCCAAAAATGCCACAACTACCAAATTTTTGATCGAAATATGTGTGCACCTCCAACTCCTCTTAACCCAATCATTGATGTCGGTCCTTTTGCGAAATGGGGCATTTATTTCATTACATATAACCCTCACTTAGTCGGGGGGCATGGGTATATTATTCTTGTTGTATATTACTTTACCCATTAGGGGATTTTTGAGGTCTAAAATGGGCCTCCTAAGAAAAATGTGCAACCAAAATAAGCTTTATAAGAGCTAATAGGATTCAAGATGATGATGTCAACCATGGGGGATAATTCACCATTTTTTAAGTAAAATGCTGAAAATATTAAAAAATAATACAATAATAAAACTACTTTTTCAACTCGTATTTTCAAATTATCTCCCAATGTTTTTACTGAAATTTTGAGCAGAAATACTCGTTGAATGAAAAAATTAATTCCTCATCCAAGGAGTACCCATGTTGCATACTTTTGATGGACCCTGGTACACAAAAAATGAGAAATAAATAAAAAAATGTGATTGCAATCACGCTTTTCATGTATTTCACATTTTTCTTGTAACTGGGTCCATCAAAAGTATGCAACATGGGTACTCCTAGGATGAGGAATTAGATTTTGCATCCAACGAGTACTCTCGCTCGAAATTTTACTAAACACTTTGGGAGATAGGTTGAAAATACGAGTTGAAAAAGTAGTTTTTTCTTTTTCCCTCTAAAATTTGATGACGTAATCAAATCTTATTTTATTATTTCCAGTATTATTTTATAATTTCCTTAAGAAGCCTATTTTAGACCTCAAAATTCCCCTAATGAAATGGGCTGAGGCGATGCCTACATTTGAGGCAGATGGAAAAACTACAGCTATGTTTATATTCAATCATGTGATTTCTTGTTTCGGTGTACCCCAAACTATTACCACAGACCACGGGAGTCATTTTCGAAATATAATGATGATTCAACTTTCTGATCAACTTTGCCTGTGCCATGATAACTCTACTCCATATTACCAGCAAGCTAATGGTCAAGTTAAAGCCATTAACAATTTTTTAACCACCATGATTAAACAGATTATCGGAACTCACAAATCGAATTGGCATACCATGCTCTTTTCAGCACTATGGGAATACTAAACCTCAACAAAAATTGCTACAGGGTTCACTCCTTTCCCACTAGTCTATGATTTTGAAGTTGTGTTACCCATTGAATGTGAAATATCATCAGCCCTGTTAGTTTCAGCCTTTGCAGCCTTCCTCCAGTGATCAAAAATGCTCTTACAAAGTGATTTTAAGCTGTCAAGGTCAAATTTTGTCATTTCAGTGAGTCTTCAAGTAAAATTTGGTCACTAGGTATTAGGTCTAGGGTTTTCTTTCACTCCTTCCAGAGTTGTCCAAATGTTGGTCCATTTCATCATTCAGCTGAGTGTACCATCATTTAGAAGGTTTTCATCATCATGCCAGATTCCAAAGGGTCATTTTACACCTTGTTCATGCTTCAATTGTGCCTAGGTAAGGTCCATTTCCCTCTCCTAGGGTTTTGGAGGTAATTTCTCTTGGATGGTCAAATAATCAACAAAAAATGTATCCTGATGTTCATACACCTTCCCCTATCCTTAATTTACCTTATTAATCACTTCCCATCACTGAGATCCCCCAAATTCCTCATTTTCGCACAAACCCTAGTTTCTTGCTACAACTTGGCAATTTTCTAGGCTAGGCCCGTGTTTTTCCCTTTTGGACCCCTTCCCCTCACTCAATTTCTGAGATTACACTTTCCCCTACTTCCAAACATCCCTCCCTACTACCCAAAATTTCCCAAAGAATTTAGAAGCCCCTTATCCCCTTCATTTCGCTTCATTTCGACAAATCCCTTGTTTCAAATCGGGATAGGTTTCACTCAAATGATGTTTCAACGAAATAAAAGATGAATTCTGGAAACCTGAGAGAGGTTTTTGTCCAAAAAACGCCAAGGAATAAAAACCTCCTTCAATTTTTACACAGGTATCATGGTTTTGGAGAAATGTCAAAAATACAGTTGCCTCAGGAGAATTGATGCACCTCTGAAGTGACCTTGGGAAAATCAAGATTTCTCCTAGCTTGGTTGGAAAAATGACTTTTTTGATGAGTCAAATGATAACTAGACACAAGGATATTTCCCATGAGCTATCATGAGCTCAAGTTTGAGCTAAGGAAGACTTTCAAAAGTTGACTGCAACAGCACTCTGCCTTGAGGCAGCCTCATTCTGCTCATTTTGACCAGTCTTGGGAGATTTGATTTTTGACAAGGAAAATGAACTTCAAATTGAAAAATTCCACTTGGAATGGAAATTATACTCAATAATGTTTCCAACGTGCTATCCCGCACCCAATTTTCACACTGGGAAGGCCTCCAAAAGCCTCCTGAAAAATGCACGACGCATTGGGTTTGTGCGTGGCACATTGGGTTGGTGCACGGCGCATTGCGCCAAAACACAAGATTTTTGCCATTCCTTTCACCCATAAAATTTTTCTCAGTCTCTCCTTGTTCAAATAATTAAAATCCACTTCCTCATTGCTCTTAACAAGTGTTTGGTGTTGTTATGAAAATTTAAATGCAAAAAATTCAAAATCCTATTCTCTTGTTTTAAGATTGCTCCTAGGGTTTTAAAACTTGTTTTGTGCCAAACACTTCCATTCTCCACCTTGTTTTTTCCACCCCCTCACTTTTATATTATCATAACAGCTCATCCCCTATTCCCTACATCCCTAAAGTCACTCATACCCATTTCATTCCCATCTTCCTACATCTCTAAAAGTCACTTACTCCTAAGCTCCATCTCCCTCTCCCAAGTCATTTCATTTCCTCTCATTCTCCTTTTCCCATTTCATGTGTAAAAATTCCAAAAACCTCAGTTTCCCAAACATTCAGCGGCTCTCCCCTCTCCCAAATTTTGTCAAATTCTCAAAGGACAAAGTACCACTTGACAAGACTCCCTTGTTCCCACTGTCCATATTTCTCCCACAGTCCCTTCCCTCTGGCACATATTTGGCAGTTGAAAAAAAAGCACCAAATTCTCATTCTTCATCTCATTCAAGCCAACATAGATCTTGAAACATTATGGAGACAGACAGTGATTCATCATATGGTAGAGACAGTGATTCCACCACTGAACTGCATGCACCAGGAGGGCACTAAAGCGCCAAAAGAGGCATGATAGACTCCAAATCTTGGTCGAAACTTCTTTGGCTGAGAATGGAACTTGATGGGGGACCTTTAGTCCAAATTTCAAGGAATTTGGAAAAAATTTTGTCAATTTTGTTTTTTTGGTCACAAAATAGATTTTCCTGCCCGACGCGTCGCGCCACCTGGCGCGCGCTTACGTTTGAGAGATATTCTAGAGGAAAACTTGACATTTTTGGGTTTTTTATGATAAATTATGCATGCTCAGGAATTGTTGAGATATTTCATCAAGTTCTGGGTGGTCTTAAGGGTCAAAAACACTCCAAAAATGGCCCCTCTGCCACCTTTTCCACACATAGGAACCAGTACTTGGAGATTGAATTTTTGGAGGGGAAAATGAACTCCAAATTGAAAAATTCCACTTGGGTTGGATAGTAGATAGATAGGGCTTTCCAACGAGCTATCATGAGCTCAATTTGGACTTCGATAAGTTCCTCAAAAACAGGCTCAAAGTGGCGCAACGCATTGAGTTTTTGGGCGTGGCGCATAGAGAAATTTGGCCTTATTTTGACTCTTCAGCTGAGAAATTCGCCCAGTTTTGACTAGTTTTACTTTTTGATGTAACTATGGATCTATCTTGATGTAATTTGATGATTATGATGTAATTTTGGCTCATATTTACTTGTTCTAGAGGATTCATTCACTAAAAAGTGAAAATTAAATGAATGAATCAGTTTCCTTCCATATAGAGGCAAATTGTTTGATTGCCTAGATTTCAGTTCCTAGTTTAGAATTGGTTGAAACAACTCCTAGAAGGATGAGCTCGACCCCTAGAGGCATGGGAAGGGGTTAGTATAGGTCATTGTTATGTATTTTGAGTCATTTAGGGGTTGGACTCTTAAGGAATAGTTTGGCCCTCATTGTATATTCATTTCAGCATTTTTGGCAAAGGAAAGACCAGGGTTTTGCAGCACTTGTTGGGATCCTTGTGGCTCTGAGTTTTGATGATGTTTTTCTCCATGTATATTTAAGTTTCATTAATTTTAAATGTACTCCATTTCCCTTCTCTTTGCTTCTGAATTAAACAAATGAGTAACTAAGGTAGAATTCATTAGTTTGTTGGTGCTTTGCCTTAAACTTTTGTTTAGTTTTATGTGTTTTCATCTGTTTGAAGAGGATCCTTGCACCTTCTTGCCCTCTTCAGCTCCTCAACAGTATTTTCTATCCATTCATTGAATCTAATACATCAAATCCATTGCTTTCCCTTCCCCAACTCGAACTCTGCAAGAAATTGGCCTCATCCCCAAGCCCAAAATTGTCTTTCCCTTTTTCCAACAAAACCCTAAAAAATCATTCTAAACTCCTTGATTCATATACCAAGCATAAAATTAGCACTCATTTTTGTCATCTCAGACCCTATTGGTCATTTTTCCTGAGTTTGACCCGGAGAGAGCCCTCTCTTGTTCTGGTAGGGCTAGCTACCAGACTGAGCGTGGTTTGGTGTTACCCTGGATCCTGCCTTCCTTCAGCCTAAGGTGGATTTAGGCACTAACATAGTGGCGACCATACTGGGGAGAAAATGGTTTTCTTGTTAGTGTTATTCAATTTATAAGCTACATACGGAGCCTGAAGTCATGCCAGGTAGCCTTCGAAATGCTCTTGTTATGCATCAGCGGAAGTAGATAAACGCTGCTTCAGTCAATCTCTGGTCTAGCTTGTAATCGTAACATTTAACTTGAAAATTTCCCCAGTACATGTATCAAGTTATATCTGATAGTTGATGGTGGACAACGATCAGACACCGCAAGGCTGAAATCATTCACCTGGCGACTCCAAATCAGTTTCGAGATTAGATCCAAGGACTCCACTGGAGGATGAACCTGATTAGCATAAACATGAAAGGAAAATATGGCAAGATCAGGTATTCAAGTTGGAATTCCATCCAAGACATTTTTTTCTTTGTCATAAATTATTTCTTCTCTTTTCTCGAGAATGTCAAGAAGGCTTTGCAAAGTATATTGTATTTGAGAAAAGATCCTCGGCCTACATTTGATTCCTTCCCTTTGAAGATTGTGAATACCAAAGATTTGCATGCCTTTGAGCTTGATCAAGACCTTTCTTCTGAATCTTACAATGACCATCTTCAAAATGATGAACCTCAAGAGACCAAGACTGATTCTGTAGCATTTGTACATACCCCTATACCTTATAAAATTCCAGATCAATACAAGCCTCTAATTTTACCTCCTGTATCGCATGCTTTCCCTAAAAATTATGACCTATATCTACCAAGATTTGATGGTGAATGCGACGACATCACTGCTGAGAGACATGTTCTGAATTTTGAGTCTTTTCTTGACCTTTTTGAAGTTGATGATGAAGATGTTAGTATTAGGATTTTTGCTCTTTCCTTGCAAGGCAAAGTCAAGAGTTGGTTTAAAACCCTGCCTGATGCAAGCATCTCAGATTTCCAGCAGTTCGTCAAAGTTTTCCTTGACAGATGGATGATCGGACAGAACCCTTTCCTTATTATAGAAGAATATAACCAGCTGAAAAGACTGCCAGGGGAGACAGTACAACAATTTTCTGCTAGATTTAACCAAGTATATTTTTCGATGCTAGCTGATATAAGACCTTCTCCTAGATCTGCTCTCTTGCACTACCCGGGTGCTTTTGATCTAGAAATGGAGTTTTAGCTGAGAGAAAGGAATATTGCAACACTCCACGAGATGCAGAATAGTGCAGTGACTGTAGAGGCTCATTTGCTGATCTTGAGGGAAAGGTTGAAGGAAGAAGAGATGAGAAACATAGATCTGGAGAAATCAACATCTTTAGAGGTAAAGCTTGACATGTTGGTAAGTGTGGTGGAAGAGATGATGCAAAAGAACACCACAAGGAATGAGTATAATGTTCAAGCTCATGGCTCGTTGATTGAGGAAGAACAAGTTGCTGGTCCAAAACATTTTGTTTCTTATTACGGTTTTCATAGTGATTGTTTTATAGATCATTTTGAAGAAGAGAGAGTTGTTGATATGATATGTATGCTTGATGATTTTCCTCAGTTTGATCTATATGATGATGATTATGTGCTCCAAACAGAAGCTAATCTTGCAGACAAATTGGAAGCTAGTTTATGGAAGGAGCAAGTTCACTTTCAGCAGCTTGAGTACAATGATCAACCGATACATATCAGCTATGACAATGACGAGGAAAGTGCAGAAAATTTTGAAGTAAGTGAAGGATCTTTGCCTTTTTGTTTTGAATCATTTCAGCTCATCCGAGACAACTTCCAGGAAATTAGAAATCAACTGTCAACAAGTCTTGATTTGGATCATCTTGAGGGCAATCAAAACCTTGTTCAAGACTTCTCATATTCAGATTTGCAGCCCCCGAAAACCATTGATTTTCAAGTTGCAGATGAAGACATGGAAGCTGGCACATATGATCAAATGATACAAGATGATTCTATACCATTTTGTTTTGAATCATTTCAGTTTTTGAAGGGTAAATTGCATAGTAAATATTTAAATGAGCAGCCTGTAGCATCAGATTTGCAGCCCCTGAAAGTCATTGATTGTCAAGTTTTAGATGAAGACTTGGAAGCTGGCACATATGATCTAATGATACAAGATGATTCCGTACCATTCTATTTTGAATCATTCAAGTTTTTGAAGGGTAAATTGCATAGTAAATCTTCAAATGAGCAGCTTGTAGAAAATCATGTAATCTCATCAGAAACAATAGAAAATGGGTTGCAGCAGTCTTTTCAAGTTTTTCACAATCCAATAGCTGATGTGTTGGATGATGTCTGCAGTCAAAGTTTTTCTCCATTGACTATATGTAAGCTCAAAACGTGTGCTGATATACACTTGATCCGGTAGCCAGTCTCTTTGTCATTTTTAGCAGGAGTCTCGTCACAAAGCTCAAATCAAAATTTTCATTCATGGTATGAGGAGAAGAAAAGTAATCCATTGGATGAGGTAAGTCCCAGTGTGCAGGAACTTCAAGATCCTTATGCAGTGTTTTTGGAGGCGGATAGAGAAACCATAGTATTCAATGGATCTGTTCACAAGTTTTCATGGGAGTTACCTTTCAGTAGTTCTCTCTTGTTGTTCATAAGCAAGCACTTGCGGAGAATTCAAACAACAGCTGTAATACGTACTTGGTTGCATTGGTTGTTTCATTTCACTTGATCAGGTGATGAATGAAACTGTTAGAGTAGGTTTTATTGAATAAGCTTCATATTGAGCATATTTTCCAGTTTTTCAGTTGTGTTTAAGTATCGAGTCAGTTTTTAGTTGAGTGAGAGTCAATTTGTGTCGTCAAGTCATCAGTTTTCAGTCATGCATTTCAGCTTGAGTTTTTGACTCCATTGCCCAATGGATGAAGGCACTGTCTGCTTTCCAAAGATATGTAGTTCTTGGCACTTCCAAGGAGCTACCATCCCCATTGGAGCCAATGTTAGTTTCAGCCTTTGCAACCTTCTTCCAGTGATCAAACATGCTCTTACAAAGTGATTTTAAGCTGTCAAGGTCAAATTTTGTCATTTCAGTGAGTCTTCAAGTAAAATTTGGTCACTAGGTATTAGATCTATGGTTTGCTTTCACTTCTTCCAGAGTTGTCCAAATGTTGGTCCATGTCATCATTCAGCTGAGTGTACCATCATTTAGAAGGTTTTCATCATCATGCCAGATTCCAAAGGGTCATTTTACACCTTGTTCATGCTTCAGTTATGCCTAGGTAAGGTCCATTTCCCTCTCCTAGGGTTTTGGAAGTAATTTCTCTTGGATGGTCAAATCATCAACAAAACTTGTATCCTGATGTTCATACACCTTCCCCTATCCTTAATGTACCTTATTAATCACTTCCTATCACTGATATCCCCCAAATTCCTCATTTTCGCACAAACCCTAGTTTCTTGCTACAACTTGGCAATTTTCTAGGCTAGGCCTGTGTTTTTCCCTTTTGGACCCCTTCCCCTCACTCAATTTCCGATATTCCACTTTCCCCTACTTCCTAACATCCCTCCCTACTTCCCAAAATTTCCCCAAGAATTTAGTAGCCCATTATCCCCTTCATTTCGCTTCATTTCGACAAATCCCTTGTTTCACATCGGGATAGGTTTCACTCAAATGATGTTTCAGATAAATAAAGCATGAATTTTGGAACACTGAGAGAGGTTTTTGTCCAAAAAATTCTAAGGAAGAAAACCCTCCTTCACTTTTTACACAGGTATCATGGTTTTTGAGAAATGTCAAAAATACAGTTGCCTCAGGAGAATTGATACACCTCTGAAGTGTCCTTAGGAAAATCAAGATTTCTCCTAGCTCGGTTGGAAAAATGACTTTCTTGATGAGTCAAATGATAACTAGACACAAAGATATTTCCAATGAGCTATCATGAGCTCAATTTTGAGCTGAGGAAGACTTTCAAAAGTTGACTGCAACAACACTCTGCCTTGAGGCAGCCTCATTCTGCTCATTTTGACCAGTTTTGGGCGATTTGATTTTTTACAAGGAAAATGAACTTCAAATTGAAAAATTCCGCTTGGGTTGGAAATTAGGCTCAATAATATTTCCAACGTGTTATCTCACACCCAATTTGGACACCGGGAAGGCCTCCAAAATCCTCCTGAAAAATGCGCGACGCATTGGGTTTGTGCGCGGCACATTGGGTTGGTGCACAGCGCATTGGGCCAAAACACAAGATTTTTGCCATTCCTTTCACCCATAAAATTTTTCTCAGTCTCTCCTTTTTCAAATAAGTCAAATCCACTTCCTCATTGCTCTTAACAAGTGTTTGGTGTTGTTATGAAAATTTAAATGCAAAAAATTCAAAATCCTATTCTCTTGTTTTAAGATTGCTCCTAGGGTTTTAAAACTTGTTTTGTGCCAAAAAATTCCATTCTCCACCTTGTTTTTTCCATCCCCTCACTGTTATCTTATCATAGCATCTCATCCCCTATTCCCTACATCCCTAAAGTCACTCATACCCATTTCATTCCCATCTTCCTACATCTCTAAAAGTCACTTACTCCTAAGCTCCATCTCCCTCTCCCAAGTCATTTCATTTCCTCTCATTATCCTTTTCCCATTTCATGTGTAAAAATTCCCAAAACCTCAGTTTCCCAAACATTCAGCGGCTCTCCCCTCTCCCAAAGTTTGTCAAATTCTCAAAGGACAAACTACCACTTGACAAGACTCCCTTGTTCCCACTGTCCATATTTCTCCCACAGTCCCTTCCCTTTGGCACATATTTGGTAGTTGAAACAAAAGCACCAAATTCTCATTCTTCATCTCATTCAAGCCAACATAGATCTTGAAACATTATGGAGATAGAAACCGATTCATCATATGACAGAGACAGTGATTCCACCATTGAACTGCATGCACCAGGAGGGCACTGAAGCGCCGAAAGACGCATGATCGACTCCAAATCTTGGCCGAAGCTTCTTTGGCTAAGCATGGAACTTGATGGGGGACCTTCAATCCAAATTTCAAGGAATTTGGAGAAAAAATTGTCAATTTTTTTTTTTTGGTCACAAAACAGATTTTCCTGCCTGATGCATCGCGCCACTTGGCGCGCGCTTATGTTTGAGAGATCTTCTGGAGGAAAACTTGATATTTTTGGGCTTTTTATGATAAATTATGCATGCTCAAGAATGGTTGAGAGATTTCATCAATTTCTGGGTGGTCTTAAGTGTCAAAAACACTCCAAAAATGGCCTTTCTGCCACCTTTTTCACACATAGGAACCAATCTTGGGAGATTGATGTTTTGGAGGGGAAAATGAACTCCAAATTTACATATTCCACTTGGGTTGGATAGTAGACAGATAGGGATTTCCAACGAGCTATCATGAGCTCAATTTGGACTTTGGGAAGTGCCTCAAAAATAGGCTCAAAGTGGCGCGACGCATTGAGTTTTTGGGCGCGGCGCATAGAGAAATTTGGCCTTATTTTGACTTTTCAGCTGAGAAATTCACCCAGTTTTGACTAGTTTTAATTTTTTATGTAAATATGGATCTATCTTGATGTAATTTGATTATTATGATGTAATTTTGGCTCATATTTACGTGTTATAGAGGATTCATTCACTAAAAAGTGAAAATTAAATGAATGAATCAGTTTCCTTCCATATAGAGGCAAATTGTTTGATTGCCTAGATTTCAGTTCCTAGTTTAGAATTGGTTGAAACAACTCCTATAAGGATGAGCTCGACCCATAGAGGCATGGGAAGGGGTTATTTTGGTCTATATTATGTATTTTCTGAGTCATTTTCAGGGTTGGACTCTTGGGAATAGTTTGGCACCTCATTGTATATTCATTTCAGCATTTTTGGCAAAGGAAAGACCAGGGTTTTGCAGCACTTGTTGGGATCCTTGTGGCTCTGAGTTTTGATGATGTTTTTCTCCATGTATATTTAAGTTTCATTAATTTTATATGTATGCCATTTGCCTTCTCTTTGCTTCTGAATTAAACAAATGAGTAACTAAGGTAGAATTCATTAGTTTGCTGGTGCTCTGCCTTAAACTTTTGTTTAGTTTTATGTGTTTTCATCTGTTTGAAGAGGATCCTTGCACCTTATTGCCCTCTTCAGCTCCTCAGCATTATTTTCTATCCATTCATTGAATCTAAGACATCAAAGCCATTTCTTTCCCTGCCCCAACTCGAACTCTGCAAGAAATTGGCCTCATCCCCAAGCCCAAAATTGTCTTTCCCTTTTTCCAACAAAACCCTAAAAAATCATTCTAAACTCCTTGATTCATATACCTAGCCTAAAATTAGCACTCATTTCTGTCATCTCAGACCCTATTGGTCATTTTTCCTGAGTTTGACCCGGAGAGAGCCCTCTCCTGTTCTGGTAGGGCTAGTTACCAGACTGAGTGTGGTTTGGTGTTACCCTGGATCCCGCCTTCCTTCAGCATAAGGTGGATTTAGCACTAACAAACCCAATTAGCCATAGAGTTACTACCAGCTACGTTTGAAGAGAAAAAATGCTTTTTGTACTTAGCACAATTATATGAGACTCGGCGCACCGCTGCATTAGCTACCTAAAATAATAAGAAATGTGTGAAATATTAGTATGATCGAAGCATTACCACTCATGTTTTTTTAAAAGGTGACCAAGTCTTAGTATACGATCAAGCTAACGATAAGCTAGGTGATGGGAAATTCAAACTGATGTGGCATGGTTCCTACATTGTCAAGCATGTTCTTGCAAAAGGGCCCTATGAATTGACTGATTATGACGAGGTCTCTTTAGGTAAGCCCAGAAATGGTCTTTATCTTAAGAGATATTATGCTTGAATTTCATGTGAAGATCTGACTTGTACATTAGTTACTTTTTAGATAGTGTGCCTTAGATTAGATAAGTGTGCCTAGATTAAAGTTTGTTGTTACTACTATCACTGCTTATCTTGATTACTCTTGATATTGTATATGTTGACATCCCTTCAAACATACATTGGTTTTGTTGATGGTGCCTGTCATAGTACACATAATATTTCTTCTGCGACCTGGGTTATATATTCACCCACTGATGAGTTAGTTTCTATGCATGGGATAAGCCTTGGTCAAACAACGAACAATAATGCAGAACATAGCGCAGTCATTGAGTTATTATCTGATGCCATTTCATTTGGTATTCAATGTTTGATCATTAGGTTGGATTCAGAACTCATTATATTACATTTAAATAGGGTATATGAAATTAAAAATCCAGTGTTATTGAGATCATTTTTGAAGGTTCGTCTCCTGGAATAACATTTTGATTACATCGAATATCAACATATTTCAAGAAATTTAAACACATTGGACAATGCATTACCTAATAGTGTTATAAATATACATTTTCAACATTAAAATGGTAAACCAAAACAACATTTGATACATGTTGAACAAGATACTCAAAGAAAGTAGTAATATCATAGATAGGTTTGTTTTCAAAAAATATTACATCGTCTATGATCATAGGTTCAAACACCTTATGATATAATAGATACTGATAGAAAAAAAAACATGTCAATCCACAATGATCATCCACTATCCATGATGATGATCATGGTAATAGACTATTGCACATGCTACCTTGTGAAAGAATCTCCTAAACTATCCTAGAACACCTGTAACATGTCTCTGAAGTCGAAGAGGAAATCCATATGTCCCTGTCTCAGGAATATTTATGGTTAACCTCTATAGGTTGTGTTCCATTTCAGTTAGGTTCTCTGTTTCCAGATCCTACGGTTGTGTTATAGGCTCTGCTTTCTACCTATCAAAGTGGCGGAGTGTAGTTGGTCGTCATGGAATGACATCTGCATTTAAATATTGTTATCAATATTGGATGATAAAAAATAAAAAATAAAAAGATTAAAAACATGAAAATAGTTCGCTTACCTAATTCGTCCTAATGTGCCCCTAGAGGCAAAGACATATCAGGATCACCTTTGAAATCTATACCTGCATAAGGGAAGTCTTTGATTGTGAAGACTTGGTTCCTTAACCACATAAAGTATGTCGGAGGGAGCCAAACCACTGAACTTCCATCGCCACAATGGCGGGCCATTAATGCAACCCAATGTACCATCTGAGGTTCCCCATAATCTACTAGAATAAGCTGAGGGGCGAGAAGCGAGATTCTCTCTAAAGAAAAAGAAATCAAAATGGTGCCATAACCAAAGTTTTTTAGCTTTGCATTCTTTGCTCTGGTTAATTGGCCTTTCATGTTGGCCGAAACCCCTTCGCACCAGTTGAATATGGTGCCTCTTAACCACTCTACCGTAATCTGCATTTGAGATTTAGTGGCTACACATGGAGCTACACTTCCACACAATATCGTTACCATAAATGCAATAAATTTGAGATATAATCACAAGATATTTTTTATGTCTATGCGATTATCCTTCGGATCTGCCTCATCACTTCAAAACTATTGTTCGTAGCTAGCAATGGGTAGGCCACCCTATCCAGCCCCAAACAAGGATATGTTTTCTCCTCTCTAGGACAATCCAGTGAAGAAATATATATCCTCAAGCTCAATTTTAAGCCTATGGTCACCAATGATAAAGCACTGATCTTGAACTTCCCATGCATTTACTAGTCATGTCATCATCTCTACTTGCGCTTTCATACCTTGGATCAGCCAGAACTTATATAACCCACAATTTTGCAATGCACGTATTGTGGTAGCATCTTCCATGGCTTCATTTTCTATATCCACATGCTCACATTATCTCCACTCTAACATGGTGTAATATCTTGCAAAAAAACACATTTTAAAGTTAGAGAATATTGGAGCGTAAAACTTTAATCATTTTTAAGAAAATTTGTAAATTTTGAAATGGTCACGGTGCCTTCATAGTTTTTGTGAGGAGATAGTTCGGATGTCTACACGGGCTCTACACAAAAACCATGGTAGCCCGAAAATTATCAGGGTCCACAGGTAGCATGAGCATGATCTGCGGAACCCCAAGAGAACATTTTTGAACATAAATTTCCTCCCAAAAAATGAAATTAAATCTAAAAAGGAGAAATGAAATAGATAGAAATGAAGAGTAAGATGATGTGGATTACGTGGTTCTAACGATTCACGGATTGGACAGTCGGTTCTCCCGATATTAGCTCTAGAACGTTTTTTTCCAAAAGCTCTCAATTCAGTGCTCTGAAGACAAAATGTGAAAATTATTTTGTTTAACTCCTTTTTATAGTTTTTTAATGAATAAAATATTTTATTTTATTTATTTTTCACTTTAAAAGGCTATTTTTCGATACTTTACTTCTTGGAAATAGGTATGTCTAATATTTTGAGTATTTGTGAAAGATACAGGATTTTTCGGTAAAAAGAATTATTTTGACGCTGAGTATACTTTTATCATTTTTTCGGGCTCTTGAAAATTAAGAAAAAGCGAAACCTTGGAGTTCTCTTTTAAGCCCTTTTTAGACTCTCTAAATATGAAAATATTGTTGAGTACTTGACTATTAGAACTCGTTAAAGGAAATGAACAGTCATCCCTTCAATATAAGTTTACCCCATTTTGGGACTGAAATGGACTACTTACGAAAAATGTATACGTTGACTAATCATGGTCAATAGAGTTCTCTCTTGTATTATTTTATCATTTTTCGGGCTTGAGCGATTAAATTTACGAGAAATTACAACCATGGAGTTTACTTATGTTTTTCTTCTGACTCCCTAAAACTTAAAAACATCGAGTTTCTCATATACTAGACTCGTTAAAATTTAATAGTAAAGGACCTGTCGATTACAAATAGGACCGAACCACTCCTTAGGGTTTGATTTTAATACTAATATGGACTCATCCAAAGGATGATCTTACACAAAAAAAACAAATTTTATCCTCCTCAAGCTTGTCAAAAATAAAGAGGTAGTTGCGAGTAATGGTGGGGGAAAAAGAGAGAAAAAGGATCAAGTTTTCATCCTTCTTTAAAATGCAGTATACCACTCTTGAACATGACACCGTGTCACACTTGTACATGGGTTGGGAAATCCTTTGTCTAATAGTTAATCAAACCACATTGAAAGTCTTCAGCCAGTTTATGGGTAATATCTTTAGGTCAATTGTTACCAAACCATCTGTTGTGTCATCATGTGTTCAAGAGACAATTCAAATAAACCATTCACTGCAAACATTTTTCTCCATTCGTGTTGACCATCCCTGAGTCATTCCTTGCAAATATTTCTTCAAAAATTGATCTAATGGTTTTGCGTCGTTGGCTTTCTTGTGACGGGTCACTTTCTATCGACGAAAACTCAACATCTACAAATTTGATCTAGAATCCTATCAGTGCCTTGGGATCTACATGCCCTAATGGTAGGTTTCTCACCTTCAATGACAAGTTGCATCATTGACCTTGGATCGAACGATTCTATGAAGTGTTTGACTGCAAATCATTCATTCACACTTCGTGGATTGTACTAAGTACTTTGAGATCCATTTTCATTATTGGTGGTTTCTCTCACACTTTTTAACCATTCAAATCATTGAGTGGTAATCAAATTATTTCTACCATGTTCGCCTTCGACACAATCAATCACATGGATAGAATCGTACTAGATCGGGAAGCAAAAATCAACACCCCGGATCTAGTTTCCACCATCTAGGCTACGAGAAGTTTTATTATTCATGATACAGTAGACTACTTATGACAGATGGTTGCACCCATACTTTGTATAATATTGATGTAATATTAAAATCATATTTGTAATAGACAATTTAGTTAGTTTTGATGTGAGTATGGGAATGCCTACCTCAGCGATGACACACGCACACACACACACACACACACAAAGATATATATATATATATATATATATATATATATATATATATATATATATATATATATATATATATATATATGCTTGCATTTAATGTTTTTACAGGTTTTTGACATGTGTGTCTGCAATCCAATCCTCTGAATGATAAAGCACTTCACTCTTCAGAACAACCTCAGACTTCGCACTTTAGGGTGCAATCTGTTACACGTTATTTTGTTACCATGACATTTGACTATCCATATGGGTCTATCACCACCTATATTTTGCTCCCTTAGAATTCAAAAACCCTAATGTTTCTAATCCAAGTCTTGGAACTGGAGAAAAGCTCATTAAAACAATTAAAATTATAACTCTGCACTTTTCCTAGCCTTTTCCTGTGAGTTCAGGGATACTTGTTCTATAGCCTGCGGTAGCTCCCGAACGTTCTGCTAATAAAACCTGCGGACCCCCATAAAAATTCAAATAAATGAAAAAGTAATTTCTAGAAGCCCAACTAGTCAAATATTCTCCCAACTGGAAGCTTCTAGAGGCTCGATCAATTCGAGCTCTATCCCTCCACTCATGGAGCTTATCCCTTGGCCTATGGAGCTCAAATCCCTTCATGAGAGGAATCCATTCCCCTCTTCATGGAACTGAAACTACCTCCATTTCTCTATAAATTGAGCTCATGTTTCAGTCCCAAGGGTAGAAATACATGTTAGTTGCTGAAGAAATTCTCAAGAGAGCATACTCTCTACACTAGTTGTTGTTGGCATGAGAATGATCACACCCTTATGTCCATAACTCCATGCTGGTTCAAAGAGAAGAAGGCTTGTCAAACTGAGGGAGGAATGATTATTGAAGACCCGAGGAGCAACTTGTATGACATCAAGGCATCAGGTTGTAAAGTTACTATTTTCATTCAAGATAATACATATGGATCTATTTTTCTCATTGAGTTGTTCTTGTGCTTATTTGAATAATTCAATACTTATACTCCTTAATCACTAAATTAGATTAGTTGTTCTTAATTATTATATGTTGTAGGTGTTTTTAATTCTTTCGTCTGTCTTTGATTAGAGGTTCTAGTTACTGAAGAAGCCTCTTTAGAGCGACTGGATAAAAGACTGCATCAAATGTTGGATTTCAAGGTAGAGGCATGTCCTCTTTCTTTGTTTATAATAATTCTAAATTGAAAATAAGCTAGAGAAAATGATTTACAAATGGATATTTGTTTCTAGCTATTCGTAGAATACTAGGGAGATCACTATTGTCCACAAGAGGGATTAATCCGCATAATAGGTCCTTCTGAAGAAGCTTAATCGCTAGAAGGAAGATTATCTAAGATGAGCAATCAAGATGGGATAGCATCTATCAGGCCTCCTCTCTTCAATGGAAACAATTTAATCTTCTAGAAGGCAAGGAAAATATCATATCCTCAGTCTCTTGGAGCATATGTTTGGGCTATAGCTGAAGGAGGTTATCAATATCCAGCCTTAGTTCTAGCAGATCCAGTAGCAAGAAAGAACTATGAAACCAATGCAAAGGCGGTCAATGCATTACTAGGAAGTCTGATTGAATCAGAATTTGTCAAATTCATGCAGTTGAATAAAGCAAAGGAGATATGGGACAAAATAATTATGAGCTATGAAGGTGATGCGAAGGTAAGAAGTGATAAACTCCAAACTCTCAGAATTCAATATGAAAAACTCAGAATGCATAATGGGGAAATCATTGCTAGTTTCTTTTTATGTCTAGATGATATTGTAAATCATATGAGAAATCTAGGTGAAACCATAAATGGCACTACTCTAGTAGAAAAGGTTTTAAGGTCTCTAACTCCCAAATTCGAGTCAAAAGTGTTTGCTACTGAAGAGAAGTAGGATCTACAAACTCTTCCTACTGTTCAACTTCATGGGATTCTTATTGCATGTGAAATGAGGAAAGGAGATCCATCTAAAGTCAAAGAAGATGTATTTAGAGCTATTGCAAAAGGCAAGGAAGTATAAGAACAAGAAGGATCAGGGTATGTTTCAGAATAATATGAGATAAATTTTGTAAATAAGTTAAAACTTGGCACTGGAAGGTTCAAATATAAGCTTACTTTTAAATGTTTTACTTGTGGAAGAGTTGGTCATTATGTTGCTAAATTTCCCCATAAAGATAATCATGAAAATAGAAAGGAAGTGGAAAAAGGAAATAAGAAACAGTTTATCAATAGAAAAAACTATTATACTCATGAGGATATTGATGGTCCATCAAATAGCGAAGAAGGAGAATTTGATCAAGATATTAGACTGCTCATGGATTTTGAAAAAGAATCTAATGAGGTAAAAGATACTTTTATGGATGAATTAGAAGAAAATATTTTTCTTGAAGAAATAAATCAACTCAAAATATGTTTAGAAGAAAACAAAATTTCCATAGATTCTCTAAAGAATTAGCTTATATAAAAGGAGAAGCACAATGGGAAATTAGAATGTGAAATAGTAAGTCTAAGAAAGGAAATTGAGAAAGCAAAAAATTTAAATATTAGATTTGATAAAGGATCTGAAACCTTAGCTGAAATTGTCAAGGTTCAACGCTCTCCTCTTGTAAATACGGGGCTTGGATATATCGGAGAATCCTCTCAGTCTTCAGTAGCAAGCTATCTAAATGCAGCTAAAGCTAGCCAGCAACACTTTGTCACTCAAAAAAATAACAAAGAGACTACCCAGGTAAAACATGGCCACTTGAATTCAAGGATGAAAAATAACAAAAGTATCAATCAGTAGGTAAACATCAATAGAAGGCTTCACGATTGCAGAAATTTCTTCTTTAATGGAAAATGTTTCTCACGTCATAACTTTGGTCATAAATTTGCTCAATGTGTTGCTTACAAAACCATCATGACCAGAGAAGCAAGAAAGCAAATAAATGAGACAGGAATGAAGAAGAATACTTATAACAAATTTTCTCCTCTTCAAGGTGAAATTGAATGTTCTTATTGCAATAACTTTGGACATGAAGAATATGAACGCAGGAGAAAACTTCAGCCAAAATAACATATACCCACAAATTCGAAGGTATGGAGAAAGAAGGACTCAGAGGTTGAAAGTTGAGGCATAGTGTTATTTGCAAAAGGAGAAGAAAATCAATGGTACATTGATAGTGGATGCTCAAAACATATAACATGTGATAAAAATAAACTTATTTCATATAATGCATTAGAGAAAGAAAAGAATGTTACTTTTGGAAATGACTCTCCTCCTATCATTAAGGGTAAAGGTTCTGTGTTTCTAAAAGAAAAGGTTAAAGCTAAAAATGTTATGTATGTGGATGGGTTAAAGTGTAACTTGTTGAGTGTAAGCCAAATGTGTGATCAAGGAAATGAAGTTGTCTTTAGTTCAAAATAATGTGTAGTACGTGAATTTGACACAGGAAAAATAGTAATAAAAGGAACTAGAACACCAAGAAATATATATATATTGAAATGTGTCCAAGAGCAATGCTACTTAGGTAAATCTACAGAAAATTGGTTATGGCACAGAATATTGGGACATTTGAGCTTCTCTCAAATAAGCAAATCTAGTAGAATCAAAGCTGTTCGTGACCTTCCCAGCATCACTCTACCTGAAAGTACCATATGCAAATCATGCCAATTTGGTAAGCAAACCAGGGTGTAATTCAATGCCAAATAAGGATCAACAAGTAAGCCTCTTGAACTTATATATACTAATATATGTGGTTCTGTAAGGAAAAATTCACCTTGTGGAGAAAAATACTATATTCTATTTATCGATGACTTCTCTAGAATACGTTGGATCAGTTTACTAAAACATGAAGATGAAACATTTGAAAATTTTAACATGTTCAAATCTTTGGTTAAAAATGAATTAGATCTAAAAATAAAATGTCTTAGATATGACCGTGGAGGATAATATATATCAGATGAATTCTTCAATTTCTGTGAACATAATGGCATAAAAATGCAGTTTTCTATAGCTGGAACCCGAAAAAAAAATGGCGTGGAAGAAAGAATTAATAAAATAGTTCAACATATGGCTCGGGCTATGCTTCCTGAATCTGAAATTCCTGATATCTTTTGGGGAGAAGTATCACATACTAAATTAGATATTCTTAACAAGTCTCATGCTCGTGTGAACAGTGATAAAACTCCTTATGAGCTCTGGTATGGTAATCTTCCCACTGTAAATCATTTTATATTTTTTGGAAGAAAATGTTTTATCGAGAACAATGATGAAAAACTTGGTAAGATTGAGCCTAGAGCAGATGAAGGAATATTTCTTTGTTACTCTTCTAGAAGTAAAGCATATAAATGCTACAATAAAATACTTCCAAATATTTTTGAACGTATTGATGTTGTAATTGGTGAGTCTCTCACAGCTCCTAAAAGGGAAATAACAACACAAAATGAAGATTGTGAGGATGTATATTTTCCCTCGTCAAATAGAAACAATATAGAAGCTGAACCCAATGAATCACCTAAAGAAGATATCTATAAAAAGGCTCCATCCAGGTATGTTCAAAAGAATCATACAAAATCTCAAATTCTGGAAGAAAAGGTACCAGGTGTCCAAACAAGAAGAACTCTTGTAGGATACCCTAGCTATCTAGCATTCTTAACCACTATTGAACCACAAAATGTAAATCAAGCTAGTAAATATTAACGTTGGATTCAAGCCATGAATGAAGAACTTGATTAGAATGAAAAGAATCATACTTGGGAATTGGTTCCAAGACGTCATGATAAAAATGTGATTAGAACAAAATGGATATTCAAAAAAAAGTTAAATGAAAATGGAGATGTTATTAGAAACAAAGCTAGACTTGTTTGTAAAGGGTATGCTCAACAAGAAGGTATAGAATTTGAAGAAACATTTTCTCCTCTAGCCAAACTTGAATCCATAAGAATGTTTCTTGCTTTTTCAAGTTTTCAACAATTCAAAGTTTATCAAATGGATGTAAAATCTTCTTTCCTCAATGGTGATCTAGAAGAAGAAGTTTATGTAGAAAAACGAGAAGGATTCATTTGGGAAATGATGAAAAACTTGCTTGCAAACTTAAAAAGGCTTTATATGGTCTCAAACAGGCTACTCAGGCATGGTACTATCATATTGACAAATATCTTCAACAACGAGATTTCACAAAGGGATTTGCTGACAATAACTTATACACAAAAATTGAGAATGATAAACTATTGATTATTGTTGTGTATGTTAGGATATTCCGACACATAGGAAGTAGTTAAGAATAACTTAGTCTAGTGTAGAGTTAGGTAAAGTGTGTTTCTTTACCATGTACATTTGTAACTTATAATCTGACGATCACGATTTGTAGTGATCCGACGGTTAACTCTCTCCTCGGTATTAACAACACTTGATCTGTGGCTTAACACTCGATTGTTACATTATCTCTATTTAAAGAGCATGAAGGGTCATTTGTATGGTAACTATTTATGAGGGAAACATATGTAACTTTTCTTTTTATATTAATAAATTGCCTAAAGTGGCCGCATTGGCTTAAGCCGTGGATTGCTTCCCTCTTTGAGGGTTTTAACCACATGATTGTACTGGTGTACTAATTTGTGATCTATTTGTGAGCGGTCACCTTTGGTTCTTGATTTACAGAACTTTCACTGTAAATTCCTACATGGTATCAGAGCTATTTTGAGGGCCGCATCTATTGTTGATCAAAATCCGAAGCCGGTTTGACTACATGCGAATGCCATTTTGTAGATATAGTATTTCAGAACATTTTAGGGCTTGGAGAACTACTCTATTGTGTCCAGAGTGTCTATTACAGTGAGGAACACTTTTTCTTTCATGCAAAAATGTTTCTGGCTACTCAAGTTATGACAATTTAGATCTCGAGGTACAGAGCATATGTTTTGCAGTTATATTTGTTAATATTTTTACTTAGTTCAGTTCCCTCTATTTATTTTTTGTTTTTAGTTTTTATTTATTTTCTGGATCTATACCCTCTTCTCTGTGTATTCTCTTTGCTCTGCACTGTGTGTGATCTCGGCAAATCAGAAACAGTGTTGGGAAAAATACTGAGAGGGGGGTGGGGGGGGGGTGAATCAGTATTTAGAGCATACTCAAAAAAATTTACCTTTTCTTTCTCTAAAACCCATACGCTACTTTACTGAAGCCAACTCGTGTATACACGCGGATATCCTTCATAAAACTCGTGTATCAACAGAGATCTCATTATGTTGATAATTCTTTGCTTAGATCATTGCATCATTAATTCATTAGATGTTTAGTAAACAGTAAACATGTGCAGTAAGAATAGAATAAATCATCACACATAAGCAACACACATGAACACCAGGATTTAAGGTGGAAACCCAATTCGGGAGAAAACCACTGCTGCCATCGTCTCAGTCTTCAATATTTTATTATAAAGAAAACATCATACAACCATGTACTGGCGCAGACTCATACCAGCACATAAGCACCCACCTGCAAAAGGCTACAACCTTCTCTCATTTACTAGCCTCTCCTAGAAGGGAGCTACAACCCCCTGCTCTCATTTACCAGCCTCTCCTAGAAGGGAGCTACAACCCCCTGCTCTCATTTACCAGCCTCTCCTGGAAGGGATCTACTACCCCCTGCTCTCGTTTACCAGCTACCACTGGAAGGGAGCTACAACCCCCTCACTGAAGGCTTCGACCTTCAACACCATTGCGGATCATGTTTCATCAATTTTCATACTGGATCCCACAGCTTCCATACAACACAACTTGTAGGCCACTTTTCATCATATTTTCAGACTGGACCCACTCCACACATTTAAGCTCAAAATTCATCAAACTAAAACTTATAAACCCATCAATTCATTCATTGAATCATCAACCAATCAACCAACGACTTGATCTTCAATTAACATAATCAGAAACATATTAATCATTCAAATAACCCAGTTCTGTATAAATACATCATTGATAGATAACAGTAGAACAACAAAATAGATCAGGCATTTCATTCCACTTACTTCAGCAAACCCTAGATTCCATACGTGCTTTTACTTCACTGAAACTGCATATGTACGCACTTTCATGCAGACCTACCCATGTATACTTCTGTGCATTCTTCAGAAAGCCCTATCTGCCCATACACGCTTTTCCTTAAGCAGACCCGCATATACACGCGCTTTTACTGAAGTGAACCTGTGTATACATCTGTAACTTTTCAGGAATGTGCAACTCTTCAGATCAGATAAACAACTTAGATTTCATCCTTTACTTCATAAAGTATTTCACCTCATCTTAGATCTAAACATTCCATAAACAGATCAAGAAAATACATATACATTTCAGATCTAGAGATCCCTCTTCATCATTTTCTTCATAGGTGCATCCTAAATTTAGATCAATCAAGAAAAGAGTTCATCCATGCAGATATTCCTTAGAGAGATTTATTCATTCAAAACCCTTACTCATGCACACCCTTGCACAATGATTTTCTTCTCCTTATATAGATTTAGCCTTTTTCAATACCATGAGCCAAAACCACACCATGTCTGATGGTATTCCTGGACGAGATCAAATAGATAATCTAGCTCTCAATACAATGGGTCAATACCATGGTAACACCCCTTGGTATTCTAAATTTGGAGCCCAAAAGGGCATACGCGACTTGGCACGTACTTTTCCACGTGCATACGCTACTTCGCCTTAACAAACCCGCGTATGCTTTTTGACACATCATATTTATCATTTTTCTGTCACTTCCTTTCTTCTGTTCCTTTTGAGCTAATCTGTAGATACATCATCCCTCCTTTTAACACACAGATACATCATCCTTACAAATTTAACACATAGGTTGCTTATCATAGGCAACTCATCAAGAACAACTTCATCAAATAGGTTGCCATCAAGGACAACACATTGCATCATATCGCCGACAGTCTTATTTCATTAAGTAAGTTGCCATCAAGGACAACATATGCCAACAATCTCCACCTTTGGACTTGATGGCAACCATGATGGTGTTTGATCACCACAACAACAGATAGATACATTGATTATAATCATTATGCAAACACCATGATATTCTCCCCCTATTCAAACACCATGCTACTCTCCCCCTTTGACATCAAGGGCAAAGGGCGGATCAAAGCCAAGACAATGTTTTTCTCCTCATGTAGAAAGAAGAGCTCTGTAGATCTTATGTGTATTGAAGTTATCATGCTCCCCCTGAGTTCACGCTGAATCTTCAAACATATTTTTCAATGAAATACATGACTCTATGACCTTTCCTATCAGCAAGGACTCATACTTACATAAATGATCCAACCAAGTGGATTTACATATGTGACTCAAGTACCCAACCAAGTGGTTTTACACATTTTGACTCAACTACCCAACCAAGTGGGTTTACAAATTTGAACAAGCCCTTTACATGACTGATTATTACAATTTACATCATAGGTCTCAACATAACCTTTTCATCAAATTAAAAACATGACTTTTTATAATCAAGACTAAAAGACCTCAAGAGAGAGATCATATTTCAGAATCAACATAATGCCAACAATGCATTACATTCAGCAAGGCTAATGCTCCCCCTGAAATTGTACATCAATGCATCCTTTCCATATAACCAAAACTCCTCCTTAGCTTGTGCAACCTGAACACTTTCAACAGCCAATCATCAAGGCATCTTCCCCCAATATTAGAGAATGAAAAAAAAATATAAGAGCTGAAACATCATCAGAGATATCATACAGCATCAGAGATATCAAACAGCACTGCAGCTGTGCTGAAGAATGTTGACCCCAAACAAAAATTGTCAGCAACCAACCATACGCGGTTTTCTTTGTATGAACTCGCGTATATATGTGATTGTCTTTCAGGGAACCCGCATATCCAAAATAATCTTCTGAGTTTAAACATATCTGCTCTTCTGCATGGCATAGACTACTTCGAGCTTCTGTCTAAGTTGCACTAGATAGAGACTTTTTTAGATAGATCTTCTTCTATTGCTTCATTGGGTTTACCTTCTATATTGTTGCTATTTGTTGTAGAAGGACATACGTCACCATCGTCTTCATTTGTTGTTGGTGTTTCCTCATAACTGCAGATGTATCCATCAGCACCAATTCTTGTCTGTCAACAAAGTTCAGTATCATCAACCTGTGACCGAGCATCATAGTATCTTTCTGTAGAAACCAGTCTATCATCTCAATCTCTTGTCTTTATAAAGGTTAAATTTCCATTTCCCCCTTTTTGTAGAAACATATGTGGGATATAGAGTAGAGTGGCACAATATATTCATGTTTTCAAGTGTCATTCAATAGTTGTAGCATAAGTACATCAGTAACCAAACCTTCAAAAATTTTGCAGCATCACCAAATTCTTCCCAAGTGGAATCATTATACCAGAACAACTTCTTCAATAGACACTACGTATTAAGCAATCATCCATGTGATCCGATATCACCAAGATCTTCAAGATTTATCATGATGTAGCATGTTTAGGAAAAAGGTTTCAACCGTGACAAAAATCATCATCAACAAAATCTGCATGATCTATCCTTATTTCTGAATCATTAGACTTCCATCTTATCAATGTGTGAAAACAACAAATACTCTTCATCAAAAGTAAACAGGGCTCATCCATAAAATCATCATAAGAAACCAAGTATCATGTCATCATCATAATAAAACTAAGGAATAAGCAGATACAATGCCAATAATCCAATCATTAGTTGTTAGACTGATGCTCCCCCTGAACCTGTACTCTTGTTCTTGAGCTGAATCATTGTTTTCTTTAAGAGAAAAGAATACGCTTATTTCTCCAAAGGAACTCGCGTGTATACACGTCTTTTGTTCACGAAACCCGCGTATGGAAAGTGAAATACTAAAAATTTCACACCTTCATCTCCCCCTGAATTTGTACCACATGTACCTGTCTTCTTCACATCAGATGCACTGTCAGAAATAAACATAACCAGAATTACCAAACCAACCATGGGAATCATCATACATTGCTCCCCCTATGATGATACATTACTAATCCCTATAATGTATCTCACATCATCCCTGCAGTCATTATGAGAAGTAAGCTTTAGAAGCGGATGACTACAGTAGGGTCCATATTCCCTATGTTTCTGATCGATCCTCCTTCTTTTTCCAGCTTTGCTTGAAATTTCTTATTGTGTGCTGGAAATTATCCAAATTCTCAGATCTATTCATCCTGCATTCCTTTTCTACATGTCTGTACTTATTACAAGCATAACATCTTATGTGTCCAGAAAAGTAAGCATAAGGATCATGATGTGATTTTCTATTCTTTCTTCTATTACAATCAGCTGCTTTATGACCAAACTTGTTGCATGAAAAACAACATCCCTTAAAGAAACCAGAGTACCTTTCTGAGTAGAATATGTTTGTTTGTGACTGAAACAATCTTCTTCTGCAATTGGCTGCAACATGCCCATAATTGTGACATTTAAAGCACTTAACATTATTGATCAAAGGAGGGAATGATTTCTTTTGAGAGTTCATAATTGTCGGTTGCTCTTTTGCTTCTTTCAAAACTTCAGGTTTTGCATTGATATCTTTTGAATCTTTAGCACTTCCTTGTGAACTAGATTCTCCTTTAATAGTTTCATGAAAACCAAGACCAAATTTAATAGAACGAGACCTTTGACTACTAAGAATATTATCCAGAATCTTAGTACTATCTTGAAACCTCAAAAGTTTATCCTTTTCTTCTAATTTACTTTTTAGAATGTTGACCTCAACCTCCAATTTTTGGCATTGCTTCTTCATACTTTCTTCGACCCTTCTTCCTTCTTCTACTTGATCATTCAGTTTTAAAATCTCTTATTTCAACCCATTTTCTTGTTCTTCAAAAATTTGTAGTAGTTCTTCATTCTTCTTATTTGATTTTTCCAGATCTGCTTTTAGAGAGATGATTTCTTCTTCAAGTTCTTCATTCTTCTTATTTGATTTTTCCGTATCTTCATTTAGATCGATGATTTCTGCTTCAAGTCTTTTATTTCGATTGGTTGCATAATTGTACAACCTTTGATACTTGTCTATCTGACCATTCAGTGTTTCTATCTATCCTTTCATTTGAGAGATCATCTCATTGTAGATAACTTCTCTCTCTTTAAATGATCTTTGTTGATCTTCAACTTTAATCTTGAGGGCTTATTCTAGATCCATAACATTACTTTCACTATCTTTACCATTGCTTGCACAAGAAAGTGAATCACAACAACAACATTCAATACATGTTTTATCTTCTTCATTTTCTTCTGCACATGTTTTCTGAGATATCTCCTTTCTTTGAGTGGCCTTCTTCTTTTGCTTCTTTTCCATGAGCACTAGCATATCTTGGTCAAAATCTTCTTCATCCTCATTTGACATTCCATCATTATCTTCATTTGTATAATAGCTCTTTCCCTTTTCAAATTGTTTCCCTTTATCGTGATTTTCTTCATAAGGACATTTAGCAGCATAATGACCAACTCTTCCATAATTAAAACACTTGAAAGGAAGCTTCCCTTTGAACCTTATAGTACCCGGTTGGAGTCTTCTCACAAAGTTTGCTTCTTCTTCTTCTGATATGTAACTTGATTCCTTGACAATTTCCTTTTCTTTTCCTTTTGCACATGCCTTAAAGGCAACTTCTCTGATTTTAGAGGGACCTTCTTTTCTCATTTCAAAAGAATTTAGAATACCATGTAGTTGAACAACAGTAAGAGTTTGCAGATCTTGCCTTTCTTCAATAGCAGATACTTTTGACTCAAAATTTGAAGTCAAAGATCTTAAGAATTTTTCAACCAGAGTAGTATCGGTTATGGTTTCACCCAAACTTCTCATACGATTTACAATATCATCTAGACGTAAAAATAAACTGGCAATACTCTCATCACTATGCATCCTTAAATTTTCATATTCAATTATGAGAGTTTGGAGTTTGGCACTTTTTACCTTTGTATCTCCTTCATAGCTTAGAATGATTTTGTCCGATATTTCTTTTGCTGAATTTAGCTGCATCACTTTAACAAATTCTGATTCAGACAGGCTTCCTAATAAAACATTGACTTCTTTGGCATTGATTTCATATTTCTTCCTTTCTACTGCATCAGTAGGAATAGTTGCCGGATACCGATAACCTTCTCCCACGATTGCCCATAATTCTGCACCAAGACTTTGCAAATATGCTTTTGTTCGTATCTTCCAGAATAACAGATTACTTCCATTGAATAAAGTTGGCCTTAGAGAAAGTACTCCTTCTTGACTTCCCATTGTGACAGATCTCCTTCAAGCGATCAAGCTTCTGCAAAAGGACCAGCTCTGATACCAATTGTTGGGAAAAATACTGAGAGGGGGGGGGGGGGTGAATCAGTATTTAGAGCATACTCAAAAATTTTTACTTTTTCTTTCTCTAAAACCCATACGCTACTTTACTGAAGCCAACTCGCGTATACACGCGGATATCCTTAATAAAACTCACGTATTAATAGAGATCTCATTATGCTGATAATTCTTTGCTTAGATCATTGCATCATTCATTCATTAGATGTTTAGTAAACAGTAAACATGTGCAGTAAGAACAGAATAAATCATCACACATAAGCAACACACATGAACACCAGGATTTAAGGTGGAAACCAAATTCGGGAGAAAACCACCGCTGCCGTCGTCTCAGTATTCAATATTTTATTATAAAGAAAACATCGTACAACCATGTACTGGCGCAGACTCATACCAGCACGCAGGCACCCACCTGCAGAAGGCTACAACCTTCTCTCATTTACCAGCCTCTCCTAGAAGGGAGCTACAACCCCCTGCTCTCGTTTACCAGCCTCTCCTGGAAGGGAGCTACAACCCCCTGCTCTCGTTTACTCGCCTCTCCTGGAAGGGAGCTACTACCGCATGCTCTCGTTTACCAGCTACCACTGGAAGGGAGCTACAACCCCCTCACTGAAGGCTTCAACCTTCAGCACCATTGCGGACCACTTTTCATCAATTTTCATATTGGATCCCACAGCTTCCATACAACACAACTTGTAGGACACTTTTCATCATATTTTCAGACTAGACCCACTCCACACATTTAAGCTCAACATTCATCAAACTGAAATTTATAACCCCATCAATTCATTCATTGAATCATCAACCAATAAACCAACGACTTGATCTTCAATTAACATAATCAACAACATATTCAACATTCAAATAACCCATTTCTGTATAAATACATCATTGACAGATAACAGTAGAACAGCAAAACAGATCAGGCATTTCATTCCACTTACTTCAGCAAACCCTAGATTCCATACGCGCTTTTACTTCACTAAAATTGCGTATGTACGCGCTTTCATGCAGACCTACCCATGTATACTTTTATGCATTCTTCAGAAAGCCCTATCTACCCATACACACTTTTCCTTAAGCAGACCCACGTATACACGCGCTTTTATTGAAGCGAACTTGCGTATACATCTATAAATTTTCAGGACTGTGCAACTCTTCAGATCAGATAAACAACTCAGATTTCATCCTTTACTTCATAAAGTATTTCGCCTCATCTTAGATCTAAACATTCCATAAACAGATCTAGAAAATACATATACATTTCAGATCTAGAGATCCTTCTTCATCATTTTCTTCATAGGTGCATCGTAAATTTAGATCAATCAAGAACAGAGTTCATCCATGCAGATATTCCTTAGAGAGATTTATTCATTCACAACCCTTACTCATGCACACCCTTGCACAATGATTTTCTTCTCCTTATAAAAATTTAGCGTTTTTCAATACCATGAGCCAAAACCACACCACGTCCAATGGTATTCCTGGACGGGATCAAATAGATAATCCAGCTCTCAATACAATGGGTCAATACCATGGCAACACCCCTTGGTATTCTAAATTTGGAGCCCAAAAGGGCATACGCGACTTGGCACGTACTTTTCCGCGTGCATATGCTACTTCACCTTAACAAACCTGTGTATGCTTTGTGACACATCATATTTATCATTTTTCTGTCACTTCCTTTCTTCTGTTCCTTCTGAGCTGATCTATAGATACATCATCCTTACAAATTTAACACATAGGTTGCTTATCATAGGCAACTCATCAAGAACAACTTCATCAAATAGGTTGCCATCAAGGACAACACATTGCATCATATCGCCGACAATCTTATTTCATCAAGTAGGTTGCCATCAAGGACAACATATGCCAACAAACAGGAGGAAGGGATTTTTTTTGTTACGTATGTTCTTTCCCCGCGTCTTTGTGTGATATCGGGAAATCAGAAATAGTGGAAAAATAGTTTATGAGAATAGAGGTCTCGGGTTCAAGTATCCTTCTCAATCTTTTTTTTTTTTTTTTTTAAATTGTTAAAAGGGGCGGAAATTTTGTTTTTAAGTCGCACTTCATCCCATTCCCGTAATTATTCGACATCTTCAACTTGTTTTTTCAAAAAGGCATAACTTCTTCATCTGGAAGTCTTTTTTCAAGCCATTTTTTTTTAAACGACATAATTTTTTGAGATATTTACATTGGAGTAGTTAGCTTTAGCTTTTCTCGGCTTCATTTTTTTTTTTTAAACATGGAAAGTGCATGCCCGATTATTCTTAACAACACCAATTATTTCCAATGGTTACCTCACATGGTAGATATACTTAGAAGTAAAAGGAATTATAGAGTAGCCACGAGAGTAGAAAATAAACCTTTTGATGATGATAAAGTTTCTAAATGGGAAAATAAACAATATCAAGCATGAGGGTTGATAGCAATGTCCATTGCTCAAGATCTTCGATTTCATATCCTTGACATTGACACCCCTCATGAAGCCTTGGAAAATCTAAATACTATCTTTGGCATTCAAAATCAAATCGAAGCTCGCATCAGCTTGAAAATGAGTTGCTTACTTTGGACCCCAATAATTCTCCTCTATTGAAGACTTTTTGTCCAAATTCAAGACCCTTAGACTTCCTTTAGAAGGTTGTAAGGTCAAAAAGGAAGATAGTAGCCTCATATATTTCATTCTTGCTAAGCTTGGCCCTGCATAATCTGTATTTTTTTCCACCTTCCATTCTACTAGAGAAGCCATTATTTCTTCAGGAACCACCTATAATAATTCCTCTTTTGATTCCTTTTGTGATTCTTTGATAAGAGAACAAGAAAAAAACTTACACCTTGGTCTTATCACTCCTGGAAACGCATCTAAGAAATCCTTAGCATCCAAACAACAATCATATCAAAAGAATCCCAAGAAGCAGTATCCTAAAAAATATGGTCTGAAACCAACAAGGGTCCTAAGCAATTTCAGCCGCAAATTGAAAAAGCAACTCACCAAAATGATAAGGAAAATAAAAACAAAGGGAATAAGACCGATAGACATTACAACTTTTGTAGTCATGATCGCCATATAGATTCCAAATGTTTTAAGAAGATGGAAGCCTTATAAGTAGCAATGAAGAAGCACAACATCAATTTGGAGCACTCTTGACCTTCATCTTCAGGAATGGCACTTTTTGCTTGTGGTTGTCAAGCATCAAGGTCTAGTTATGCATTAAATGTATCTTCCTCTTCTCATTCTCATGAGTGGCTCATTGATTCTTGATCTTCTTATCACATGGCCAAAAATAAAGCCATGCTTTCTTCTTTAAATGATTGTAACACCAAAAACATTCATGTTGGTGATGATAGATCTCTTAGTGTTGTAGGATCTGGAACCATTCATCTCGATGATGGTCAGTTTAATGATGTACTATGTGCTCCTACCTTGTCATGCAACCTTCTCTCTGTTTATCAGATAACTTATTGAGGTGAAGGGAAAATAATATAATTCTCACCTCATGATGTTGTAATCAAGGAACTCAAAGATCCTAAAAATATTTTAGCTATTGGCATTGCTGATGATTCCACAATGTTGAATAAGTTTGACAACTTTGGGTCATCATGTCTTCCCTCCATTTTTGTTTCTCATAATCATGAAGTGAGCAGACTTTGGCATGAGAGATTTTTTCACTTAAACTATCGCTCTCTTCAAATTCTATGTAAGGAAAATATGGTGAAGAGTCTTCCTATTGTTTCTTTTTGAGATGGTGTTTGCTCCAGATGTGTACTCAGAAAACATCATTGGGATATTTTTGACAAACATGCCTCTTGGCACGCTTTAGAGCACGGAGGGTAATTTTTCCGGTAACCATTTATGAGAGAAACATATGTAACTTTTCTTTTTATATTAATAAATTTCCTGAAGTGGTCACGTTGGCTCATGCCATGGACTGTTTCCCTCTTTGAGGGTTTTAACCACATGATTATACTGGCGTACTGATTTGTAATATTTTTGTGAGCAGTGACCTTTGGTTCTTGATCTACGAAACTTACCCTGTAAATTCCTACAGTGTATGTTGATGAGATATTTTTTGGAAGTAATGAAGTGTCCATGAATCAGAAATTTTCTTTTGTTATGTAGCAAGAATTTGAAATTTCATTACTTTGGGAACTAACATATTTTATTGGCTTACAAGTACAAAAAGAAACAGATGGCATATTTTTATCACAAGAAAAATATCTCAAGAAAATTCTGAAGAAGTATGGCATGGAAGACTGCAAACCTGTGAGAACTCCAATGGTAACTAGATGTAACCTTAGTTCTCATGATGATTCTCCCATGGTGAATCAACCAAAGTATAGATCCATGATTGGAATTATGCTTTATCTAACCAGGAAAAGACCAGACATTATGCATGTAGTTGGGACTGTTGGACGATTCCAAGCTAATCCAAAGGAGTCTCACCTTCACGCTGTAAAAACAATATTCAAATATCTACAGGGGACTCAAGACTTTGGTCTATGGTATCCAAAGAATTTTGATCTTACTCTTCATGCTTACACAGATGCGGATTGGGCTGGAAATGTTGATGATAAAAAAAGCACATGGTGGTGCATTCTATATGGGGCCCTGATTAGTATCTTGGTTCAGCAAGAAACAAAGTTCTATTGCCTTATCTACAACTGAAGCAGAATATGTGGCTGCTGCATCATGTTGAACACAACTTCTTTTGATGATGTGGTCATTACAAGATATTCAAATCAAATGTTCACCTCCCATCTCCATTCTATGTGACAATATAAGTGCCATTAGTATCTCAAAAAATCCTATTATTCATTCCAAGACCAAGCACATTCCTATCAAGTATCACTTCTTGCATGAACAAGTGCTTCAGAAAAAGGTTAAATTTGAGTATGTTCCCTCCAAAGAACAAGTTTTTGATATATTTACTAAACCTCTTCCCAGGGAAGCATTCAAATATCTTAGAAAGAAGATGGGAGTTGTCTTTGCCTCTCTTATTATTTCTTCTTAAATATTAGAAGATTAAATTGGTTGTATAAAGGCAAATCACGTATATACGCGAGTTTATGTGCATAAAACCGCATATGGTTCTTGCTGATAGAATTTCTATGGAACAAATTTTAGAATAGTCTATGGTGAAATTGGGTAAACTCTGTTGTTCTGGTATTTTTCTTGCAGTACCTTTCCTTAACATTTATCTCCTTGATGAACATTCCTTGATGAATTGATTGTTGAAGGTGTTTAGGATGCACAGGTTTAGGGGGAGCACTTTCCTTACTTAAAATATTTCATTGTTGGCACTATGTTGGTTGCTATTATAATCTCCTATTTGAGATTATTTGATCTTGGATATAAACAAAGTTATATCTGTTATTTTATGAAAATTTCATGTTGATACCTATGGTGTAAAATTGTGATATTCAGTCATGTAAGGACTTGTTTAAATTTGTAAACCTACTTGGTTGGGTAGTTGAGTCAAATATGTAGATTCCACTTGGTTAGAACATTGATTTAAGTATGAGTCCTTAGTGATAGAATTTTTCATACCCGGTTGAGTTAAAGAGTCATGTGTTTCATTAAAATTCTATCTGCATATGCTCAGGGGGAGAAATTTTCCACCCTTTGTTCTGGATGTCAAAGGGGCAGAGTGTTTGGTGTTTGAATAATATATATCTACAGGATGAGATGATAAAACTACATTATGATTTCCATCAAGTCCAAAGGGGGATATTGTTGGCAATATGATTCTTATGTCTTAATATGTTTTCCTTGATGGAAACTCTATGGAAAATAATGGAGTATATGTCTTCTGGAGAAGCTTAGAAGTTTGCAGAAGGTCTAACAGAAGAAACGTGTAAATTCCAGCAGAAGCTGGTTAATATTCCTAATAGAAGGTTCTATATGCGAGTTAGTATAGGACAAGTCGCATATACATGCAGATAAGAATGATCCAAGTCGCGTATGCCTTTTGCGCTCTAAATTTAAACTACTAGGGGGCATTGCCATGTTTTTCGCCCACAATATTGAGCACTGTGTCGTCTATTTGATTTCGTCCAAGAATAAAATCATCACTTTCATGGTTTTGGCTCATGGTATTGGTAAATTCTAAACCTATATAAGGAGAGGAAGATGTTAGTGCAAACTCATGCATGGGTAAGAGTTGTTACCGTATACTTCTCTCTGAAGAATATTGCATGGGATGGACTCTGTTTTATTGGTACATTTGAATCTATGATGCACCCTTCGATACAATGATGGATCAGGATCTCTGGACCTAAAATCACTATGTAATTGCATGATCTATTTATGAGATGTTTGGATCTGTGACCTGGCACATGTTTGCTAAATAGAAGTGAAGAAATTTGGGTAAGTCTATAGATATGAATATTTTTGCAGTAATTATATCTACAAACCTATATGCTAGTTCTTCTCGGTGAAAGCACGTATATACGCAACTTTTTCACAGATAAAGTGCATATGGAAGTCAGGGTTTTCTGAAGCTTGTTAAAGAGGTTATCTATTTAATGTTGCTATATTTCTGATGTATGTCAATGAAGTCTTCATGTAGATCTAGGTTGTTTGAATAATGTATGTGCTGCTAAGTTGAATATGTACAAACCTGATCAATGAGTGATTAAATATGAATAAAGATAATGACTAAATAATGGTTCTACAAATCTAAAAGGATATATAACTGAAAGCCTCAGATATAGTTCTAAGACTGATCATATTCTAGAAATTCAGTATTATCATATCTATACACAGGTTGGTGTGAAGGAAAGCATGTATACACGCGGGTTCATTAAAGTGAAGTAGCGTATGCATTTTAAGATAATGAATTATCAAGGTTGAGATTGATTCTGCATGTTGATTATGAAATCTGGGTTTATTAATATGTTCTGGATACAATAATCTCACTTTTCTGATTGAAATTTGGTTTAAGTTCATTGTTATTGATCTTTATGCTGAGTTGTGTTGAAGCTGTTAGATCCAGTGCGAAAATTGATGAAACGCGGTCTGTAGTGGGTCTAAGGGTTGAAGCCTTCATTATGGAAGTAGAAGCTTCCTGCTAGTAGAAGTTGGTGTTCTAATCAAGGGGTTGTACCTCCCTTACAGTAGAGGCTGGTAATCGAGTTTAGGGGGTTGGAGCTCCCTTCCAGTAGTATAAGTTGGAGAATGAGAGAAGGTCGCAGCCTTCTACAGGTAGATGCCTACGTACTGATATGAGTCTGCATCAGTACAATATTGTAATTAGTTTTCCATGTAATAAATATTAAATATAGAGACGACAAAAGTGGTGGTTTTCTTCCGAATTGAGTTTCCACCTTAAATCTTGGTGTTCATGTGTGATGCTTTTCTGTGATGATTTATTTTGTTATTACTGCACTTATTTTCTGGATAACTATCTGATGCATAACTGATGGTATGGGTTAAATATTTCTTCTGAATGTTTACCTAAACAATAAATTTATCTGTGGTATACACTAGTTTCTGTTTGGAAATTCGTGTACATATGTTGGTTGTGCTAATCAAAGTTTTGTATATAAATCAGTAAAGTGAAAAATAAAATTTTTGTGATTATTGCAAATATTGATTCAGACCTCCCCCCCCCCCAACCCCCCTCTCAGTATTTTTCCCAGAGCAATGATCCATGATCTACTCTCTAAGCGGTCAAGATTCACTGAAGAGCACTGACTCTGATAGAAATTATTGGAGACTAGATCACTACTAAGATGGGGGGGGGGCGCGTGAATCAGTAGTCATGGCCTTTATACCAAATTTAAATATTTTTGTCGGATTATCAATTTGAAACACACTTCCACAATGTTAGCTTATTAAAACATGAAATAATTAGTAACTCATAACATAATAGACATGAGAAACATCAACACAGTCATGAACATATAATAACACAAATATTTTTGTTGGAAACCCTTTCGGGAGAAAACCACCCTATTGCTACTACGTTTCTTAATTATTTTATTATTCTGCTAAAAAAATTGTACACATAATATATTACACCTATGTGCTAGAAGATTTGGCTTCCTTCAAATTATTCTGACCTTTTCAAACATGAAATTTTTTTTCTAAAAAATCTACGAAATATCTATCTGCTGGAAGCTTCCACGACCAATGATCCTCGCCCAAATACCATTGGACTATACAAATCCTATTCGCCAAATCATTTTCTAATATGAAGCCTCTATGCCTTCACTTCCTCCATGCGAACCATGTTTCATAAATTTTTCATATTGGGATCTCAATTCATTCAACATGAGAAACCTAACAACTCCATCATTATATTAATGAAATATGAATCAAAATTTTTCCCTGGAGAGGTTTATTTCTTCTCTTCTACTTACAAAAATATATACTCTCTAAGAGACCTCAAACTATCAATTTTTTGCCACCATCAACACATAAAACCTGAATCTTCTTCTTAACTCTATCTCATATTTCTTCACACAATACATTGGTAAAACACCACAGAAAAATGTGAGAAACTACTACAATGTATACTCACTCTCAAGGCCCTTATAATAGAATAATCTCACACTCACTAGAAAACCAACCAAATAGACTAAATTCCTTCCTCCATTTATCATTTTTCACTGATGATTAACTCAATAAATGCTACAGATTATGGGCTACTCAACAATTATTTTCACACACTTCAGATTTGGTTGATATAGGCATATTGAACAAATAAAATCATTAACTCCAATAGCCTTTTGATATATTCAACTTTAATCATATTTTAGAGGCTTTATTACCATTTTCAACTACATGCCAAAATTTGTTGATCATAAACTTCACGATAATACCAAAATTAGCGGAGTTGCCTAAGGAATGCAGAGAAAATATTGTGAAAAAACTCTGTCACATGCAAAAAAAAGGCTAAACTGTACTGGTCGCATGCACAGTCCTGTCTCCAAATGAAAAGAGCCTTTCAGTCACACTGATGACCCATCATCCATGCAACTGCAATGGAGGAGGGTCAAAGTCACAAATCCTCAGCTCAAAACCTGCCCAAAATTCTTCTAAAGCTTGAAAAGCCTCTTTAGGAATTATGGAATTCATTGACACCTATGCAACACTTCACCAAATCACTACCACATCACTATCATCATCATAAGTCACACTAGGTTGACTTGGATGCCAACCAACAACCATACTAGCACTTAGGCCATCAAACTTCTCCACAATAATTCTGTCATCAATATACAACTCTAGAACATGTGAGAGATCCTCCAACACATGTATAACCATCTCAAGCATTTACTGACACCCGTAAATCCTCTCCAACACCAGTGTATAGTAACATCAATATGAGAGACCTAATCAACAAGGGTCCTCAACTCTAACTCTTGTAGCAGCCACCAACACATATATGGAACAACACGATAAAGAATATCATCACATCTCCAAGCTAGTCCAAGATAGTATACATTTAAAGGAAAATCTACACATCATCCATATACAAGCCACCTGCAACCATACATACACATGCATAACCAAATCACTTGCACCCTAAGCAACCATTTTGACATCAATGGAAACCAACAACACATCTAAAACACTGCAACACATGTCAATGTCAATAGTGAAGATTTGAAGCTTGTCCTGCATTCAACTACGACTTGATAATCATGTTTGAAAGTAAGATCTAGGTCTTCCTCCATGGGAGCCTCCTTGATTTGTGAACCCTAGATTTTTTCAAGAGAACATTAAATTTTCTTATTCTATGATATTAAATTAAATTGTTAAGAATTTATAATTTGGATGCAAATTATTTTTTTTTATACTTACAATTTTTGTGTCCAGCTTTGAGTAACTACTCGAGCCAAGATGATGCTACACATATTTATCTATTTTAGCCATCGTGGCTTTGGCTGTATCTAAAAGCCTATATTTAAAATATTGAAAAACTAAAATTAGATGTAACAGTGGTCATAATGCATCATAATTAAATTATTAAAAGTTCCTCATACCTTCCTAGTTCGAGTAGTTTCTTCCCTGCTTTTCGAAGTTCCTTCTTGTTTGCATATGACACGAGTGGTTTCCACTCCATCTCTGGAATCATTGGAGGGCGCTCATATGACCCAGTCCTTTCCAAATGAGACCTGTATTGGTCCTGAAAATATTTTAAATGTAATCCTACCTTCGAGGTAACTCCAATTTTGTTGAAGGTACCCTCACCAAAAAAGTGAACAATAATGTTCATAAGTTCATCTTTCAACTTGGAAATTTAGGATTTTCAATTTATGTGAATAGTGGGCCAAAAAATTTCCAAGGTTAGTTCATAAAAATTCCTATAGAAAACATCATTTCCTATAGAATGATATTATTATTAGTATAAAATAATCAGAAAGTATACGTTAATTTCAATTAGATTGTACTTAATATTTAAAACACTTATTAAATATCTGTCATTTTCTCTATTTTCATGGGGAAATTATCATCATTTACTAAGAACATAATTGGTAATGTTCCCATGCTAGTAACACAAGACGGTCTAAGAAATCTCACTTCAAAATTTGCAATGGGATCATGCTCTACATCCACAACATCATGTGCATATATGGACGTATGTTGTTCAGGGGGTGCAGATCCTATCATGTGTAGTTCAATGGGTGTACTGGTCTCAATGGCTGGTTCATCACTCATAAGAAGAGCATCAACGATGCTACTGACGCCAACCCCCATAGTCGTAGCATGAGGATTGTACTTTGCGAAAAAATCCTATAAAAGGATGAGATCATTAAAATGATAAAAAATAAATGGGATAATTAAATGAGATTTTCACCCCATACTAATGAATTTGGTGCATCAAGGTTTTTATTTGGACACTTATCCTTTCTATCTACAACTCAATCAGAACCAGAGAAATAGTTTTCTTCTTTGCTTTCATTTGAAGCTTCTTTATTAGTTGGATGATATCAACGGAAACAAAAAAAAAAACTTCTTTAGTAATATCTTCCTCACTAACATTTGTGGAATTCTCTTAGGATGATCCCTTCCCCTTATCACCCTATTTATCAAATAAGTGTAATTTTTAACATTTTTCCACCATATTCATCTATAAAAATTCAAATATTTGAGTTTGATGAAACATTTTAGATCAATTTAAAAAATTCCATTGTTTACATAAGAGTGGAGGTTTAACCAGTTAAATATTTTCTCGTAAATATTATGATATCTTGAAAGTTCATTATGACACATTAAAAAAAAATCAAGAAGCTCTCCCATAATTAATCATCATTATATTAATAAGAAAATAACTACTAATATATGTATTAATTTATATAGAAACTTCACATTATATCATGACTGATATAAATGGTTCTGTGTTTATAAAAAATTCATCATCTTGGAAGGATCTTGGAAGAGGCATTATGATAGGATCAATATATATTCCATATTGTATAGAAACAATAATTTGAAAAGGACGAAGAAATGCATTTTCTCAAGTTGTTCATATGCATAGTGAATCTTTCATTTTGTTATATGATGCCTAAAAATATGAATTTTACTTAATCTATAATGGATAAAATCCTACTCTAGAATTAATCTCTTAGATTGATGTTTTCCTGTTGTGAGTTTGGTTCTTTTTTACCTTCATCAACATACCACAATATTATAACCATGACATATTAAAATGTTTCCTTAACTTACAAGACTTCTAAAAATTTATTGTAGTAAATGACAATCTTAAAATATAATAGACATTGCTTACAAGTTGGGTAAAATTTAATACATACCACCCCCATAACAATAATATTTGTATCATTTTGATTCAAATTTTAATCAATGAGAAAATCTTCCCTTGCGACTATTGATTTAATGGAACATGCAAATACACAATTTCCTTCATGCCCCTCAATTATGTAATTGGGTTTCTTATTTGCGGACATGGGTCATGTACTCTTTATAAACCATCCAATATTCCCTACTATTATTTTTCCTTCCATCAATAGATATAGTTGCACCTTTATTTTGATCATTCTCTTTTGGTTGTACATAATTTGTGGCCACTCCATATCTTTTCATACTTTTTGTATATTGGACTAGTCATACCCAATAATTATATTTTTAGCAGGTTTCGACATACTCCATCAATTTAGTTAATCTTCTGTAACATAGATTTATTCCATCCATGTAAAATAGTCCAAAACCATGTAATGACGATGGGGCAATGAAATATATCCTTTCATTAATAGAAAAATCAATGTTTATTTCAGGAAGATCATTGGGTTTCCATTGTTTCACTAGACATTTGTACCTCAAGGGAACCTTGATGTCATCTATGCTCTCATATAATAAGAACATGGCCCCCCTTTAGCAAGAAAAAAATCCATGCGTCTATGGAATGTTTTTCTAATATTTTCATTTATATTTGATCTTCACCTGCTATATGACATAGAAGATGTTTGGTCAATTTCTTATGTCCTACCTGAACATATGTCACTCGATCAAGATAAATCTTACAAATACCTATTTGGTTGAAAGTCCTATAACACTCCATAAAATGAGAGAAACTGTTAGCGAGTGTGATAAGGGATGTTTAGAAACATTTTTATGAAACCACAAGAAAAATATAATAGTATAATGTTACAATAAAGTTATATGTGTTTAACCCTATGGAGATCCTCCCTCTATTCACATCTCAATAACATTTTCATAGGATGAGTCACATGAACCATATCCTCGACTATATCAATAAAGTGTGTTCACTATCCACAACTAGAGCCACTTTTTGTGAATTATCCTCATTCATGTCCTTGGGATGAACTTCTCCATTACACATACCCACCCCATGATGTAAAGTAATGGAAAATCGAGAATAATCCACCATTTAGTGGACCACAACATGTCATATAGAACAACAAATGACACATAAATATAGTTAAGAATATGAGTATAGTAAATATCACCACTAAAACTTTGGATTGATTAATATAAACCCTACCTATCATTGATATCAACAAGAATATGGTCCATTAAACACAAGAAATTCTATACATACCCATCATCACCTATAATATATGATCTATTTTCATATATTATGGCTTTAATACCTACATTATTCGAAAGTTAAAGTGGGATATTCGGTAATTTACCAAAATAAAAAAATTATATAATTTATACATATCCACACATCAAAAAATGGGTGCCATAACATAAACCCAAGAAAAAAATGATTCATTAACCATGTTTGGGCCAGTATCTTCCATGCTTCCTCCTCATACCAAAGATAAAACCATACCATCCTATCAACATGAAATGACTAATGGTGCTATACATGATAAAAGGATACCCAAATTATTGCTTGCACAAAGAAAAATTACCTATATTAACACATCAATTGAAGAACTTGCTCACTAATATTTTTTTGAGAAATTCCTGAACTTGATAAAGAGAAATGTCCTTTCCTACCACAAGATAAATGTTATTCCCATGGGATTTGATGGGCATTTTCCTATACCAATGACTATTGTGGCTTTCTTTTGGAATAGGTAACAAACCTCTATGTTCCTCAATCCCTAATCACACTCTCATATAGGGAAAATACAAAGAGTTCCAAACGTAGAGTTTGAACCACCTTCAATTGGGATAGCGTTAGGTCCCTATATTACTAGTGTGGTTCCTTATTGTTGTTAGTGTATCCTCCTTATTGCTATTTTTTTACCCCTGTAGCCCCCATATTATTATTTGTGTGCCCCATAAAAGCCACTATTTTTATTGTTATTCCCTTATTACTATTATTGTTACATTATAGAAAGGAGGTTTTGTCATTTGTATCATCCAAGAATTTTTCATTTATGTAATTTAAAAGAGGTTTCCCCCTCGAAGTGGATGATTGATAAGGCATTGATATCTCTTTTCTTATATTTTGGAGTTCGTTTCATAACGTTTGGTATCAGAGCTTTGGATTCTAGGGTTTTTCTACTTCAAACAGGTCATCGTGGCATGTTCGCTATAACATTTTTTCTACAAAGGTTTAGAAGCTAAAAACAAAACCCGTTTGTGAATAAATCCTAATGAACTTCATGTAAAACTTTCAGATCTTGTTTCACAATATTTTAGAGATATGATATGTGGAATTTAGGGTTTTTTCAGGCTCCCGAATTTCATCTCAAATAGGTGACCTTGGGAAAATTGTCATAACTCTCTCTGAGCATCGGATTGTAATTATGTAGGATGTGGCTGAAATTAAATGGAATTTTGTTTCTTGTGTATCAATTTTAGAGCTGAAAGAGGAAACAATGACCCGTGGCACACCGTACAAGTTCACTCTACTGAACCAGTCCATAACTAGATCATTATGGGAGATTGGGCATAACTTTGTCTTGAAGAATCTAAAACAGGTCAGACCTATGGAATTCGAAAGAATATTCAGAGGGATACTAAATTATTGAAGATAAAATATCAGTGATCCGAAATTACAAAGATATATAAGTTTCAATATCGAGCTCCTCAAAAGTAAGAAAAATGTGTGTATTTATTTTCAAATTGCATAAGTCTTGTTTCAAAAATCAGTTTGAAGTGATTCCAAGGGAATATTGAAGCATGGATATTATTATTGGGCTCTAAAATAACCCTACAAATAATTCAACACCCATTAAGCCCTTAGAAGGCTCTAATTTGATTCATGCAAAGGAAGAAGTGCAACATGATATATCAAAATTACAAGGGAAACTGCAACAACTTTCGATCCCACAAAAAGCAACAAAAAAAGAAATGGAAGTTTTGAAGAAAGGCATGGAAGCTAATATTGATGGTTTGAAGAATGGCATGGAAGCTAAGATGGATGGCATGGAAGCTAAGATGGATGACATGAAAGAAGACATGGAAGGTTTGAAGGAAGGCTTGACAAAGTTGATACAAGAAATTATTCCAAATGGCAAAAAGGTAGTAGAGGAAACTTGTGATGAGAAAAAAATAAATGTTAATCATTATTTCATAAATTTTAATGTTGGATTGAACACCCACCATATTCCAAATATGGATATGAGGAAGTTTGATGGCAATGATCCCGTAACATGGATACTACAGATGGAGCAATATTTTTATCTCCATAATGTGCAAAACACACAAAAGGTACGCATTGCGGCTTTACATTTAGAACAAAATACATTTGTATGGTATCGATGGCTTTTCTCTCATAAAAGTTTTTTCACTTGGTCAATTTTTACGAAGGAAATGATAGCACATTATGAGGATATAAAGAGAAACACCTTCTTTTTCCCATTGATAAATCTCAAAGAAAAGGGTTCAATGGTGGAGCACATTGAGGTCTTCCAAAAATTAAATATAAGGGTAATTGATGTTCCAAAGGAACATATGATCTATGTCTTCATAGGGGCTTTAAAGGATAACATCCAACATCAGGTTCACCTTTTGAAACTGGTTCATTGGAGAAGGCATTCAGGTTGGCAAAAAAAATTGAAAGTAAAATTATGTTAACAAGGAAGCCTACCACTCACATATATAAAGATGGAAGTGTTGATACTCTTAGACTTCCACAACCTACAAGGTTGGTGCCACAACAATTGGAAGAAAAAAGAGAAAAAGGGTTTTTCTGCAATTCTGATAGAAAATGCACTAAATGTCATAAGTGTGCTGAGAAGAAATTATTTTACATAGATTGTGAAGGGGAGGAAGAAAATTAACAAGAAACTTCAATAGAAGATGATATACACTAGGAACAAACCCTAGAGAAAGAAGAAATGAGTCCAATGCATTGGCGGGAATTACCACTCCTCAAACTATCAATATAGAAGGACATATCAAGAAGAAAAAGGTAATAGTGTTGATTCATCTAGGTAGTACCTGTTAGCCACCTATAAATTTTTGACATAGCAAATAGGTGGCTAAATATGTTTCTGAGCCTTCAAGAGAAAAATTTCCCTTGAAAACCTTTCATTCTTGAAGCTTGTATGTGTCTTTTTCCTTTGAAGAGATCTTCACTGTTGTTTCCACTAAAAAAGCTTCACTATTTGTAAAAAAATTATGCTCAAGAAAGCCTCCATCTGCTCCCTTGTATCCCTGCAAATTCCCCATTTTCACCCCTTTTTTTCCCTTCCCAAATTTTCCAAAAAACTCCCAAAATACCCTCCTTAGTCCTCTAAACCATTGAATCCCCCTTTTAAAACCTTGTAAATCCCCTCATTTGGTGAAAAAATCCCTTTGTTTCCCTATAGAAACCCATTTCTAAGCCTCAAAAACTCTGTTTTTGGCCTAAAAAACCCACTTTTACCATATATCAGGCCTAAGCCCCTTTCGGCTAAGCCCTTAACCACTTCCCCACATATGAACTGTGCCCAACACTAGGCGCTAAAGCCCAGAACACTAATCGCAATAGGAGTGTTCCATGTGAGCCTTTTCCTTTGTAAGTGGAAATTTTCCGATGTGATGAAGTTCTTTGGTCTATCGGCCTCCACCGAGATCTCCGCCGTTGATCTCCTTAAATGATCCAACGACCAACGCTAATCAAGTTCACCACCAATCGCAATCGGAAGTTGGTTGCGAGCACATTTCTTTGTTAAGTGAAATTATCCGATCTGAGAAATATTTGGTCCATGGGCCTTGGATGCAATATGAACCGTCGATCCATCCAACAATCTGACGGTCAAGCGCCAATCGCATCGCGCCCATCAGCCTCTGTCCATTGCCCCTCCGTTGTGATCTCCACCGTTGATCCCTCAATGATCCGACGGCCATCGCACCACCACACCATCGCCCAATCGCAAAATATTAATGGTCCACTTTCCCTTTTCCCCGATTGGCGATCCTCCGATGCAATCTTGGACGTTGAATCCACAAGAACCAACGGCCAGGATTTGATCTCTCTCCACTCCTTTTCCCTCTATTGTTTCCCCCTTTGATCAATCTCCACCATCAATCTCCCTGTGATCCAACGGTCCATGCATAATCACAACTTCAAATCTCGGAGGCTAGGCCCCCTGCCTTGCTCCGATGTCATTGGATCATAGTCGTCCATCCTGATTGATCCGACGACTCTCCTTTCTCCCGCCCATTCATTTGACTCTTTCACCTCTGTTCCCGCCTTTTAATCTCAACTGTCCATTATCAGATCTGATGGCCAACGTTAAAACTGTCGCTGACTTTTCCCCACCTTACCGACCTCGCAACTGTCCATATCGCGCGCTATCCTGCACTGTCAGATCTCCCAGTCCCACATCCAATGACTGAGGTGCATATCACATTTTTTCTACGTCCGACAGTTAACACTCCAAAGTTACGCAATGTAAGCAGTTTTTTAGGGACACGTGTCAGGCAGGAAGGCATATCGCGTTCAAAAAGTGAAAACTACTTACCACCTCCGATCCCGCGTGAAAACCACTGCTGGTTTTCAACTTACCACCCTTCAGAAAGCTTTTCCCTTTTTAATCCTAGCAATCCGTTGATCCAATATGACGGCCTACATTGCATCGAGTTCCATCCGCATCCCTTTCATTGGGCCTTATTTATAACTTCACCCGAAGATCTCCGTCATTGATCTCCTCCTGAGATCCAACGGTCTACATTTAATCGCCCTCCGCCGTCCCGGTCCCACAATCCAATTACCCCGCTTTCATCCATTTTCATCATTTTTCCTTTTCATTCGCCCAAACAGCTAAACATTTATGTTTAACATTAAAAGTTAATTTCTCCACCTAACCTTCCAAAAGCAATCCCACCGGCAGATCTTGACCGTCGATCTCCTCCATCAGATCGAATCCAACAGTCCAGAACCATTTCTTCACCAGACCTTCATCAGATCATGTTTTCACCATTTCAAAACATTTTTCGGTCGTCTTCCACTACATCCACCACATCCATCACTACTGCGCTGCCATTCCCACAGTCTTCCACAGCATCCATCCTCCTTCCCGCATGGATTTATTAACATGTTTTTATGTTTTGCGGGGTTACAGACAGTGAAAACCGTTATTTCTCACAGTCACAGTCATAGTGACACATAGTGCAGAGGAAGCTTTTTCACAGCCATATATCGCAGGGAAAGACTCCAGAGGGGGTTTTAAACACATGTTTCATTCCAATCAGAGTTATTTAATCTATTGAAAAACCTCCAGCACCATTAAACCTATGCATCCATAGACAGAGACATTCAAAGAAGCGGCAAAGAGTATCAGTGAAGGAGTAAAGAGATTTAAAGCCTGTTATTGAAGATTTTAAGCTTTAATTCAGTAATTAAAGGCCAAATGTACTAGATTGAAGACCTTGTGAATGACACAGAAGGCCTAAATGAGGCCTAAAGCACAGAAACAATCCTTGTCAGTGTTTCACATCAGCAGAAGGTTCTTTCCCGAGAAAGGACAAAGTTCCCATAATGTTTTTTACTCTTCATCAATGTTCCCGAGAAGATCACCACCCTGACAGAAAGTCCTAATATTGCTAGAGCATTTGTTACATAGCATGGTATGCCTAAAGGTCATTTAACTACCTTTCTTGCCCTAGAGTACTACAGAGTACTACAGATGAAAATTACATCAAGGAACATGCCTATGAAGTCATGATCAACCTGTCGAAGACCACTCTTTCATCCAAAGAGTACTGAAAGTAAATACGAGATATTAAGACAGAATGGGTCTCACGCACTCCTCTTCCTCTGTTTTAATGTTTCGTTTAAGATTCTATCTACCGCTACAGCCACTCTTTCAGCTATAAGAACTCAAGAAGAATACATTGTAAAGGTTGTTGGTTGTTGATCGGATAATTGTGGATTGTAAGTTGTTCTCTTGAGATAGAGTTATGTGTATTAGCTGTAAAATAGGCTGAGGAGATGATTTCAGAATGAATATCAATTTTTTGGACAATGTTGTATATGACTGGTGTTTCTCTTTAATATTACAAGCATGTTTCATTGGATCCTGATTTAAAGCAGCGGTGATGTGTTCTATATTTGTGTCTGATGTCCTTCTATAATTCATCATATTTCGTTTCTCCAATAAGAAATCAGTAATATGGCTTAGGATATACCCTTGCATGGTACCCTAATGCTTCTTGCTCTTCTTATCTTTGATGTTTTCTACTAATTGTGCTATCTGAGAACAAGTTCAAGGTAATTTAGCTAGTATAGTAGTTGGTTTTCCCTCCTTACTAATGCATGAATTTATGATTTGTTCTTAGATGTTCTTCTCTGGTTTTAACTAAAATAATTGGGATACTAGGAGATTAGAGTTGATTCTATCTCACTAGAGTCCTTTCCCAACAGTTAAGCTTTTCTAAGATCGCTTAAGTTGAATGTCAAAGCATTGAAATTTCAAAGCCTTTCTATGATCCTAGGCTTCACCTTTGCATTAAATCTTTAATATTTTCTATTGTCTGAAGAGTTAGCCTCATTAGGAGTTTGATCATAGATGGTTAAGGCATGCCCTATCCCTGGATTAGCTCTTAAAGTGGTCACCTTGGAGGTTTCCTTTTCATTCACCTTCATTCATAATCATTTCATCCCATACTATCATCTTTAAAATATCCTCTGTTCTAGATGACTAGCCCATTTGAAAGCCTTGGATAGTGAATTGCAAGTAAACCCTTTTATGACTCCATTTCCCAATGGTCTCGAGTGTTCTTTGAATTATCTCCCCATTGCCTAAAATCCTTGTTTGCTCACTTCTTTACCTTACATTGAACCCTTCTTTCATGTTTCCCAACAACCAAACAGACAAACAAAACAAAACAACAACCCTTGTGCCCTATAACTAGCCTATTACCTTAAATTTGAACTTCAACAACATATATTTCTTTACCTTTATAGATAGATCCATATCTGGATCCAGGAGGGCTAGATCCTGAGGTCCCAAAGTGGTTTGGATGTTGTCTTGTCTTTTCGTATTGCCAAACCTGCCAAAACATATGAACCCCAACATAATGGCAACTCCACTAGGGAAAACAGACCATAGTAGCCTTGGTTTGGTATTAAGTCACTGTGGTGGACAGGAAAATTTCTTAAAACATTCTAAACTTTCCACCTGGCGACTCCAAAGTTGTTAAATGACCAAAAGACTCCACTGGTGATCAATAGGCCTGCTGATTATCTTTGTTTTCATAAGACTCCACTGGGAGACCAGTCACATTACAACATCATCCATGTTAAAGGAAACTATGAGTATCAGTTTTATTTGAAAAAATCCCCCCACCAATGGAAGACTCCGAGCAATTTGAAGAAATTTAGCTAAGTCCCCTTGAAGATTTTTGTTATGGAATATCAAGGATACTGGCGAAAATTAAAGGCAAGGACCTTCCAGAGGTTTTCCTTTCCAGCTCGAGATTCAATAATCAACCTGAGCTTAAGGAAACTTTTCTAGAATTGTTGGTTGAAAGATATGAAATTGAGATTTAAAAATTGAATTCACAAGAACAATCATATCAATTTAGAGACCCCATAGCATTTTTGGAGAGTATCCCTCCCCCCAAGAAAGAAGAAATTTCACTGCCTCTTGATGTGCAGGAAGAGAATGATTGGGGTTTCAAGAGCCACACTGAAGATGCAGTGATCAAAGCTGTCATGGATGCAGATAGCCTACCAATCATGGAAGACCTAAAAGAAGAAATTTTACATCATGTTTTCATTGATCCTCTGGAAAAATATATGGAGGCCCTAATTGGCTCAAGTTCCCAAGCATTGACCCTCTTCGAGAGCCAGATCCATCAGGTGTGGTCACCACTGGTGGTGGCCCTGGTTTTAAAGATCCACATTCTAAGTACCCCATGGATATCTCTGACAAGCAGTCAGATTTCTTCCTCAGTTTTGTTACTACTAAACTGGCAGCATTGGCACTATCATATCATATAACAGTAGAGATTTCCAAGTTAGAGTAGGGTAGGTAGGAAGTCTCAATAAAGCTCAGTCTGTGAGCATTTAGTCAGTTGTTTTTAATTTCTGCAAAGTTTCAGTTCAAGTGCAGCTTGTCTTTATGCCTTGGACCCATAGCAAGCTAGACAGTCTAATCCTGGCTTGACTGTTTTTCAATTTCAATTGTAGAATGTAGAGAAAGAAATCTGCTAGACAGTCTAATCCTAGAATATATTAGTGTAGGTAGAGAAGCTACGAGGCTAACTGTCTAATCTGGTCTCATGCAGGAATAAGGGTAGAATTAGATTAGTTTGTTTTCTTCTTTCAATAAAAAAAAATAATGAAGAAGGTTTGCAAATTTAAATACACCTTGAAGAAAAAATGTTAAGATTATAGGATGGGTAGGTAGATTGTCTGGGAAAATGTTTTTCACTGATATGATGTCTTCGTGAGTTGTTGAAGCTGATTAAAGAAAGAAAATATGTGTCAACGATTAAGCATCTGGCCTACTTTCAAATATTATTTTCTAAAGTTCTTGACACCTTCAAGAAGATGCAATCCCCATTTGGAGCCACTGTTAGCCACCTATAAATTTTTGACAAAGCAAATAGGTGGCTAAATATGTTTTTGAGCCTTCAAGAGAAACATTTCCCTTGAAAACATTTCATTCTTGAAACCTCTATGTGTATTTCTCCTTTGAAGAGATCTTCACTACTATTTCCACTAAAAAAAGCTTCACTGTTTGTGAAAAAATTATGCTCAAGAAAGCCTCCATCTGCTCCCTTGTATCCCTGCAAATTCCCCATTTTCACCCCTCTTTTCCCCTCCTCAAATTTTCACAAAAACCCTCAAAATCTCCTCCTTAGTCTTCTAAACCATCGAATCCCCCTTTTAAAACCTTGTGAATCCCCTCATTTGGTGAAAAAATCCCTTTGTTTCCCTACCAGAACCCCTTTCTAAGCCTCAAAAACTCTATTTTTGGCCTAAAAAACCCACTTTTACCATATATCAGGCCTAAGCCCCTTTAGGCTAAGCCCCTAACCACTTCCCCACATATGACCCATGCCCAAGACCAGGCGCTAAAGCCCCGGGCGCTAATCGCAATCGGAGTGTTCCATGTGAGCCTTTTCCTTTGTAAATGGAAATTTTTCGATGCGATGAAGTTCTTTGGTCTATCGGCCTCCGTCGTTGATCTCCTTAAACGATCCAACAGGAAGCGCTAATCGCATTCACCGCAAATCGCAATCGAAAGTTGGTTGCGAGTGCATTTCCTTGTTAAGTGAAATTCTTTGATGTGAGAAATATTTGGTCCATGGGCCTCGGATGCAATATGAACTATCGATCCGTCCAAAAATCCGATGGTCAAGCGCCAATCGCATCACACCCATTAGCCTTTGTCCATTACCCCTCCACTGCGATCTCCACCGTTGATCCCTCAATGATCTGACAGCCATTGCACCACCGCACCATTGCCCAATCAAAATCTTAATGCTCCACTTTCCCTTTTCCCCGATTGGTGATCCTCCGATGCAATCCTGGCCATTGAATCCACAAGAACCAACAGCCAGGATTTGATCTCTCTCCGCTCCTTTGCTCTCCATCTTCCCCCCTCTGATCAATCTCCACTGTCGATCTCCCTATGATCCAACGATCCATACGTAATCACAAGTTCAAATCTCGAAGGCTAGGCCCCTTGCCCTTCTCCGATGCGATTGGATCACAGCCATCCATCCCAATTGATCCGACAGCTATCCTTTCTCCCTCCCACTCATTTGACTCTTTTTCCTCCGCTCCCGCATTTTAATCTCAACTATCCATTATCAGATCTGACAGCCCACGTTAAAATTTCCACTCACTTGTCCCCACCTTACTGACCGCGCAACTGTCCATATCGCGCGCTATCTTGTACCGACAAATCTCCCGGTCCCACATCCAACGGCTGAGGTGCATATCACATTTTTTCTGCGTCTGACAGTTAACACTCCAAAGTTACATGATGTAAGAGGTTTTTTAGGGACACGTGTCAGGCGGGAAGGCATATCACGTTCAAAAAGTGAAAACTACTTACCACCTCCGATCCCGCGTGAAAACCGCTGCCAGTTTTCAACTTACCACCCTTCACAATGCTTTTCCCTTTTTAATCCTAGCCATCCGTTGATCCAATCTGATGGCCTACATTGCATCGTGTTCCATCCGCCTCCCTTTCATCGGGCCTTCTTCAAAACTTCACCCGAATATCTCGGCCGTTCATCTCCTCTTGAGGTCCAACGGTCTACATTTAATCACCCTCTGTCGTCCCGATCCCACCATCCAATTACCTCGCTTTCATTCATTTTCATCATTTTTCCTTTGCATTCGCCCAAAAAGCTGAACATTTATGTTTTACATTAAAATTTAATTTCTCTGTATAACCTTCCAAAATTAATCCCACCTGCAGATCCTGACCATCGATCACCTCCATCAGATCTAATCCAACGGTCCAGAACCATTTCTTCACCAGACCTTCATCAGATCATGTTTTCACCATTTCACAGCATTTTTCGGCCGTCTTCCACTGCATCCACCGCATCCATCACTGCTACGGTGCCATTCCCATAGTCTTCCATAGCATCCATCCTCCCTCTCACATGGATTTCTTAACATGATTTTGTGTTTTGAAGGGTTACAGACGGTGAAAACCATTATTTCTCACAGTCACAGTCATAGTGACACAGAACGCAGAGGAAGCTTTTTCACAGCCAGGGATCATAGGGAAAGACTCTTGAGGGGGTTTTAAACACATGTTTCATTCCAATCAGAGTTATTAACTCTGTTGAAAAACCTCCAGTGCCATTAAACCTGCGCATCCACAGACCGAGACAGTTAAAGAAGCAACAAAGAGTATCAGTGAAGGATTAAAGAGATTTAAAGCCTATTATTGAAGATTTTAAGCTTTAATTCATTGATTAAAGGGTGAATGTACTAGATTAAAGACCTTATGAATGACATAGAAGGCTTAAATGAGGCCTAAAGCACAGAAACAATCCTTGTCAGTGTTTCACATCAGCAAAAGGTTCTTTCCCGAGAAAGGAAAAAGTTCCCATAATGTTTTTTACTCTTCATCAACGTTCCTGAGAAGATCACCACCCTGACAGAAAGTCCTAATATTGCTAGAGCATTTGTTACACAACATGGCAGGCCTAAAGGTCATTTAACTTCCTTGCTTGCCCCAGAGTACTACAAAGTACTAAAGCCAAAAAGTACATGAAGGAACATACCTATGAAGTCATGATCAGCCTGTCAAAGACCACTCTTTCATCCAAAGAGTACTGAAATTAAATACGAGATATTAAGACAGAATGGGTCTGAAGCACTCCTCTTCCTCTGTTTTAATGTTTCATTTAAGATTCTATCTACCGCTACAGCCACCCTTTCAGCTATAAGAACTCAAGAAGAATACATTGTAAAGGTTGTTGGTTATTGATCAGATAACTGTGGATTGTAAGTTGTTCTCTTGAGATATATTTATGTGTATTAGTTGTAAAATAGGCTGAGGAGATAATTTCAGACTGAATATCAAGCTATTGGACAATGTTGTATATGACTATTGTTTCTCTTTAATATGACAAGCATGTTTCATTGGATCCTAATTTAAAGCAGCGGTGATGTGTTTTATCTTTGTCTTTGATTTCCTTCTGTAATTCATCATATTTCATTTCTCTAATAAGAAATCAGTAATCTAGCTTAGGATATACCCTTACATGGTACCCTAATGCTTCCTGCTCTTCTTATATTTGATTTTTTCTACTAATTGTGCTATCTGAGAACAAGTTCAAGGTAATTTAGCCAGTATAGTAGCTGGTTTTCCCTCCTTACTAATGCATGAATTTAGGATCTATTCTTAGACGTTCTTGTTTGTTTTTAACTGAAAGAATTGGGATATCGGGAGATTAGAGTTGATTCTATCTCACTAGGGTTATTTTCCAACAGTTAAGCTTTTATAAGATCCCTTAAGTTGAATTTTAAAGCATTGAAATTTTAAAGCCTTTCTCTGATCTCAGGCTTCACCTTTGTGTTAAATATTTAATGTTTTCTATTGTCTGAAGAGTTAGCCTCATTAGGAGTTTGATCACAGATGGTTACGGCATGCCCTGTCCCTATATTAGATCTTAAATTGGTCACCTTGGAGGTTTCCTTGTCATTCACCTTCATTCCTAATCATTTCATCCCATACTATTATCTTTAAAATCCTTTGTTTTAGATGACTAGCCCATTTGAAAGCCTTGGATAATGAATTGCAAGTAAACCCTTTTATGACTCCATTTCCCAATGGTCTCTAGTGTTCTTTGAATTATCTCCCCATTGCCTAAAATCCTTCTTTTCTCACTTCTTTACCTTACATTGAACCCTTCTTTCATGTTTCCCAACAACCAAATAGACAAACAAAACAAAAAAACAACCCGTGTGCCCTATAACTAGCCTAATACCTTAAATTTGAACTTCAAAGACATATATTTCTTTTCCTTTATAGAGAGATCCCTCTCTGGATCTAAGAGGGCTAGATCTTGAGGTCCCAAAATGGTTTTGATGCTGTCTTGTCTTTTGGTATTGCCAAACCCGCCAAAACACAGGAACCCCAATAGTACCCATAATTTTATTCATTGTATGGTAGCCAAGGGAATTAATTGCTTCCTGTACCAAGAAACAGAGTGTCAAGTGATGGTTGCAAATGGAGGAACTATATATTTCTATGGAAAATGGAATAATATAAATCTAACCATGGGGTAATATGTATTGAGTAGTGAAATGCTTTCCATTCCAATGGGAGGTGTTGATGTTGTACTAAGGGTACAATGGTTACAATCTTTGGGGACGATAGCTTTTAATTTTCAAGAAATTTTCTTGAAATGTTTTTCGGAAGGAAAGAAAGTTGAATTACTGGGTATAAAAAAGAATCTGGGAAATATTATAAGCTCTAACTTCATGACAAATCTTCTAAAGAAAGAAAAATGAGGCCTAATTTCACAATTATGCTCACTAGAAGTTCCAACATCAAAATCATCTATTTCTTCAGATTTCCAAAAAGTCTTGGACAATCATTCCAATGTGTTTGAAACTCCCAAAGGAATCTCACCTATTCGTGATCATTGTCATGCTATTCACTTGATTCTAGGAAGTGTTCCTCCAAACATCAAGCCTTACATATATCCTTATTTCCAAAAGAGCGAAATCGAATGTATGATTGCAGAAATGTTAGAGGCTGGTATAATTCAACCTAGTCAAAGTTCTTTCTCTGCTCCAGTAGTATTGGTGCACAAGAAGGATGGATCATGGCACATGTGTCCAGATTATATGGAGCTCAATAATTTCACTATTAAAGATAAATTTCCCATTCCTATGATTGATGAATTATTGGATGAATTACATGGAGAAATTTATTTTACCAAGTTGGATCTTTGTTCAGGATATTACCAAATTAGAACGAAGAATGAAGATATTTTGAAAACAACATTTCAAACTCATGAGGGTCATTATGAGTTTTTGGTCATGTTTCTTTCCCTTACCAATGCACCTTCTACATTTCAAGGGTTGATGAATTCCATTTTCAAGCCCTTCCTTGGAAAATTTGTGTTAGTGTTTTGATGATATATTAATCTACAAAAGGTCTTCGAAGGATTATGTTCAACATGTTGACAGGGTGCTAAAACTATTGGAGGAGAAACTATTATATGCAAAAACCTCCAAATGTTTCTTTGGAGTACAAGAGGTGGAATTTCTGGGTCATATTGTCTCTCAAGAGGGTGTTAAGGTAGACCCTAACAATATTAAATCCATTAAGGAATGGAAAGTTCCAACAACCATAAATAAGTTGCGAGGATTTCTCAGGTTAACATGGTATTATCACAAGTTTTTTAATAATTATGGGATAATATTAGCACCTCTAACAACATTATTGAAGAAATATACATTTGTCATGGACTCCTAAAGAAACTAAGGCCTTTGAACATCTTAAAGAGGCAATGTTCCTAGCACCATTCTTAGCTACACTAGACTTCACAAAAACCTTTATTGTGGAATGTGATACCTCAGGAAATGGAATTGGTGTTGTTTTAATGCAAGAAGAAAGACCCATTTCTTTTTAAAGGCGTCCAATCAAAGGAAAGTATTTACAGAAAGCTATTTATGAGAAGGAAATGTTGGCAATACTACATGTACTAAATAAATGGTGACCATACCTAATGGGAAGACACTTCAAGGTAAAAACTTATCATGATAGTCTTAAATAATTTTTGGAACAAATAATATATTCACAAGAGAAGAAAAAATGGGTCACAAATATGTTGGGTTATGCCTTTGAAATCATCTACAGAAAAGGGAAGCTAAATGTTGTTGCAGATGCACTCCCAAGAAAGGATGAAGGGGTGGAAGCATTTCTTTGTGCCATTTCTATTATCCAACCAGATTGCATAATCGAAGCAAGGGATGAATGTAAGAATGACAAAGAAGTGTGGACACTCACTCAAAATTTCCAGTAATATCCTAGTACATATGATACATTTAGCTGGAAAAATGATTCCTTATGGCACAAATATTGCTTGTATATTTGTAAGAATTCCCAACTAAAACAAAATATTATTTTGGAATTACACACTTCTCCCTTAGGAGGACACTCAGTATTTTTAAAAACTTACTACAGGGTGAAAAAGGATTTATTTTGGGATGGCCTTAAATCTGATATTCAAAAGTTTTTGGCGGAATGTTTGGTTTGCTAGAAAAATAAAGTTGAGAAAATTAAGACCCTGATTCTTCTACAACCTTTATCTATTCCAAGTCAACATTGGGATGAGGTTTCAATGGATTTTATCATAGGCTTACCTAAGCCCGAAGGAAATATTTTCATCATGGTGGTAGTTGATAGACTTACCAAGCATGCATACTTTTGTGCATTATCCCATCTATTTAAATCAAGTACAGTTGCTACTACATTTATGGAAGCAATTCAAAATCTACATGGAAATCCAAAGATTATTGTAAGCGACAGAGATCCCATTTTTACTGAAAATTTGTGGATGGGATTATTTTCTTGTTTCGTTACTCAACTAGCTCATAGCTCATCTTATCATCCTCAATCCGATGGGAAAACTGAGATAGTGAAAAAAATTTTAGACGAATATCTCTGTTGTTTTGTATCTAATAAACAAACATAATGGGTCAAGTTCCATTGCCTCTGGATGAATGGTTCCATAACACTTCCTTCCATACTACAAAAAAATGACCCTATTTATGGAACTTTATGGATATCACCCACCTCCCATCACATCATATTTAAGAGAAAATTCTAAGGTTCAAGAAGTGGAAGATCACACCGAGCATCAGCAACAAGTTCTCCAACTCTTAAAGGATAACATAAATTTTACACAAAATCGCATCAAACAACATGCAGATCAATATCACAGCAGGAAAATTTTTGATGTAGGAGACTAGGTATTTTTATGGCTACAACCATATAAACAAATGTCCCTTAATCAATTTAAGAAGGATAATGAATTTCACCAAAGTACTATGGTCCTTACAAGGTGTTGCAAAATATTGGTACTATGGCATACAAATTTGAGCTTCCTACTTCTTCTCGGGTGCACCCATTTTTACATGTTTCATGTTTAAGGAAGGTTATAGGTGAAAAGCTTCTAGTTCAAACAATATTGCCAGAACTTGATGAGGAAGGAAAAATCATAATGGAACTTAATGCAGTAATAGAAACAATAACTTGACAACTGCGAAATCGATCAATTTCAGAGTATCTGATCAAGTGGAAGAACTTTCCCACTGAATATTCCACATGAGAGGATGGAAATTTTATACAGAAGAATCCAAATATACTCAAGCATTGAGGAAAACAATTATTTGAAGGAGAGGGGCATTGTTGCACCCCTGTAGCCCCCATATTGTTGTTAGTGTGCCCTATAAAAGCCACTATTGTTATTGTTGTGCCCTTACATTATTATTGTTAGGTTAGCTATGATTGTATTTTGACCCCATGGACTCCTATATATATAAAGGAGGTTTTACCATTTGTATCATCCAATAATTTTTCATTTATGTAATGTAAAGGAGGTTTCCCCCTCGAAGTGGATGATTTCTAAGGCGTTGATATCTCTTTTATTCTATTTTTGGAGTTGGTTTCATAATAGATAGTGCTACATGTCATGTTATGGACACCCATACCCATAAAAAAATTCACATTAAGTGCCACATGAGAGGTCTCAGACCTATTATTAATATAAAATTATTGTGGATGTAGACTTCAAAATCCATGCTTGAAAATGTTAGGAATTGTTAGAGAATACTTACTCATCTTTGTCATGTCACCATGATATAACCTTGTATCATTCTTAGATTATTTTTTGATATTTGTGATGAAATAATTATGATAAATAGATATAAGAAATTATTATTTTTGGAGAGAGATTCAGCCAAGTATTCTATTAGATAGACATCTACATCATCTAAAGAGGGACCAATGCATGGATCAGGAACCTCTTCCTTCACAAGAAAAATGTTTTTTCATAAAACAAATCCCTTCAAAACCCCTAGACACAACAAAATTCTCCACAAATTGTTCTTTCATTGCATATCAAAATTCACATGGTGTATATGAGATTTAACGGCTTCAAAATTTTAAACATATGAGAAAATTAAAATTTTTATCACCACATTTCATTAAAAACTTGTTACCCATATTCGTATTCACTCTTAGGACAAAGAAAAACATGTTTAGATATATATTTGATCCATACATTTCCAAATGAATTATGTGACTTATATCATGGAACATAATAGGCCTCAATAAAAAAATTAAAATGGTTCCTCTTAAGAAATAAAGTAGTGACATAAAAACTACACATCCTATTATTACTAAAACAAAGTGTAGTGCTTGGCACATATAGAATATCATCATAGCATGTTGTCCAAGTAGTCTCATAATACAAAAAATGTTGATGAAATGGTAGAGGGAATAGCCATCCTCTATAAAATTTCTAATATCATCCTCTTATATGTGACAATGGAGAATCACCTCATTTAAGAACCTGCTATGAAATTAGATTCAAAGAAATAGGCACAATAGCCAAATTTTATTGTTCATAAATGTCCCACCTTAAGGGAACCATCATTGACTCTATATAAAAAGTAGGGGGAAAAAATAAAATAACTTAATGGATTCAATGAGGGGATTTCAGTATTCTCAATTCATTATTCAAGGAAATAGGGGGGAAATAAACACCCTAATGGATTCAATGAGGGGATTTCCACATTGTCAATTCATTATTCAAGGAACAGGGGGGGGGGGGGGGGAGTTCACAACTAAGGGAAAACGAAACTCGTTTCAAGAAATTAAATAATAACATTAAGCTCATAAAAATCTAAACAATATATGGCCTTCATACTTGGAAAAATATAAGAATAATTCATCAAATGTAGGTATTATGTTTGGATAAGTTCTTGGTATTTAAATTATTTTGGGAAATGGTATATGGAGTGCTTGATGTGGAGAAGATAGAGAGAGACTATATTTTTCCCTCTTGTGAACTTGTTAGATGTAAGTGTAGGTGAAAAAGTGGATTTGACAATATGTATGCTTTCTTTTTTTTAATATATAGTGGCACAACCAACTATGTTTTCCAGTTATTCCTAGTTGAGAGATCAATTAGGTAACTAGGGTTTGTTGTATATGGTGGATGACCTAGCTAGGGTTTTAAGAGCATGAGTTATATTTTCTTTTATTATGTTGTTGGTTTCTAATTATAACTTTATCCTATATATATACAAATATTTCCTTTATATCACTTTGCCTTCTAGTAGATCTAATTTCCAACTTCTGTTCTCATAATGATTGAATAATTTGTCAAGATAGTTATGCATGTTGGTTTTACATGTTAATGAGCAGATTTTGTTAAAAAAAATCGAAATTGTATGGAAGCTAGGTGTTAATATTTATGGCATAATAAATATTTTGTAATAAGTAATTTTAGATATAGTATATGTTGGGAATAATGCCCTAAGTGATAAAAAATAAATTCCCTTGAAGTATACTCATTTGATTTTTATTTTGTTGGGTTTCCTTATGTATCTAGTTGGATACAAGTGAAATATATATTACTATAAGTCATACTTTAGATTCATCCATAAGGTTTAAATTTTATTAGAAATATATTTACAAAATATCAAGGTTGAGGTGAAATTTTTGAGTTTATATTTCAAGGTGACTTCTAAGAAAATAAAGAAAAGATTAGTGGTGTGCCTCTAAATTAGACATAAAATAAGGCCCATCTAACCTTTCTTAGGCCCATCTACCTTATGCACATAAAACTATATATTAAATCTCTCCTTATACACTTAATAATTTTTTCTTATGCTTTAATATGTTCTTAGGAAGGATTAAGGGTATTTGTATATTTTTTCCTAATGTTGGTTATTTTTGTAGAATATTGTGAGAATATTTGGCAGATTATACAGATTTGGAGAAGGAGATGATTTATGGACTTGATCCCTACCACTCGAAGATTAGGACTGGAGAATAAATTAGCACAACATCAGGAAATTAGGGATAAATCTTGGAGAGATTCAAAGGGATTGTCCACCATCCTTAACTCTCAAAGGCAACCAAAGGATCCTCATGAGATCCCCCTCCAGCAATTCGAATTCTAGAGGCAACCAAGAAACTCAATACCAAGTGTACTCAAGCCATACTTCACTTGGAGTCTCCAGCAGATCGAATTCCAAGAGGCAACCAAGAAACTGAAAATGAAGGGCACTCAATCTATGTTTATCTAGATTCAAACTGGACTCAATCACAATTTTCATGGGAGATGTTGGTAGCTGCCCTGTAGAATAAATAGAGCAGTGCTAGAGCTAGGAAGGATTTAGTTAGTTATCCAGTGGGTAAAATTCCATTCCATTCTTCGATTCCATTCCATCCCATTCCATTCATTTTCCATTCTCTTAGCCTTTTGTTGTTTAAGACCTTCAGGATGTAATAAGAATGTATTTTTTGTAATGAAATGAGTAGTCCGATGTTATTTTATTGATTTAGTTCTAGAGATATGGGCTCATGGGTTAGGGCCCAACCCATGTGCCTCAACTCCTTTGTTGTTTCATGCTTTTCTTTCATGTCATTTATCTAGTTTTTCTTCTGATTATTTCGCTATTTTGTTGGTATTTTTATTGATGTTTTAGTTTTCTTCCCATTGACTTTCTCTATAGATTTAATCTACTTACCAAGTGGTAGAATAGTTGATAAACTCCATAAAGATGTGAGGCCAGCCTGCCCCTCTCAAATCTATCAATAGAGGTCGAGGAGGGTAGAACTTTTACCACAGGCCAAAAATTATTTATCGCTTATGATTTCTTGTAAATAGATTATATCAGTACCTATATTTTCATAAACATATTGTCTGCCTTTCTTGCATAAATAGGAAAGTTGAATACAGGTACGAGCAACATAGCCCAGGAGAATTTTTCCAGCACTTCCTAATTCATCTTCTATCCTCCTTCCATCTCTGTGTTACACTCCCGAACGTTTCCTTTACGCCTCCATTCCTCTTTTTTTCTCTAATTGTAGCTACCGCGCCCACCTTTTGATTCATAAAAACACTTGAAATCATTCAGCCTGCCATATTCCTTTCTTTTTATTTGTCCCAGCTACTTTAACGCTAAATTCCTGAAAAACCATTGAAACTCGTCTTCTACATTTCCTTATTGAAATCCCTGCTACCGTACTTCATAGATTGCAAATCGAAACTTTTCCCTTTTTCCTTAAGACTTACCGCCTATGAACGCCGATTCGATATTGTGATCGTGCTGTACCTCCGGTCCCAATGCCATGTTATCCCTAATGCAATCGCATCCCGCAGTGTTTACCTTATCACAAATCACATTTCGCACTTTTTATTTGGTTCCGTTAACACTTACTGCTCTTTTTTCCAATTACGATATTGCGATATCGCATGTCACGCTCCACAACATTTACCACATCGAAATTCGCAGTTCGTAACATTTACCTCATCACATTTCATCGCTTTATCTCCATCACATTTTTCACTTCGCATCGTTTAGTGGTTTTCATTAATACATACATCTCTTTCCGTCGATTGCAATATCGCATTTTTCTCATCGCAATGTTTACTCTGTCGCACTTCACACTTCGTAGATTTTACCTTTTTGTAATTCGCACTTTTCTCCCACTCCCGAATTGTACTGCCACTTCTCTGCCATTGCAATCTTCAAAACATTCCTATCCAAAATCCTTTTCTGTGCCATAATCAGGTTTTATAAGGTTTACACCCCCTCTTTCCACTTCGAAGCCTCGTTTCATGTGTTAAGCCCTCCATTAGCCTCTTTTAGACCTTTTTTCCCCAAACTGCAACCAACGCTTTTTAAATTTTAGTTAGATCATGAATATTTTCATGGTTAGAAGTATGGTAGCATGGTAGATAGATCATAGGATAAGTTAAGTGTGGTTTAGAACTAGTTTCTTTCCTGCCATTCCTTTTCAGCAATATAGCTTAGTTTATTTTCAGTCATTTCCTTTTCTGCAACTTAAATTAGTTTCATTCTTGTCATTTATTTTCTTCAATGTAATTTAGTTTCCTTCTGTCATTTCCTTTCTATAATTTAGTTTAGTTTCATTGAAGTGTGACATACTTCACTAAGAACCCTTAGAAATAGCACCCTTTCGTAAAGTGGAATAGGATGACATGAACATAATGCATCTGCTGTGTATATAGCACTGTCAACTCAAATTTTGTATGAACCCTGGATTGATAAAGTAAATTAGGGCAGCGCCTGGGAGTTGTAGGACTCCTTGTGCAATACCAGGGCTCACCACTTTTTCGCGTCGTTTCACGGGAGGTGTCTAGTAGATGTTTTTATTTTGTTTTTAGCATTCTCTTCTAATTTACTTTTCATGTTGTTTCTGAAATATTGAAAAATAAGAAAAAAAATATGTTTATCATGCCTCATGGGAGTAGGGATACTCAGAATATATATATATATTTAATACTTCTCCAATACCAACCCCCCCCCCCCAACTTGACCACGTGGTGCAGTAAGAACCATATCATCATACACTTTTGAACGAAGAAGAGATGGATGGATATGATGACAATGAAAAACATCTAATTGGGTTTCACATTCAAGATATGGACATCAGTGTACCTATGAATAACATCCCTCCATATTTCCTTCCCAACTTCCATGGTATGAGGACAAAGGATCCAGAAACATTTCTCTTTGAATTTGAGATAATTTGTAGGTCTTGTGGCTACTTATCACACACTCAAAGACTAAGATTTTTTCCTGCGACATTGAAGGATAGAGCTCTTAAATGGTTCATGATTCTAGGTACTAATTCAATAATATCATGGAATGATTTGAAAAATATATTCCTAGAAAAATATAAAGATCGTGATCTTAAAGAATAAAATTTTAGAATGAGCCAAGAAGAAGATGAGAGCCTTGAGGATCTAATAGAGAGGTTCATGTATAATGTTAAGAGGGAAAAATTTCATCATCTGTGATTTGACACACTAAAAACCTTCTTACTTAGAACAATTAGGGATGAGTGGATTGATCTCCTTAATCTCATAGTAGAGGAGATGTATACCAATTTTCATTTGAAGAAATTTGTAAAACATGCAAGTACATATTAAGAGGAAGGGAAAGAGTAAGTAAATCAACATCAGGGTTGGTAAGGCAAGATGAACTTGGAAATTTTCTTGATAACTTTAAAACAGAAATTCTTAGCAATCTAAGTGAACAAGTAGAAATATTAAGAATGAAAGATGAGAAAAAATAAGATGTTGATATTTTTGTTATCCATACATAATCATATGCTACTAAATGTTGTTCGTCATTCCCTGGGTTTAAAGAAGTTTACTAAGAAGACAATGGAGCAAGGAAATCACTAAAGAAGCTATGTTATGTAGCTCCAAGGATACCCTGTCATACTAGTGAACTTGATATGATGCAAGGACCTACTTCACAATGTCAAGTGTATTCACTTCCATCTCAAACTAATTAAGACACACTCCCTCCTTGGCAACCTTGGAAATCTCAACCCCAAAACCAATCTTGGAAACATGGTTGGAAAGGTCCTTATTGGGAAAATCCTTAACATCCTCAATATTCCCCTCAACATCCTCCATACCCAACTCCATGCTATCTCTACCATCCACCTCCACCACAACCACAACCTCAACCACATCCATCTCATATATCCGCCCCCACTCAACTACATGTACCACCATTTCCAAACCCATACAATGAAGTATATCAAACCACTTCCAATGCTGAGGTACAACACTTCAAAACATTGAGAAAATATCTTCTTTGCAATTCCTTCCTTGATCTATATAGTTCATGAAAGGAATTGCAAAGAAGATACCTGCTTAATGTCATTGCAGGACAACCTCGAGAAGAAAGATATTCAAATGAGAAGATCAAAGAATCAAGTGTTGCACTTGATGAAGATAAGATATCAGAATCAGATGTTGAGGGAGTTCCCTCATGTTTACCATCATTTCCTCCATGTGTTCAAGAGAACAATCAACAAAAAGAGGAATATTTGACTGCCATAACAGAAGAGGACATCCAAGGTGATCCAACTCAGCAAGTGAACCAGGGGCATCACAACTATATTGAAAGATGGTTGCAAACAATCATTAATTTGCAGCAACATACTCTTCTCCAACAATACTTGATATGATCCCCGTCAAAGAAATTCATTTCTTATATTCAGGTACATCTTAGAACATGTATTCCAAGTGTGCACCTGATTTTATCTGTCAACCTGATGTGCACATGGCTCCATTGGAAGTACTCTAATACTTGAAAAAGGTTTTTTTTCTTCAAGTAGAGTAGGAAACAAAACAAAACAAAACAAAAAAAAAAAATTCGAGAAATAAAAAAGGGAAAAAGAATAAGATACTAGGTGAAAACCTCCTTTGAGGCACCTAGGTAGACCTACTAGTTGAAAATGTCATTGGGGCAGCTAGTAGGCCTTAAAAAAAATAAAAAAATAAAAAAAATAAATTCCATTTCTCCATGTATATCTCTCTAATGAATGCAGGTTCTCTCCAACCTTTGCAAGTAGAAAAACAACAAGTTGGCACAAGAAGAAAATTTGGTCAACACTTTAGTCAAAGCTAGTCAAAATTGGACTTCCTCTTCATGTGCTCAAAAGCTCCAAAGGACATACAAAAACAAATCAATGGTAAGGCTCAGGTATGCAATCATCTAACCCTTTCTTCAAATCTATTTTAGCTTAATAAAACATTAAAAAGTGTTAGAAGGAAAGTTTTTTATATAGCCAAAATCAATAGCAGAGCAACCTCAGCCTTATCTAGCAACTAGCCTCACTTTTTCCACCAAGAAAAGGAACAAGACAAAAGTAAAAAGGACTTGAGAAAGTGGGAAGTAAAGCATTTCATTAAAATACAAGACAATAAGAGCCAAGGGATAACCAAGGTTGAACTCAATTCCCAAAAAATGAATTGTGATTTTATTATGCATGCAACAAAAAAAAAAGGAAAAAAAGAAAGAAAGAAAGAAAATAAAAGAAAAAAGAAAATAAAAAATAAAATAAAAGGTGGATCTGCCACCTCTTGGCATGCAAAACAAATTGACTTAAGGCATATGAGGACCTCCATGAAGCACCTAAAAGGATAATTATAGCAAGAATAATAGCAAGAAGATTAGAAGAATATAAGTGCATGGCCAAAGAAATAGAAAAAGAAATAAGCCAGCATGCAGGAAGAATCATAATGCGGGGAGGATGAGCAACAGTTTTAGTAGGGGCGTGATGATGAGCCTCTAAATTAGACATAAAATAAGGCCCATCTAACCTTTCTTAAGCCTATCTACCTTCCTTATGCACATAAAAATAAATATTAAATATCTCCTTCTGCACTTAATAATGTTTTCTTATGCTTTAATATGTTCTTAGGAAGGATTAAAGTTAGTTGCATATTTTTGCATAATATTGGTTATTTTTGTAGAATATTGTGAGAGTATTTGGAAGATAATACATATTTGCAGAAGGAGATGATTTAGGGACTTGCTCCCTGCCACTCGAAGATCAGGATTGGAGAATAAATGAGCACAACATCAGGAAATTAGTGAGAAATATTTGAGATATTCAATGGGATTGTCCACCCTCCTTAACTCTCAAAGGTAGCCAAAGGATCCTCATGAGATCCCACTCCAACAATTCAAATTATAGAGGCAGCCAAGCAACTCAAGACCAAGTGCACTCAAGCCATACTTCACTTGGAGTCTCCCACAAATCAAATTCCAAGAGGCAGCCAATCAACTGAAGACAAAGGGCACTCAATCTAGGTTTACTTGGAGTTAAAGTGGACTCAATAACCATTTCCAAGGGAGTTGTTGATAACTGCCCTGTAGAATAAATAGAGAAGAGATAGAGCTAGGAAGGAGCTAGTTAGTTAGCCAGTGGGTCAAATTTCATTCCATTCTTCGATTATGTTCCATCCCATGCCATTCATTTTCCATTCTCTTAGGCTTTTGTTGTTTAAGACCTTCGGGATTTAATAAGACTGTATTTTTTGTAATGAAATGAGTAATCAGATGTTATTTTATTGATCTAGTTTGAGAGATATGGGCTCGTGGGTTAGGGTCCAACCCATGTGCCTCAGCTCCTCTGTTGTTTCATGATTTTTTTCATGTCATTTAGCTAGTCTTTCTTCTCAGTGTTTAACTAGTTTTCTATTATTTTTATATATGTTTTAGTTTTCTTCCTGTTGTCTTTTCTTGTAGATTTAATATGCTTACCAAGTGGTAGAATAGTTGATAAAATCCATAAAGTTGTGAGGCCAGCCTTCCCCTCTCAACTCTGTCAATAGAGCTCGAGGAGTATAGAACTTTCCCCACAGGCCAAAAATTATTTCTCACTTACGATTTCTTGGAAATAGATTAGATCAGTACCTGTACTTTCATGAACATATTGTCTTCATTTATTGCATAAATAGGCAGGTTGAATGCAAGTACGGGTACCATAGTCGAGGAGAAGTTTTTGAGCACTTCCCACTTCATTTTCTATCCTCCTTCCATATCTATGTTACGCTCCCGAACCTTGCCTTTATGCCTCCATTCCTCCTTTTTTTCTCTCATTGCAGCTACCGCACCCACTTTTTGATTCATAAAAACACTTAAAATCATTCATCCTGCCTTATTCCTTTATTTTTATTTGTCCCGTCTACTTTAATGCTAAACGCTTGAAAAACCATTGAAACGTGTCTTCCACCTTTCCTCACTGAAATCAGTGCTACCGTACTTCATAGATCCAAATCGCGACTTTTCCCTTTTTCCTTAAGACTTACCGCCTCCGAATGCTGATTGCAATATTGTGATCGCACTTTGCCTCCAGTCCCACCGCCACGTCATCCCTATCGAAATCGCATCCCGTAGTTTTTACCTTATTGAAAATCACATCCCACACTTTTATCTGGTTCCGTTAACACTTACCACTCTTTTTTCCAATTACGATATTGCAATATCGCATGTCGCGCTCTGCAACATTTACCACATCACAATTCATGGTTTGCAACATTTACCTCATCACATTTCGTCACTTTATCTTCGTCGCATTTCACACTTCGCATAGTTTAGTGGTTTTTGTTAATACATATTTCTCTTTCCACTGATTGTGATATCCCATTTCGCACATCGCAATGTTTACTCTGTTGCACTTCGCACTTCGTAGATTTTACCTTTTCTCAATTCGCACTTCTCTCCCATTCCTGAGCTGTACTCTTGCTTCTCTGCCATTGTACTTTCCAAAACATTCTGCTCCACAAGCCTTTTTTGTGCTATAATAAAGTTTTATAAGGTCTACACCCCCTCTTTCCACTTCTAAGTCGTGCTTCATGTGTTGAGCCCTCCATTAGCCTCTTTTAGCCCTTTTTTCCCCAAAATTTAACCAACACCTTTTAAATTTCAGTTAGATCATGAATAGTTGCATGGTTAGAAGCATGGTAGCATGATAGATAGATCATAGGATAAGTTAAGTGTGGTTTAGAAATATTTTCGTTCCTGCCATTCCTTTTCAGCCATATAGCTTAGTTTCTTTTCAGTCATTTCCTTTTCTGCAACTTAAATTAGTTTCATTATTATCATTTCTTTTCTGCAATGTAATTTAGTTTCCTTTTGTCATTTCCTTTCTGTAATTTAGTTTAGTTTCATTGAAGTGAGACAGACTTCATTGAGAACCCTTAGAAATAGCACCCTTTCGTAAAGCGGAAGGGGATGACATGAACATAATTCATTTGTTGTATATATAGCACTGCCACCTCAAATTTTGTACGAACCCCGGGTTGATAGAGTAAAGTAGGGCAACCCCTGGGAGTAGCAGCACTCTTGATGGAATACCAACGCTCACCAATTAGTATAAATCAATCCATGTCATAATGATGTATTAAAACATAATTAGGTCATACATCCCTTATGAGAAGGAAATACAAATGATTTTACACATTTATGCAAATGTATTCATGTGTGTGGTCCTCCATAATAAAATTTTATAATCAGGTCTCCTTCTATCTCTTTGTTGTGAGTGTTTATTTCTAACAATGGGATACAACATGGAGAAGTAAAAACAATAAGGTATAAAATATGAAGTTACTTTTGCATCCACAACTTAATTTATTTCCATATTTTTTCATTTTCAAATGAAATATTTAGGTGGAAATTCAAATAAATGGATGTATTTTTTAAGCAATGGATAGAGTTTATATGGATCAACCATAGTGTTTTATTACCAAAGGTAAAAAGTGCGGGTTTGCAAGTTAGTGAAAACATTATGTGGATTAAAGTAAGACCAAAAACATGGTATAAAAAACTTGATCAATGGCTTAGGTCCAATAGTTTGAAAAGGGGTAATTCAAATCCATAATTCGATATTAAATAAAAAATATGAAATAAATACCATGTTTTTTCATATTAATGACTCGATAAATGTATCAATAGGTCACATATGAACGGTTGAGAGAAGGGCACACAAATACTAAATTTTATTAAAAAACCATTAAACCACAAAAAATCATATTCTTTCATGTACAAGGAGAAAATTCATAGGCATGTTAATAGAAAAAATATATATAAACACATACTTTAGCACATTCTTAATGGATCCATGTTAGAAATCACAAACAACAACTACAAACTAGTTTAGGAAGAGCAAATATCTTTTCTTCTGTAAGAAGTTTCACATGAGGAAGTTCCATTATCTAAGGAAAATGTTTCCTAAGTATTTGGGGATCTTTCAATAATAAAAACATATTCGATTATGGAATCTTCCATAGATTAATCAATAGTTTTCTTCATTTTAAAATGCCTACAAGAAAAACATTTCTCCTATTTTCCATCCCATTTCAATTAGGACAAAGGGAGGTGATCCTTATGGTACTCAATATGGTTATACCTTTCTAAAGAATGGTTTAAAAACCACCTATTGATACTTTACAAGTTTACCATCCCATTATCCATCCTTCTGAGGTCAAGCCAATGGTGGTGAAGTTACATGGGTTGCAGGTGTTACTGCATGCCAACTAGGTGTGTAAATATTTCTCACAAATCCCATATTTGCTAGTAATCCTTTACAAGTAAGAATAATCCCCCTACTTATTTCAATCATATAAATCAAAACACTTTCCCATGATCCTTTGGTGAATCCGGTGAGACATCAACTATTTCATGCCCATTATTAATTTCCACCTCAAGTGAAAGTTCAAGTTAAAGTTCATATATATATGGTGTTGTTGTCTTATCGTTTTATTTTCTTTGGTAATCCTAGCAGCTCATGTTATAAGGTGAGGGTTTCTAATTTTCTTTCACTCTAGTTCCTGTATATAAAAGAATGATTGTGGCCCAAACAAATAAACAAGGTGTGGAGAAAATCCATATTTTAGTGTTGACTTTGAGTGTTGATCCCTACGGGTGGGAGCTAAAAGTAATGGATATTTGTTTTGATTCAATATTTTGAGCATATTCATACAGAGTCTGGCTCAACATTCCTTCTACTAGCCATCATAAATGTTTTAGCATTATCAATAACAGTTATATTAGGTTTATGTTAATGGATTTGTAGCCTCAACCATTTGACATCAAACACAACTAAATTAAAGGACTTAAAGTCACATTCAAGTATGTCATGTAGATACCCATAGTATAAATTTTTAGACACTTTTGGATGCTTGTCGCCTATAGAGGAAACATTGGTAACCCGAAACGACTACGCTTATCCCACTATAAAAAAAATTTCTGTTGAAATTTGGTACCGGAGGACGGTGGTTCCCTAAGGCTTTGATCTTTGGCCTAGGGGAAAAGTGTCCAAACGAATTTAATTTTTTTTCTCCTAAAGTAACTTTATAATTTTTTATAAAGTTAAATCTAATTTAAAAGTGACTTAAGTGATAAAGTTACTAAAGTGACTTTATAAAGTTACAAAGTCAAATCTAATTTTAAAGTGACTTTAAGTGATAAAGTTACTAAAGTTAAAGTGACTTTAAATAAAGTCAATATAAAATTAGAAAGGAAAAAGTGACTTTGGAAACAAAAGACTAAGTGGGTCTTTATTAAAGTGGGGTGAATTAAAAAATAGAAAGTGAGATTTAAATGAGCATTTAATCTCAGCCCTAGATCTCAATCTATCTTAGCCATTGGATTTAGGGATTCCCCAAAAGTCACTTAGGGTTAGGTTAAAGGAGGAAAAGGAGGAAAAGGTCATTTTTTTCTTTCATGAGCAGATTGAGAGAAGGAGAGCAAGAGAGCAAGGGAGATTTCTGAGCAGTGAGGAGAAGGAGGCAAGATTTCAAAGAAGACATTTCAGCCGACAAGTGGCAAAGCAGATTTAGCAAACAAAGAAAATGATTTTTGCACTATTTCCCAGGGTGGTGGAGGCCGTATGTTAGCGTCAGATAAAGAGGCTGCATAAAGAAATTGCATGGTGCTGTGCCGTACAAAGAACAAGACACAAGATTTGGCACAGAAATCGAGGCAGCTAGTGGCTGTTCCGTACAGCTGAGTTTTGCAGCATTTTTGGCACGTTTTTCGAGGTCCGTACAGCAGCATTTATTGCTGTTTTGGCACAGATTTCAAGGTGGACGTACAGCTGCATTTATTGCAGATTTCTGGGCACGCAAATCGAGAAATCCGTACAACATTTATTGCTGTCCTGTTTTGCTGTTTGTGCGTTTTCCGAGGCGGTGGTTAAGCACGGAAAAAGAGATAAGTTGTAAAAGTCTGTTTGCTGATTATTTATTTTGCTTAATATTTCTATCACTGTAAAAAGCATTTTTCCAGAAATAAGAAGGAGCTTTCGAACTGGTTTTCCCCAAGAGTTGTAGGGGGTTTTTCCAGGGTCACCTTGACCAAAAATACTGAGTTATGATGTGTTGAATGACCGTTTGTTACTGCTGTTATTTTATTTCTGCATTTACAGCATTCTGAAAAAATTTCCAGAATTTGTGTTTTCAGCAAAATTTATTTTCCAGTTATTAAATGTATGGATATGGGAAAGGGCATTTAATTATTTTGGAGTTATAAGGTGAAAACTGAAAAACCGGGGTGGGAAACTAGAATTTTCTACATGGTATCAGAGCTTGAGTGCTGAAGGGCAGTTTGGGACAGCAAGGAAGAAAATTACAGCTTGCTGATTTTTCACTCAGAAAATTCCAGCAAGCTGATTTTTCACAAACAGCAGATTTTTACCTTTACTACAGCAGTGTTATTTTTCAGTTTTAGGACAACAGGATGTCTTTGGGATTGAGGGTGGAGGATAGGCTGGATGGGCATACAAATTACAGTGTTTGGAAGGAGAGAATGCAGAGTATTTTTGAGGAGGCGGAAGTCTGGGATATCATGGTTCATACCACACAGCAGCCTGTTAATGTGCCTACTGATCCTGTTCAGTTGGCAGCATATAATAGAAAGAACAACAAGGGTAAGAGACTGATTCTAGACGGAATCAAGGACCATTGCATTCCTCATGTGAGAGGAAAGAGAAATGCCCATGAGATGTGGTCAGCATTGACCAACCTCTACCAGAGTACCAATGAGAACCGGAAAATGGTCCCGAAGGAGAAGCTGAAGAACATTAAGATGGCTAAGACTGATAGTGCAGCTGGATATCTCACAAAGATTACTAATGTGAGAGATGAGTTGGCAGCGATTGGAGAGGCCATTCCTCCCACTGAGTTGGTGCGGATTGCAGTGAATGGCCTCCCCAGTTCATGGATGAACTTTGCTGATGGGGTTTGTGCACGTGAGACCCTTCCCACAGGGGAGAGGTTTTGGGATGATTGCATTCAGACAGAGATCAGGAAAGGTCAGCTTGGGGCAGCCAAGCCAGTTGAGCAGGATGAGGATGTAGCACTGTTGGTAGGACGCAAGAAAGACAAAGGGAAGAAGCAGGCTTCCACAAGCAATGGTGGGGGCAAAGGCAAAGGTAAAGGTAAACAGGATAACTCACAGAAGGACTATTCCAAAGTGAAGTGTTGGAATTGTCAGAAGATGGGACACTATGCAGTTGTGTGTCCAGAGAAGAAGAAGAAGAAGGGGAAGAACCAGAGCATGGCAGCTTCAGCAGAGGTTGAGGACTTTGCAGATCGTTTTGACCGGGAGTTTGGGTTCACTGCGTGTGAGTCCTCTAGTGCGGGATTATCTGCCATAGAGGTTCAGAGGGAGCATGCATTTCCCTCGATTAGCGGAGTATCTTCGGGTATCTGGTATGTGGACAGTGGGGCTTCACGTCACATGACAGGAGTCCGTGAGTACTTCTCAGAGCTTTCAGAGAGTGGCACTGATGTAGAGGTAGTACTCGGTGATGACAGAGTTGTTAGAGAAGTCGGTGTGGGAACATTGACATTTCAGAGGGAGTCTAAACCTCCCTTGAAGGTGTCAGATGTTCTTTATGTGCCAGGGATGAGGAAGAACCTCATATCCGTCTCAGCTTTGGAGGACAGAGGATATGAGATACTATTCAGGGGAGGACAGGTGTTGATGTATCCTAGGGGCACTCCAGCTGATTCATCTAGAGTGATAGGTGTACGCCACGCAAAGGTGTACAAGTTTGCATTTCAGTCCCTTTTGGCATTGAGCAGTAGTACCGACAGCAGAGCTAGCAGTTCTGAGCAGTGTGAGATTTGGCACCGCAGGATGGGGCACATGCATCATGGAGCCTTGAGGACCTTGCGGGAGATCACTACAGGTGTGCCAGAGTTCAGTACTGATCATTTTGATACTTGCAGAGGATGTCCGATGGGCAAGTTTGCCAAATCCCCTTTTCCCAGCAGTGACAGCAGAGCGACTGGGATACTTGATTTGATTCATTCCGATGTGAGCGGTCGGATGTCTCATGTTTCCTTGAGTGGATATGAGTACTATGTGTTATTCATCGATGATCACTCCAGGAGGACCTGGATTTATTTCTTGAAGACCAAGAGTGAGGTCTTCAAGCGGTTTCAGGAGTTTAGAGCTCTTGTGGAGACACAGACAGGTCGGAAGATCAAGTCCCTGAGGTCGGACAATGGAGGAGAGTACACCCTTGGAGAGTTTGTTGACTATTGTGTGGAGGCAGGCATTAGGAGGGAGTTCACTGTTCCTTACAACCCCCAGCAGAACGGGGTTGCAGAGAGGAAGAACAGATCCATCGGAGGGGCTGCCAAAGCCATGTTACATGATCAGGGGTTGCCATTGTTTTTGTGGGCAGAGGCCTGCAACACAGCTGTTTACTTGCAGAACAGGAGTCCGCATCATGCCTTGGGGCACATGACTCCGGAGGAGGCTTTTTCTGGGAAGAAGCCTGATATGGGTCATCTTCGTATCTTTGGGTGCATGACATACTCCTACATACCCAAGGAGAAGAGGACCAAACTAGAGCCCACCGCAGAGAAGGGTATCTTTATGGGCTACAGTGAGACCTCCAAGGCCTTTCGGATTTACATTCCTGCGCAGAGGAAAGTTGTTGTCAGGCGGGATGTGAAGTTCGAGGAGGACAGGGCCTTTAGGAGGTCACGAGAGTTAGAGTATCTGGATCAGCCAGACCCTCAGCAGCAGTTGAGTCAGTCACAGGGATCCAGTGGGCAGGGATCAGGAGGATCCGGAGGTACATCTATGATGATGTCAGGTCCGTCAGTGGGGGGTGGCTCACCGAGTCAGAGAGGTGGTGCTACGGGCAGCATGCAGAGCAGTCCACAGAGTAGTTCACTGGGGATTCCACTGATGGATAGTTCACACGGTACCTGAGCATCTACAGGTTTAGGTGTAGGCAGGAGGACAACAGACAGATAGTCAGGAGTTCAGGCTCCTGATGTTGAGGAAGAGGAGTTTTATTCTCCGGCGGGAGAAGTGTGCTCAGGGAAGAGGAAGCCCAAGTGGCTTCAGGACACCTTGAGAGATGCCACATCTGTTGCTGAGCCTAAGAGGCCGGTCAGAGAGAGCAGACCACCTGAGAGGTTTTGTAGCTATATGGCAATGGCTACCAGCATCCTTGACTCCAAGCCTTCTAGCTATGAGGAGGCAGCTAGCCAGCAGGTCTGGAGAGAGGCCATGCAGGAGGAGTATTCTTCTATCATGAAGAATGATGTTTGGGAGGTGGTGCCGAGGCCCGAGGGCAAATCCGTGGTTACTTCCAGATGGCTTTACAAGGTAAATCATGCTGCAGATGGCAGCATTGAGAAATTCAAAGCGAGGTTTGTGGCTAGAGGGTTCTCCCAGGTAGAGGGAGTTGATTATGAGGAGACCTTCGCTCCCGTGGCTCGACATACTTCGATCCGCTCCATTATATCGATAGCAGCAGAGATGGGTTGGAAGATCCACCAGATGGATGTGAAGACCGCATTTCTCAATGGCTTCATACAGGAGGAGGTGTACATTGAGCAGCCACAGGGCTTTGAGGTGCATGGGAAGGGGTCCCATGTGTGCAGACTGAAGAAGGCCCTTTATGGCCTGAAGCAAGCTCCCAGAGCTTGGTACTCCAGGATAGATACTTACTTGCAGAAGATGGGTTTCACAAAGAGTGAGGCAGATCCGAACCTTTACTATATTGTGACAGGTGAGGAGCCTCTCATTCTGGTGCTGTATGTGGATGACTTAGTCATTACAGGTGCAGAGAGACTCATAGAGCACTGCAAGAGAGATCTTGCGGCGGAGTTTGAGATGAAGGACATCGGCTTGATGCATTACTTTTTGGGTTTGGAGGTGTGGCAGAAGGAGGGGCATTTCTTCCTGGGGCAGGGGAAGTATATTGTGGACATCCTTGGCAGATTCCACATGGAGGATTGTAGACCCATGTCGACACCGATGATCACCAACTGGAAGAAGCTTCATACTTCGGATTCCGAGTTGGTGGATCCCACATTGTACAGACAACTGATTGGTTCCTTGATGTATTTGGTCAACACTAGACCAAATATTTGTTTTGCAGTCAACACGATGAGTCAGTTTATGTGTGAGCCTAGGAAGGTTCACTGGGTGGCTGCAAAACACATTTTGCGGTACTTGCAGGGGACAGTGGATTATGGTCTGGACTACAGGCAGGGGGATGGAGTGAGATTGGCAGGTTACACTGATTCTGATTGGGCAGGTTGTGCTTCTGATAGGAAGAGCACTTCAGGGTGTTGTTTTGGGTTGGGTTCGACAGTTGTGTCATGGTTCAGCCGAAAGCAGCAGTCAGTAGCATTGAGTTCAGCGGAAGCAGAGTATATGGCAGCCAGTCTAGCTAGTTGTGAGGCCATCCGGCTTCGCAAGATGTTGTTTGGCTTATTTGGTCAGCCGTTGAGACCTTCAGTGATTTACTGTGATAATCAGAGTTGCATTAAACTCATGAAGAATCCAGTATTTCATGACAGGTCAAAGCATATCGGGATCAAATATCATTTCATCAGAGACTATGTTCAGAAAGGAGCTGTGAAGCTTGAGTATATTCCCACCGATGAGCAGGTTGCAGATATCTTACCAAAGCCTTACCACGGGGCAAGCATGTCTACTTCAGAGACAAGATGGGTGTGGTGAGGAACACCTTCCTCGGTAAGAGGGAGTGTTGAAATTTGGTTACCGGAGGACAGGTGGTTCCCTAAGGCTTTGATCTTTGGCCTAGGGAAAAGTGTCCAAAAGAATTTAATTTTTTCTCCTAAAGTAACTTTATAATTTTTTATAAAGTTAAATCTAATTTAAAAGTGACTTAAGTGATAAAGTTACTAAAGTGACTTTATAAAGTTACAAAGTCAAATCTAATTTTAAAGTGACTTTAAGTGATAAAGTTACTAAAGTTAAAGTGACTTTAAATAAAGTCAATATAAAATTAGAAAGGAAAAAGTGACTTTGGAAACAAAAGACTAAGTGGGTCTTTATTAAAGTGGGGTGAATTAAAAAATAGAAAGTGAGATTTAAATGAGCATTTAATCTCAGCCCTAGATCTCAATCTATCTTAGCCATTGGATTTAGGGATTCCCCAAAAGTCACTTAGGGTTAGGTTAAAGGAGGAAAAGGAGGAAAAGGTCATTTTTTTCTTTCATGAGCAGATTGAGAGAAGGAGAGCAAGAGAGCAAGGGAGATTTCTGGGCAGTGAGGAGAAGGAGGCAGCAGCTTGGCACACATTCCAAGGCAGCATTTCAGCAGACAAGTGCAGCAGATTTAGCAAACAGCAGGCTGATTTTTTGCACGGTTTCCTAGGCAGAGAGGCCGTACAGCAAGGCCGTACAGCAGCCGTACAGCAGTATTTGGCACAGAAATCGAGGCAGCTAGTGGCTGTTCCGTACAGCTGAGTTTTGCAGCATTTTTGGCACGTTTTTCGAGGTCCGTACAACAGCATTTATTGCTGTTTTGGCACAGATTTCAAGGTGGCCGTACAGCTGCATTTATTGCAGATTTCTGGGCACGCAAATCGAGAAATCCGTACAGCATTTATTGCTGTTCCTGTTTTGTTGTTTGTGCATTTTCCGAGGCGGTGGTTAAGCACGGAAAAAGAGATAAGTTGTAAAAGTCTGTTTGCTGATTATTTATTTTGCTGAATATTTCTATCACTGTAAAAAGCATTTTTCCAGAAATAAGAAGGAGCTTTCGAACTGGTTTTCCCCAAGAGTTGTAGGGGGTTTTTCCAGGGTCACCTTGACCAAAAATACTGAGTTATGATGTGTTGAATGACTGTTTGTTACTGCTGTTATTTTATTTCTGCATTTTCAGCATTCTGAAAAATTTCCAGAATTTGTGTTTTCAGCAAATTTATTTTCTAGTTTATTAAATGTATGGATATGGGAAAGGGCATTTAATTATTTTGGAGTAATAAGGTGAAAACTGAAAACCGGGGTGGGAAACTAGAATTTTCTCCAATTTCATCTTTTCATCCAACCTTTTGATGCAAAATTTGCGACCATCACACCACATTTTGTTGTGAAGTTTGATCTGCAATATATCAAACACATAAAAATTGCATTGTCAATTGATAAGCATATTTATACTTTCAAAATCTTCACATTAATAAAAGAAACTCCATATGCATCGATATAATTGTAAAAAAAACTTAGTATGGGTGAATATGTTGGACCTAATAATATTTTAAACCATATGCTAAATTGATTTCCCTAAATGTAATATTGGTATCTCCACTACGTTGAGCTTCTTTGACCAATGTAGACACACGATACCATTATAACATACCATTAATAGTTTTTTTTCTATTGTTCAATCCATACCTTCGTCCAATAAAAATTGTTCACAATGCTGAAATGTATTGCATCCCACTCTCGACCGACTATATTAAAATAAAACAATTAACATATATATATAATTAGTTACCATGTTATACCTTCATAAAAATGGATTATGTAGGGAGACTAAAAACTAAATAAGTACGATATACATAAAAACAAAAAATTCAAATGTGTTATAAATCTCCATTGTCTATTTACATCTCAGTTTCCTCATTCTACCTTTCCCCAACAGGTTCTCCCCTTCAAATTTGTTCATGGATTTGACATCCAAAATGCAATCCAATACATTAATATTTTTTCCTATTGCATGAATATATTGACAAATATAAACCATGGTCGTGATATAACATATATCCCTCTACCATGTAACCCATAGGACACACTCTTTGTCTAACTAAATGCTTCACTAATTTCAATTGCCTCTCAATCATCCACACTGATATTTTGTATACAGGTCCACACTTTTCAATATCTTTGACTTGGTATATGAGGTAGTGTTCCTGTGCATTGAAAAAAATTGAAGGTATATACTTTTTCATGTCATCCAATAGTTTTTATCTTCTTAATTGATTTCTTTAGATGAAAACCATCTAGAAATGAAGAAAGAAAATCACAAGTTTCAAATATATATATATATATATATATGGGTTAAAATGTGAAGTTCAATTACACTTTTGTGAGAATTGGGGGCAGAAAACTTTTTTCCTCAATAGTTTGGCCGAACTTTTGAAATTAGTTCGGGCGAACTCGTTCTGCTATTTAGATTGACGACATACTAACGGCGTGGGAAAACTAATTTTTGGTTGGAGATGGAAAAACCAGCAACAAAATTTTGGCCGAACTTTTAGTTTGGCCAGACTATTAGTTCAGTCGAACTTTTAAAATAGTTCGACCGAACTCATATTTTATAAATATATCGCCTGCGAACTATTACAGGTTCACATATTTTTCGCATGTTTCTTTTCTGAATTTATGTGGCGCTGCTACTCTGTTGCATTGTAGTGAGCTCTGTTGGATTGCTTCTCTATTGCTGCTCTAGAGTTGCGCCACGACGACTTTCTATGAATTTATAGGTAAGTTTTTATTTGTGTGTATTCAAATCTATTGATGAATCGCTGCTCCGTTGCTACTCTGTTTAATTTTTTGTATTCAAATCTACTGATGAATGTTGACTTATTGAAGAAAATGTATAGTCTCTTACAGTATTCTATTAGTAAATATTAGTTTCTAGTGCATTCTAAATTTATCATTTCGTGGTGGGTAATTTATGAATAAAGTAATCATCCACTTTAACCACATTATTGTAAGTTTCCTTCTAGTGGGTAATCTATAAATGAATCAAAGAGCTTCATGATTATCGTCCATAGCTTTCCCTCTGTAATGGAAAAACCTGAACCAAAAAGGAACTCAGAATACAGTGAAAAAACCAATAGTTATAAACCAAAAATTAAAAGAAGCAAGGGTGGCGGCATCTCACCTGGCATACCCTATTGTCTCATCTTACCCTCGCACAATTCCATATCTAGTGGCAATCAAAGAATACAAAAAAAGAATACAACCAGTAGCTTCTCCACCCAAAGAGACATGTCCATTCATACATGGAAAAGCCATTATATATTACCAACTGAACTCTTCTAGTTTTTCATTGATATTTTCAGTCAAAAAAATCAGAACAATTCAATTAAGAACAATAAAAAAGGTTCGGATCTGCGCTTCTAAAGGAGGACGAAAAATTAAAGATAATTGCCTCGGATTTTCTCTATGATTGGATCTTTGGATTTATCTCATTCAATATTTTTCTTTCGGACCTGTTGCGGATGAATAGTTCTGTGGAATTTTGGGTCTGCAACTAGTACTATACCTGGACCTGTAGCTAGTTCTATAAAATTTTGGGCCTGCAACCAGTAACAGAACTTAGATATGCACCAGACCTCAGTTTTGTGGCTTGTTCTATGGAATCTTGTTTCTGTAACCAAGATCATATTTCAAACCATGAGGAAGATTTTTTAGTACACTCAACTCTCCTTAATCTTTCTCTTCAACCCACTTTCTAGGCATACATTAAGGCTCTCAAAAATATTATTTCGGATCTGAGTTGATAAAGGAGGATGAAAAATTAAAGATAATTGTCTCAAATTTTCTCTATGATTAGATCTTTGGATTTATCTCATTCATTATTTTTTGGACCTGTTGAGGATGAATAGTTCTATGGAATTTTGGGTCTGCAACTAGTACTATACCTTGGACCTATAGCTAGTTCTATGAAATTTCGGGTCTGCAACTAGTAACAGAACTTAGATATGCACCAGACCCCAATTTTGTGGCTTGTTCTCTGGAATCTTGTTTCTGTAACCAGGATCATATTTCAGACCATGACGCAGATTTTTTAGTACACTCAACACCTTAATATTTCTCTTCAACCCACTTTCTAGGCACACATAAAGGCTCTCAAAAATATTATTTCAGATCTGATTTGCTAAAGGAGGACGAAAATTAAAGATAATTGTCTAAGATTTTCTCTATGATTAGATCTTTGGATTTATCTCATTCATTATTTTTTCGGACCTGTTGAGGATGAATAGTTCTGTGGAATTTTGGGTCTACAACTAGTACTATACCTTGGACCTATAGCTAGTTCTATGAAATTCTGGGCCTGCAAATAGTAACAGAACTTAACTCAACTCTCCTTAATATTTCTCTTTAGCCCACTTTCTAGGCATAAATTAAGGCTCTCAAAAATATTATTTCGGATCGGAGTTGCTAAAGGAGAACGAAAAATTAAAGATAATTGTCTCATATTTTCTCTATGATTGGATCTTTGGATTTATCTCATTCATTATTTTTTGGATATTTCGAGAAAAACACATCAGCCATCAAAGTTTCCCAACCAAAAATGATTTGATACAAAACATAGGTTTTAACCTTTTATATTTGATTGTTTCAAATAGATTTTTAATAAAATCGAAAAATATTCAATGTAAAACACATGCACATTAACATATAATTGCGATATTTTCCCTTCTTTCCAACTTAATGGATATCCTTTTAGAAAAATCCCTTTTAATGAAGCAGATATATCCATAGTGATCCATTGATATTTGTTCACAAACAACTCTTCCATTTTGGACTTTTATATCTCAAAACTGTACTCATTGAATTTATGCATCTATATTTTTAAACTACTTGAAACTATTTTATTACACCATAGGAATCATTACTTTAATTGTTTCAAATAGATTTTTAATAAAATGAAAAAATATCCCATTTTAATGGGGTGTATCAAATTTCGAGAAAAACACATTAGCCATAAAAGTTTCCCATTGAAGCCAAAAATGATTTGATACAAAATATAGGTTATAACCTTATATAGTTTAATTGTTTCAAATATATTTTTAATAAAATGAAAAATATTCAACGTAAAACACATAGTATTTAGAACAAAAAGTAATTTGATACAAAACATAGGTTTTAACCTTATACTATGTTAATTGTTTTGAAAATAGATTCTTAATAAAATGAAAAATATTCAATGTAAAACACATGCACATTAATATATGATTGTGATATTTTCCCTTCTTTCCAACTTATTCCATCCTTCTATAAATATCCCTTTTAATGAAGAAAATATATCCAACAACTATTCCATTTTGGACTTATATATCTCAAAACTATGCTCATTGAATTTATGCATCTATATCTTTAAACTACTTGAAACTATTTTATTTCACCATAGGAATCATTTCAACTATTCCATTTTGGACTTATATATTTGTTGATGCCTCATAAATATTTAGAAACAACAAAGGGGATAACCACCCGGCCCGGACCTTAAAGCAGTTCCTTTTCCATTTGGGATAATGGCTCCGACTAGGTTTAATGGGACCATTTTCCCAGATTTGGGTTTTTGTATGATTATTGGATTTCTCTCAAAAGATTTGCATAAAGAATTACTAAAAACTTAAACAAATTTATTCTAGAATGTAAAACTTTGAATTAATTCTAATCTAATCTAACTTGGGATAGTACCAATTTTATGCGATCTAAAATGATATTTATTCAATCTGTAATGATTTAGATCATCACAGATTTAATAGGATTAATACTTTTGTAAGATGATTCTATTGAGAAATAGTTAATCAAAAGAAGATGTAAAATATATCGCATATATCTGATGATCATATATAAAACAAACCAATTTCAATCTTTATATCATACAATAGTGCAACTGATATTTCAAACAGAAATAATCGATTTCATATATAATTCATGAAAGCTATATTCATCACTAAGATTCAAAATAGAATTAGCATACATGATAATAGTACCAGATGTGTACTCTCTTGTTCATCTGACCAGTGATAATAGGCCTCATTCAACTCTTCTACCAATATGGCTTTCAAAGAATATAGAAGTGCATCAACAATGATCAACAAAATGATATATAACTAAAAAGGTCGTTTTCCATTATTTTATCAAGGCATCTACAAACTTACTTACAAGAAATAATTCTTTGTAAATGTTCTTAATAAAATTCTAGACCCTTCTCTAAATGCATGAGAAGGGTTTAAATACTATATTAACTACTTACAAAAAAAATAGATTATACAAAATATCGTATGAGGTGGTTTCAAACAAACTTCCTCATCCTCAGTATCTACTTGTTAAAAATTGAAATTATATAAAAACAAACTAACTAATAATCATGCCCGATGATAAGTTACTGCTAGCTATGCTTTTCTACTCACAAATGTCGGACATCGGTTGAACTTGTGTAGGTTTGTTGAACTGTGTCTTCATTTGTGCAGCAAATATAGCGTCCAGTAAAGTGGATGTATTTTCTGTATATAATTCAAAAAAAAGTACATTGTGATGATCTGACTGTGAGGTTTGACCAATAGCTGCCATTATGCTTCCTAATTAGTTTTCTTTAGCTGTGTAAGTGCTTCTTCCTAGAGTTGACCTGGGTCTTTCCAACTTTGTTCTAAATCTCTGATATCAGGAACAGATTTGAGATTTTCTTCTTTAATGAGCCCAGAAGTATGTAATATGTGGTTAATCATTTTGACCATATTCTTTGATATACCTGCTACTCTGGCTATGGAAAATTTTTCTTGTTTCACTCATGCATCCTAGTCTGTAAAAAGAATATCTTTGAAATTCTCCTTGATCTTTGGGAGATCTGACTTTATCCCTTCTTCTGAATCTTGCCATTCAATATAATCAGAGATTTTGGTATTGAGTTCATTGAACTCAATTATTTTATCAATGACTATGTTAGTCAACTGTTCACTGATTTCCATGTGTGGAATTATGTCTAACATTTGTACAACAAACATGTTTTTTTTTTTTGAGAGTAAGGCACTTAATACCGATGCTTCTTTTATGAATTCCTCTGCAGTAGGAATTCCTTCATATTTGGTAAGATCTTCTCTCAATTTTTCAATCAGTAAGTTTTTGCTAGACAAGTTATTTTTATGACTTATATTAAGCATTTCCATCTCTTGCTATACTCTGAGGAGTTGTTGTTCCACTTTCTGATGTAAATTGTTTCTATCTTCATCTAGCTACTGTTGTAATTCCATGATTTTTTCATCCTTTTCTTGGACCAAAATAGATACTTCTGCTGCCTTATCCATTGTTGCAGTGGTGTATGCACCAGCGAGGAGATAGCCGAGTTAAATTTTCAATTGGATTTGATGGAGTATCTTTCCATACTACTTCCATAACTTCATTTCCCAGAGGTGTTTCAATCTTTATTATTTTCCTCTGTTTTTCTTACTACAACTTTATGAAGAGGGTTGCAAAATACATCCAGTGGGGGAATATCAGTCACTGTGAGGATAATCTCATCAGTAGTATTTGCAGGAATGATTTTTGTGTCTTGGGAGATTATCTCAGTAGTTTCAATGATTTATTTTGTTGAAATTATTTGTCACTGTGGAGTTTGAAATTCTGTATTTTTCTGTGAAGATGATGCCTCTGGAGTATTTCCTAATTTATTGTTGAATTTACTGATTTTGTCTAATTCACTTTGATTTTGTGAATCGGATTGTTCTGCTCTAATTTCTTGGCTTGATTTAGTCGTATAAATGGTAATCAAAACATCCTGAGGGATCCGTCTAAGTCTCTGTTCTCTGAATTCATTGAATTTCTGTACTTCTTCTGGATTCAAGTTCAATTTGACAAAATTTAGGATTTCTTCAAAATTCCCAACAGATTTCAAAATATCTTCAAATCTCTCATTTGTGTGTACAATAGGTTTAAGTTTGACTGATAGAGTAAATTTGTTAGCAATTTTTTCTCGGTCGAACTGCCTGGAGGGTAAAATGGGCAGCTTCAAAAGCTCAATCTTCTAACATTCTTTCAATGTGTGATTAAAATTACTAAATGTGAATGAACCACATGAAATTGGGAAACTTGGCCATAAAGAATTCGTGTTGTCTTTAAAAAATTTAGTGAGTCCATTACCAACATTTTGGTAAGTGACTTCTCTTTCCATCAACTTATCTGAAACATATAAATGAAGAATATGTGGGGGAGCGGAGCTTCCAAAAATTCTGATATATGAAAATGATTCTTCAATAAAACATCTACCTATCATTTGAAGGTATGCAAGGCCTTCCTTAGTGAACCTAGGGCACATTGTGTCAAACATAAATTGATGTAATTGTAATACAACTCCATAACACATCTTATGGAAATGTGGTGCATAATTATGCTCCCATATCTCTTCATGACTCAAATGTATCAGGTTAGGATCTTCAGGAGTATATTTCCATCCCATAATTGGAAATTTGGTAGAAAAATAGATGGCATAAAAAATATACGCACTCATAAAAAATTGGGGAACAGATTTGGAGGAGGAAATTATCGTTTGGAAATATTCATTAATTACCTTAACTAGATTCTCAAAAAGGATAGTCGCCCAATTCATTATGAGGGAATTAAAACAAGAGTCAATTAGGGGAAGCCAATTTATGGATAACTTGGTATTATCAGGTAGACCATATAATATGCATAGCATTGCTGCTGCAAAATTATAAGGATTTGCAAGTGATGCAATAGAATACATACTAGTTTTCTCATATTTGAACTTGTTTTCTATTTTCTTCCAACCTTGAATAGCCTTGAAAGGGTATTCGTTCTTCTTAACAAACTTTGCAAAAAACTGACTGTTGTAGGTGTCTTGTGGGTCGGGCATCTTGTACATGATTTTTAGATCTTCAGGTTTGAAATAACCTAGAATCTCATCCTTACAGGTTCTTAACTATTTTTCTTTGATTATTGAATTTTCAAGCACCCACCTAATCATGTCATTATATGGAAGAAGAGTAGCTCTTGCTGCTATCCTATGGAGGAAAGAGCATGCAATAACTTTGAACTATAAATTTGAGGGCGTTGCATCATCGGTAGTCGCCGTGACTTCTACTACTTCTGGCTCTTCGTCTTCAAGTATAGTTTTAATAACTTTACACTTATTAGCTCCTCCATCGGCAGTGCAAATAGTATCAGAGACTATAGGTGACATTCTTGTTTGTTCGAGTTCTGCAATAATATGTTTGTCATGTTTTTAAATCACTTTGCGAATTGACATATCTTGAAATGAAATCCTTATTAAAGACAAAGTAAATGATAAAATTATGGAAGATCTATTGAAATGATCTATTTCGAAAGAAAAAACTAGGAAACAGCTATATTATTAATTAATCATAACGAATCAATAACTGTTTACATTGGGAGGATAAAACGTAATTAATATTTCCTAACATGATTTATCTTTGCGTAAAACCTTTATTCAAACTTATCAAATCCATCATATCGTGCCCTTTAAACCTGTCTTAATGAATCGTATTTACCTTTTGTTTGTGCGATATGTGATTTCACGATATCACGAAATCACAATATCGCAAAATTGCAGAATCGGAACTTCAATAAGAATTGCTTAAATTTGTACAACGAAAATCTGCGATATGCGATTTGTAATGTCACTTGTGAAACCTTAAATCGGTGATCGCAAAATCGGGATTTCGCTGGTTTTATTAGTTTAACTTTTTAATAAGAAAATATTTATGCGAAAATGCGATTTGCGATAAGGACGTTTTATTAATTTCTTTTTATTTTGTTTTTTGTGTTTTTAAAAGCATTGATGTTTTTTGGAGTTTTTTATTTTTATCAAAAACAAAAATACATTTTTAATAAGGGTCCCTATTTCTTATTTATCAAAGGTCTAGATTATTTTGAAAATAAAAATGGTGGCAAAGTTGTTGCATAGCACAACAATTGGCGATTCACTTGGGAGAACCAGATATCTCTCATTGGTTTATTTTGATATTTCTAAACTTTCAAGAGAAGAAAAAGATATATAAGAATAAAAATAATATGATTCATGAATTAAACAGTATGTTTTCAGAATATAATCTATTTACCTATCTCATTTCTTCTTAATTAACCCCTTCAGTGATAATATATAGGTATCTACATCAGTCAGTACTTATATTTAAAAAGATAAAGTAGGTATTCTCCAAAATTTGTTTCATATATTTTTACTCATTTATCACAAATAGAGCCATTGTTGCCAGCAGGCATTTATAACCTCGACATGGTTATCTTTTAACCAATAATGATTCGTGGTCCCATCCAAATTTTATTTCTTATTTCAAAATATAATTATGACATATCATTAAATTTCTTTTTCTTGATACATTTTCAAAATTATTGTCCAGGTTTGGTGGCCTGATAATGACAATGTCATTCACAGATAGTAACTTAGACTGAACAAGATGGCTCGTGATAAGACCCCTTGTCTATTGATTTTTTATAATCATGTAGCTATTACCCTATTATAGTATGCAGTATTGATAATATCAGTCTATATTATTTCTCTATTATCATGATAAACAAGCTCGTGATGAGACTTATTTTTCTTTTGAACTTGTTCATTCTATATATTTCTTTTATTTTTTGAATTATACTGTAAAGAAGAAATTTTATCAGACGGGATGAATCATTAGCTCGATTAAGAGTTATGGATGATAATTATAGAGTTGGTAGATACCTTTTTGTAGAAAATCCTTGCTAAGTTAAAATTTCCATTTATGATTGATATACAATAACCATATCGATGATATCATGAGTCTTTTAAGAAAATAAATGTCTTTAGTAAATTTCAAAATATTTCAAAGAAATAAGTTTTACTCAATTCTCATATTTATAATCATCTTTTTACTTTACTTATTTATAGAAGCGAAAGATCAAATAAATTTATCAGGAATTTTTAAAACTTTGAATCAACCAAAAATGATGTTATTTTCAACTTTTATTTTCCTAAAGAAAAGTAAAATTTAAAGCTCGATTTCTAAGAGAATTATTTTTTAAGAATTTGACCATTTACAGGCAAGGAATATTTCTTACCTAATAATTCTTTTAAAAAAAGGTGGATAAGCCTATTTTTTATATGATTTGAAATGGACCAAGCCATAATCTTTGGAATTTGGTATGCTTACCTTTTTCCTCATGTGCCTTATCCCATTTCAAAACAAGGTCTCTGATCTCAAAAGATTTTGAGCTAGTAGATGCTGTGTCAAACGAGGCTTTAACTATTTGTTGATGATGAGCATCAGGGAAAATTTTAAGGATGGAAGTTTATCTTAAAGTTTAGAAACCTTGGTGAATTTTACCAGTCCCTAATATGGAGACTGTAAAATTTTTGGTGATATGTTTTTAAATATATCCAAATTTCTAATGACTATATACAATCTCTATAAATATTTGGCGATTTTTGGGATAACATAATTTTATAATATAAAATTTGGGCGAATCACTATTAGAAAAAAATGGAAATTGGCGAATATTGTTTTTGGAAAAACCATGGAAAATTATCCCACTTGCGAATATTAGCCCCTAAAATTTTCCATGATGAGCATGTATAGCTTTGGATTTCTCTCTTTGTTCTTCCATTTTAATAATTTGATCTTGTCTAAGTTGAAGGGAAGAAGAAGGTTTTTCATCAATAAACTACACTAAAGGAAATGATGGTATTGTTACATTTGTGGGTAGAAGTGCTTCTTTCCCATAAACTAATACAAATGGAGAAGTACCTATTGAGGCCTTTTGGGTAATTATATCTACCCAAAAAGAAAATAATAGTGCTTTGTGCCAATTTTTATGAGTTTGTTCTATAGTTCGTTTGATGATTCTGATAAGGTTTGTATTTGTAGATTCAGCCAATCCATTACCCTGCAGATAATAATTAGTTGAGTATTTTAATTTAAAACCTCTTTTCAAAGAAAATTCTATCATAGTGTTTCCATAAAAGTAAGATGCATTATCAAATATCAAAGCTGATGGGAGGCCAAACCTAGTGATTATGAACTGATCAATAAAATATTTAATATTTTTTGTATTAACCACCTTTAATGGGATAGATTCTACCCATTTTGTGAAATAATCTGTTGCAATTAGAATATACTTATGTTGTTTAGAAGAGTTTGGAGTTGTTTCACCTATGATATCTAACCCCCATTATTCGAATGGTTGTTGGATATTTACTAGTTGTAGTGGAAATGTTGCTTTCCTTTCTCTTCCTCCTGCAGTTTGACATACTTTGCATTTTCTCGCATATTCATGTGCATATTTAACATTAGGGGAATTTTGAGGTCTAAAATGGGCCTCCTAAAGAAATTATAAAATAATAGAGGAAATAATAAAATAATATTTGATTACATCATCCAATTTTAGAGGGAAAAAAGAAAAAAACTACTTTTTCAACTCGTATTTTCAACTTATCTCCCTATAGCGCATTCAAATTTCGAGCAAGAACGCTCGTTGGATGAAAAATTTAATTCTCCATCCAAGGAGTACCCATGTTGCATACTTTTAATGGACTCCACTACACGAAAAATGAGAAATACGTGAAAAACGTGATTGCAATCACATTTTTCATGTATATCTCATTTTTCGTGTAGAAGGGTACATTAAAAGTATGCAACATGGGTACTCCTTGGATGGAGAATTAAATTTTTCATCCAACGAGTGCTCCCAATCAAAATTTGAGTAAACTCTTAGGGAGAGAAGTTCAAAATATGAGTTGAAAAGTAGTTTTATTATATTATTTTTTATTTTTTTACTTTTTTGCTCCAAAAATGGTGAATCACCCCCCATGTTTGACATAATCATCTTGAATCCTATTGGTTCTCATAAAGTTTATTTTGTTTTTAAATTTTCTTTAGGAGGCCCATTTTAGACCTCAAAATTCCCCTAATGATACAAACTTACACCAATAGTAGCTAGCATGCAGCATTTTTATGAGTCATGGTGTTTCCTCCGAAATGACCTCCAAACTGTCCATCATGTAATTCCTACAATACTTTTTTAGTCAATTTTTCTTCATCTTAATAATACGGAATCATAATTTTTCCTAAGTAACACATCATCTATAATTTGCAATTGATTTATTTAAGCCCCTTAAAGCACGCTTTGCTATATCCTTGAGATATAATGAAGCATATCCATTTTTCAAGAAAAATTCCAGATTAGCATATTGTGATTGAGAATCATTTATGCTTACCTCAGATAGTTGTATTTCATTTGATTGATCTTAGTCTCTTGGTAAATGAGAGGCTCCGGTTAGCATCCTGTAAAGACCTTGTCCTTTAAAATTTTTAGATGGATGTATCTCTACATCATATTCTTGAAGTGCGGTAACCCAATTTGCTCTCTTCTCTCCTACTTCCCATTGAACTAATAATTTCCCTACTGCTGAGTAAGGTACTATTATTTTATTATGCGTTTTTAGGAGAAAAGGTCTGAAATGTTTCAAAGCTTTAAACACAGCATAAGCTTGTTTTTCCATAGCTGAATAATTTAACTCAACACCTTGAAGGTTAGAACTAAAAAATGCAATCGGTGCTTCAATGTTTTGATCATTTTAATGTGTCAAAACTGCTGCGTATGATGTATTAGAAGAAAATGTATATAATACAAATGTTTTAAAAAAATCAGGAGTTGTTAAGGAGGGAGCTTCAATGATGGCTTTTTTGATCAACTCAAAAGAATTTCTCTTCTTTTCCCCATTTAAAAATTGAATTTTTCTTGATCATTGATTGTAGGGGTAAGATAATTTGGGAAAAATCTGGAACAAAGCTTTTTACAAAATTAATTTGTCCTAAAAATGATTGCATCATTTTTTTATTGTGTGGTAGAGGAATATTTTCAATTTCTTTAATCCTATCAGGATCAATATGGATTCCTTGTTTAGAAACAATGAACCCCAATAATTTACCTTCTGATAAGGAAAAATAACATTTTTTAGGATTCAAGGAAATACCGTATTTTCTACATCTTTCAAAAATGTTTTTTAGGTGATTAATGTGATTAGTTCTATGCTTCAAGTAAACAGTAATGTCATCCAAGTATATAACAACTGAGCTATCGATTAGTCCTCTGAAAGCTATATCCATAGCACGTTGAAATGTGGCACTAGCATTAATCAGTCCAAAAGGCATTTTTGATATGCGTATGTTCCCCACTTTGTTCTAAATGTTGTTTTTAGTCTATCATCAAGATGTACCATGATTTGATTGTACCCTGAAAATCCGTTGAGAAAGGACATCTATTCAGATCCTGCAACTCATTGTAATATTTGTTCCATGTTGGGTAAGGGAAAATTATCTTTTTGACAGGCTTTATTTAAATTTCTAAAGTCTATGAAAATCCTAATGTATCCATTCTTTTTCCTAACTGGAACAATGTTTGACACCCATTTCGAATATCTAACAGGAAAAATGACTTTGTATTTGAGCATTTTGTTTAATTCAGATTTAATTTGACTTTCTAAATTCGGATGAATTTTCCTAAGTTTTTGTTGAACAGGATTATCATCTGAGATCATAGGTATGGTATGCTGAATTATGGAAGTATCATATGTCTTAAGATCTGAATAATTCCATGCAAATATATCTTTATATGTTTTTAACAAATTAATAAATGACATATTTTCTTCAGGTTTTAAACCAAGACCTAAGTTGATGTTTTGAGGTTTTTCTGGTGTACCAAGATTAATCAATTCAAACTTTAAAGTAGAACTTTGAGTTTTTGAATTGGTTACCTTCTTAAACCTATCTTTCAGATCATAGAGATCTTCCATTTTGACTACAGATTTTGGAATTGAATTAGTATTTGGTTTATCTTCAATCTGTAAATTATGTTCATGTTCATCTATGATCTGACCTTCATAAGCTCTGTCTAATGTAAGAAAGTACACTATATTTGCATCATTATTAAATACTCTCCTATTTTTTACGTTGTCAGGAATGGAAGGCCTAAAAATTAACTCAATTGAAAATCTATCTGGGCTAAATTCTTCAGATGGTATAAGTCTAGATGCTACATTAGCAAGTAAATCAGCACTTGCATTTTGTAATGTAGGAACTGTGGAGATATTAAATGCAGTAAAATGAGAAGTAAGATTCTGAGCTAAATTTTGATAATGTTTCAGATGTCTAAAAATACAATGAATTGTATTTCTAACTTTTCTAACAATTATTTCAAAATCTCCTTATACTTGCAAATATTTAAATTCAATCCAATAGCTTTATACAGGCCTTGTATTAATGCTTCATATTCGGCGGTATTATTTGTGCATTGAAATTCAAGTCTGCAAGATAGCATTGTTTTCTCTCCTTATGGGTTGATTAAAACGCAACCTACTCCTGCACCATCTCCTGATTTTAAACCATCAAAGTATAGAGTCCAAAATAAAGACTGTTTTGGATTTTGATTGCTAAAATTAATGCATCTAGAAGTGTCTGTTTGAGAAAAAAAATTGATTTGAGAAATAACAGTGTTTTTTACAAAAGGTTAAATCTAGGCATTGAATGATCCAAGAAATGATTCAGCTGAATAATTTCCAATAATATTATTGGTGAAAGCTACAGGTTCATTTGCTTCTTCTAGTTCGGTGACTGTATGTTTCATAAATTTTTCGTGTTCAACTCGAATTTGATTTGGTTTACCATTGTATGGTAACCACATGTGCGACCAATTGGTAGCAAAATATCCATGTAACTTTTCAGACAAATCCCTTCTTAGAATAAGACCATAAAATTCATGGATGTTTGCAACCAAAATGTCAATTACTTGCAGCACCTTTGGATTGGATGATAATCTAATGGATACTGACAGCATTTCTCCAATAACTTCGACTCTTGTTTTATCCAATTGAACTATATGTACAACAGATTTTTGAGGAGTGATGTTCAATTTTGTACACACTATTCTTGGCATGATATTTGAAGAAGCTCCTGAATCAATAAGAAAATTATGAACATTTTTTTTTCAAATATCGTATGTCAAAAGTAAAGGAGGAGTGTGAGAAATAGATCTATGACCAATTAAGACTAGATCATTGGGATTTACTTTATTTGGAGATGATGGACGTTTTCCCATATCTTTAGAAGCTTGGGCTATAACTGGTGGTTGTATAGGATCTACAAGGATTGCCTTGAGTTCTCTAAGTAAAATTTTCTGCTGTTGTTTGAGTTTGGTCATTTCATGTAGTGAAATATTTGCTTTGGTCTTTTTCATATCTTCAACTATATTGTATTCCACAGTATCTGAAACTATCAAGGTTTTAGAAGTAGTAATAGGATCAGATGAGATAGGATCTGTTTGGGTATTTTTAGATTTTTTGACTATTGTTCTCTCCTTTGTGGGGGAAGATCTATGTTTCCGACTTGATATAGTTGAATCAGGAGAAGATTTGCTTCTAGTAGATACAAGCATAGCTTATCTTTCTTCTTCTAAGGGAAGAATGAAGTCCCATAACCCATTCAGTTCAACTTCTTCCTCAGATTCTAGTTCTTGTTCAGATGGTGAGGGATCTTCATTATCTTGATCAGATTCAGCATTTGAAATCACATTTGGAGGTTGAGATGTTGAAGAAGGGTTTTTCTTAAATGGGAAAAAATGATTTCTTAGGAGCTGACATTTCAGCAACTTGTTTCTTTATTTCAATCATTTCATTTGACATTTTCTTTAATACTTTTTGAATACCTTCAAGATCAAACGGATCTTTCGAGAATTTCTTTTTAGCATCTTGATTAAATGTGACTTTCTTTGATTTCTTGTCTTCTATTTATAATCATTTTTATAATGCCAATATTCTTTTCTCTATAGCGAGGGCTTCTTTCATGTTCTCTAAAATGGTATCTTTACCATCTCTATCTACAAAAATAGCTATATTAGAAGGTAAGGAAGAAATATACCATTCTATTTGTACATCAACAGTAGGCTTGGAAGCATTTGGGATCTTGTTTAATAACTTGTTAAATTTGGAGTTGAAATCTTTGATCCTTTCATGTCAATTTGTCTTTAGATTGGAAAGGGAATTGATTAAAGATGCAACAGTTCTATCATCTCCAAATTTTGCAAGAAAAACTTCTTCAAAAGTTTCCCAATCGGAAATTGATCTTGCTGGAAGTGAAAAGTACCAGGATCCTACAGATCCTTGTAAGGTAGAAGGAAACAATCTAACTATGATATCTTCATGAGTAACTCCGTTCAAGTTCATGGCTAACATAAAATTATTGATATGTTCTTCCGCAGGAAGACCATCATCTGGATTATATTTAGGTAACAATTTTTCTAGATGATCCATAAGAGGATTTGGATTTGCTATCAATACAGCACCAGGATTCATCCAAGGCTGATTAGCCATACTTAGATTTGAAGTTTGTGAAGATACAGAAGTAGATCCATAAGTATGGGGAATGGATGAAGAACTTACAACTGGAACAGTACTACTTGTGATAGTAGTAATTGTCTGAGTAGAGGAAATGGAAAAATAATAAGATGTAGACTGAGTAAGAGGCTTTCAAGAAGTAACTAAAGGGAAATTTGATGTGACTTCACTCGTATCTGACTTAGATCTAGATATAGAAACTTTTTTGTGATGTGGTTCAATTGGAAACTCAAAAGGAGGATTTCCAAGTCTTTCACTTTTAGATCTAGTCAATAAACCAGTTTCTCTAAATAGAGAAGTAACGCTTTCATCAAAAGTTTCTAGGTTAACAAAATTTTCTACAGAAATTGATATTCCTTCTAATTTCTGAATTAAAGACTGAACTTCGTGAGTCTCAGGAGTGAATTCTGAATCAGATGATTATCGAAATATTTCAGGAGATGAGGGAAAAGTTTCTACAATTTCTGATTCCTGAGTTGGTAATTTATAATTCGATCGGGAAGTTGTAGGATTCTTTTGGGGAGATCGACTCTTATGGGGGCTTCTAATTTGAGGTTTATATTTATATGCCATTCATATTCAGTCCCTCCTTCTAGTGCCAAAAATATTGATGCCTCAGAAATCTGTGGCAACAACAAAGGGGATAACCACCCAGTCCGGACCTTAAAGTAGTTCCTTTTCTGTTTGGGATAGTGACCACAACTGGGTTTAATGGGACTAGTTTCCTAGATTTGGGTTTTTGTATGATTATTGGATTTCTCTCAAACTATTTACATAAATAATTACTAAAAACTAAAACAAATTTATTCTGGAATGAGAAACTTTGAATTAAGTCTAATCTAATCTAACCTGGGATAGTACCAATTTTATGTGATCTAAAATCATATCTATTCAATATGTGATGATTTAGATCATCACAGATTTAATAGGATTAATACTTTTGTAAGATGATTCTCTTGAGAAATAGTTAATCAAAATAAGATGTAAAATATATCGCTTATATCTGATGATCATATATAAAACAAACCAATTTCTATCTTTATATCATACAATAGTGCAACTGATATTTCAAACAGAAATAATCGATTTCATATATAATTCATGAAAGCTAGATTCATCACTAATATTTAAAACAGAATTAGCATACATGATAATAGTACCAGATGTGTACTCTCCTGCTCATCTGGCCATTGATAATAGGCCTCATTCAACTCTTCCACCAATAATTATTTCAAAGAATACAGAAGTGCATCAATAGTGATCAACAAAATGATATATAACTAAAAAGGCTGTGTTCCATTATTTTATCAAGGCATCTACAAACTTACTTACAAGAAATCATTCTTTGTAAATGTTCTCAATAAAATTCTGGACCCTTCTCTAAAAGAATGAGAAGGGTTTAAATAATATACTAACTACTTACAAAAAAAATAGATTATACAAAATATCTTATGAGGTGGTTTCAAACAACCTTCCTCATCCTCGGTATCTACTTGCTAAAAATCGAAATTATATAAAAACAAACTCACTAATAATCATGCCCAATGATAAGTTACTGCCAACTGTGCTTTTTTGCTCACAAATGTCGGACATCGGTTGAACTTGTGGAGGTTTGTTGAACTGTGTCGTCATTTGTGCAGCAAATATAACGTCCATTAAAAGTGCTTGTATTCTCTGTATAGAATTCAGAAAACAGTTCAGTGTCATGATCTGACTGTGAGGTTTGACCAATATTTTCCAGTATGCTTCCCAATCAGTTTTCTTTAGCTGTGTAATTGCTTCTTCCCAAAGTTGACCTACGTCTTTCCAACTTTGTTCTAAATCTCTGATATCAGGAACAGATTTGAGATTTACTTCTTTAATGAGCCCAGAAGTATGTAATCTGTGTTTAATCATTTTGACCATATTCTTTGATATACCTGATGCTCTGGCTATGGAAAATTTTGCTTGTTTCACTTGTGCATCCCAGTCTGTAAAAATAATATCTTTGAAAGTCTCCTTGATCTTTGGGAGATCTGAATTTATCCCTTCTTCTAAATCTTGCCATTCAATATAATCAAATATTTTGGTATTGAGTTCATTGAACTCAATTGTTTGATCAATGAATATGTTAGTCAATTTTTCATTGATTTCTAGGTGTGGAATTATGTCTGACATTTGTACAACAAATAGGTTTTTTTGTTTTTAGAGTAAGGCACTTATGCCGATGCTTCTTTTATGAATTCCTCTGTAGTAGGAATTCCTTCATATTTTGTAATATCTTCTCTCAATTGTTCAATCAGTAAATTTTTGCTACACAAGTCATTTTTATGACTTATCTTAAGCATTTCCATCTCTTGTTGTACTCTGAGGAGATGTTGTTCCACTATCTAATGTAAATTGTTTCTTTCTTCATCTAGCTACTGCTATAGTTCCATGATTTTGTCATCCTTTTCTTGGACCAAAATAGATACTTCTACTTCCTTATCCATTTTTGCGGTGGTGTATGCACCAGTGAATTGAGATAGCTGAGTTAAATTTTCAATTGGATTTGATGGAGTATCTTTCCATACTAGTTCCATAATTGGATTTCCCAGCGGTGTTTAAATCCTTCTTATTTTCCTCAGTTTTCTTACTACAGCTTTATTAAGAGGGATGTATAATACATCCAGTGGGGGAATGTCGGTCACTTTGAGGATAATCTCATCAGTAGGATTTGCAGGAATGATTTCTGTGTCTTGGGATATTATCTCAAGAGTTTCAATGATTTATTTTGTTGAAAATATTTGTCCCTGTGGAGTCTAAAATTCTGTATTTTTCTATGAAGATGATTCCTCTGGAGTATTTGTTATTGTATTACTGAATGAAGTACAAATTTTGTCTAATTTACTTTTATTTTGTGAATCTGATTGTTTTGCTCTGATTTCATGGCTTGCTTTAGTTGTATAACTGGTAATCAAAACATCTTAAGGGATCTATCTAAGTCTTTGTTCTCTGAATTCATTGAATTTTTGTACTTCTCCTGGATTCAATTTCAATTTGAAAAAAATTAGGATTTCTTCAAAAGTCCCAACAGATTGAAAAATATCTTCAAATCTCTCATCAGTGTGTACAATAGGTTTGAGTTTGACTAACAGAGTAAATTTGTTAGCAATATTTTCTGGGTCGAACCGCCTGGAAGGTAAAACGAGGAGCTTCAAAAGCTCAATCTTCTGACATTTTTTCAATGCATGATTAAAATTTCTGAGTGTGAATGAACCACATGAAATTGGGAAACTTGGCCATAAATAATTGTTGCTATCTTTCAAATATTTAGTGAGTCCATTACCAACAATTTGGTAAGCGACTTCTCTTGCCATCAACTTATCTGAAATATATAAAGGAAGAATATGCAGGAGAGCAGAGCTTCCAAAAATTCTGATATATGAAAATGATTCTTGAATAAAACATTTTCCTATCATTTTAATATCTGCAAGGGCTTCCTTAGTGAACCTAGGGCACACTGTGTCAAACATAAATTGATGTAACAATAATACAACTCCATAACACAGCCTATGGAAATGTGATGCATAATTATGCTCCCATATCTCTTTATGACTCATATGTATTGGGGTAGGATCTTTAGGAGTCCATTTCCATCCCATAATTGGAAAGTTGGTAGAAAAACAGATGGCATAAAAAATATACGCACATAAAAAATTGGGGAATAGATTTGGAGGAGGAAGTTCTCGTTTGACGATATTAATTAATTGCCTTAGCTAGATTCTCAGAAAGGATAGTCGCCCAATTCATTATGAGGGAATTAACACAGGAGTCAGTTAGGGGAAGCCAATTTATGGAGAAATTGGTATTATCAGGTAAACCATATAATATACATAGCATTTCTGCTGTAAATTTATAAATATTTGTAAGTGACGTGATAGGATACATACCAATTTTCTCATATTTGAAATTTTTTTCTATTTTCCTCCAACCTTGAATTGCCTTGAACGGGTCCTCGTTCTTCTTAGTAAACTTTGCAACAAACTGACTGTTGTAGGTGTCGTGTAGGTCAGTCAGCTTATACATGATTTTCAGATCTTCAGGTTTGAAAGAACCTAGAATCTCATCCTTACAGGTTCTTAACTATCTATCTTTGATTATTGAATTTTCAAGCACCCACATAATCATGTCAGTATATGGAATAAGAGTAGCTCTTGATTCTATCCTATGGAGGAAATAACATGCAATATCTTTGAACTGTAAATTTGAGGGTGTTGCATCATCGGCAGTCGACGTGACTTCCACTAATTCTGGCTCTTCGTCTTCAAGTATAGGGTAAATAGCTTGCCACTTAGTAGCTCCTCCATTGACAGTTCAGATAGTATTAGAGACTATAGGAGTCATTCTTGTTTGTTCGATTTCTACAATAATCTGTTTGTCATGTTTCTGAATCACTTTTTGGATGGACATATCTTGAAAGGAAATCCCTATTAAAGATAGAGTAAATGATCAAATGATGGAAGATCTACTGAAATTATCTATTTTGAAAGAAAAATGCGAGAAACAGCCATATTATTAATTAATTATAATGAATCAATAATTGTTTACATTGGGAGGATAAAACGTAATTAATATTTCCTGACATGATTTATCTTTGCGTAAAACCTTTATTCAAACCTATAAAATCCATCATATCGCACCCTTTAAACCTATCTTAATGAAGCGTATTTACCTTTTGTTTGTGATATCACAAAATTGCAATATCGCAGAAGCGCAGTATCACAAAATTCATAGAATCAGAGTATCCCAAAATCGCAAAATTGAAACTTTAATAATAATTTCTTAAATTTGTACAACGAAAATCCGTGATATGCGATTTGTAATGTCGCTTGCAAAACCTTAAATCGGTGATCACAAAATCTAGATTTTGTTGGTTTTGTTATTTTAACTTTTTAATAAGAAAAGATTTATGAAAAAATGTGATTTGTGCTAAGGATGTTTTATTAATTTCTTTTTATTTATTTTTTGTGTTTTTAAAAGCGTTTATGTTTTTTGGAGTTTTGATTTTTATCAAAAACAAAAATATATTTTTAAGAAGGGTCCCTATTTCTTATTTATCAAAGGTCTAGATTATTTTGAAAATAAAAATGGGGGGGGAAGTTGTTAGCACAAAAATTGGCGATTCACTTGGGAGAACCAGATATCTCCAATTGGTTTATTTTGATATTTCTAAACTTTCAAGACAAGAAAAAGATATATAAGAATAAAAATAATATGATTCATGAATTAAACAGTTTTTTTCAGAATATAATCTATTTACCTATCTCATTTCTTACTAATTAACCCCTTCAGTGATAATACATAGGTATCTATATCAGTCAGTACTTAGATTTAAAAAGATAAAGTATGTATTCTCCAAAATTGGTTTCATAGATTTTTAGTCATTTATCACAGATAGAGCCACTGTTGCCAACAGGCGTTTATAGCCTCGACAGGGTTATCTTTTAACCAATAATGATTCATGGTCCCATCTGAATTTGATTTCTTATTTCAAAATATAATTATGACATGTCATTAAATTTATTTTTCTTGATACATTTTTAAAATCATTGTCCAGGTTTGGTGGCTTGATAATGACAATGTCATCCACTGATAGTAATTTAGACTAAACAAGTTGGCTCGTGATGAGAACCCTTATGTATTTATTTTTTATAATCATGTAGCTATTACCCTGTTATAGTATGCAGTATTGGTAATATCAGTCTCTTTTATTTCTCTATGATCATGATAAACAAGCTCGTGATTAGACTTATTTTTCTTTTGAACTTGTTCTTTGTATTTATTTCTTTTCTTTTTTGAATTATACTTTAGAGAAGAAATTTTATCATATGGGATGAATCATTAGCTCGTTTAAGAGTTATGGATGATAATTATAGAGTTGGTACATACCTTTTTGTAGAGAATCCTTGCTAAGTTAAAAATTTCCTTTTCTGACTGATACATAACAACTAAATTTTATGATATCGTGATTTTTTTCATAAAGTAAATGTCTTTAGTAAATTTCAATTTTTTTTAAAAAAATAAAGTTTATTCAATTCTCATAGTTATAGTCATCTTTTTACTTTACTTTTTTTATAAAAGTGAAAGATCAAAATAATTTATTAGAAATTTTTGAAAATTTGAATGAACCAAAAATGATGCTATTTTCAACTTTTATTTTCGTAAAGAAAAAATAAAATTTAAAAAACTTGATTTCCTAAGAGAAATATTTTTTGAGAATCTAACTATTTACAGGCAAGGAATATTTCTTACCTGATAAGTCTTGCAGCAAAAAGGTGGATAAGCCTATTTTTTCAATGATTTGAAATGGACCAAGCCATAATCTTTGGAATCTGTTATGCTTACTTTTTTCCTCATGTGCCTTATCCCATTTCAAAACAAGATCTCCTATTTCAAAAAAAATTGAACTAGTGGATGATCTGTCAAATGAGGTTTGCACTATTTGTTGATGATGAGCATGTATAGCTTTAGATTTTTCTCTCTATTCTTCCATTTTAAAAATTTGATCTTGTCTAAGTTAAAGGAAAGACGAAGGATTTTCATCAATAAACTGCACTAAAGCGAATGATGGTATTGTTACGTTTGAGGGTAGAACTGCTTCTTTCCCATAAACTAACATAAATGGAGAAGTACCTATTGAGGTTTTCTAGGTGATTCTATCTTCCCAAAGAGCAAATAATAGTGCTTTGTGCAAATTTTTATGATTTTGTTCTATAGTTTGTTTGATGATTCTGATAAGGTTTTTATTTGTAGATTCAGCTAATCCATTACCTTTTGGATAATAGTTAGCTGAGTATTTTAATTTAAAACCTCTTTTCAAAGAAAACTCTATCATGGCATTTTCGGAAAAGTAAGATGCATTATCAGATATCAAAGCTGATGGGAGACCAAACCTGGTGATTATGAAATGATCAATAAAATCTGTAATACTTTGCGTATTAACCACCTTTAATGAGATAGCTTCTACCCATTTTGTGAAATAATCTATTGCAGTTAGAATATACTTATGTTGTTTAGAGGATTTTGGAGTTATTTCACCTATAATATCTAACCCCCATTGTTCAAATGGTTGTTGGATATTTACTGGTTTTACTGGAAATGTTGCTTTTCTTTCTCTTCCCGCTGTAGTATGACACACTTCACATTTTCCTACGTATTCATGTGCATATTTAAATAGATTTTTCCAATAGTAGCCAACATGCAGTATTTAATGAGCTGTGGTGTTTCTTTCGAAATGACCTCTAGCTGGTCCATCATGTAATTCCTTCATTACTTTTTCAGCTCCATTTTTTTCTGAACATATTAATAATACAAAATCATAATTCTTCCTAAATAACACATCATCTATAAGTTGATATTGATTTTCTTTAAGCCTCAGAGCACGCTTTGCTGTATACTTGAGATATAATGGAACATATCCATTTTTTAAGAAAAATTTCAGATCAGCATATTGTGACTGACAATCGTTTAGGCTTACCTTGGACAGTTGTATTTCATTTGATTGATATTCTTCTGTTGGTAAATGATAGGCTCCAGTTAACATCCGGAAAATAACTTGTCCTTTAACAATTTTAGCAGGATGTATCTCAACATCATATTCTTGGAGTGCGGTAACCCAATTTGCTCTCTTCTCTCCTACTTCTCATTGGATTAATAATTTCCTTACTGTTGAGTAAGGTACTATTATTTTAGCATGTATTTTTAGGAGAAAAGGACTAAAATGTTTCAGAGATTTAAATACAGCATAAGCTTGTTTTTCTACAGCTAAATAATTCAACTCAGCACCTTGTAGGTTAGAACTAAAAAACGCAATTGGTGCTTCGATGTTTTGATCGTTTAGTTGTGTCAAAACTGTTGTGTATGATGTATCAGAAGAAAATGTATATAATACAAATTATTTAAGAAAATCAGGAGTTGTTAAAGAGGGAGCTTCAATTATGGCTTTCTTAATCAACCCAAAAGAATTTCTCTCTTCTTTTCCCCATTTAAAAACTGAATTTTTCTTGATCATTGATTGCAGGGTTAAGATGATTTGGGAAAAATCGGGAACAAAAATTTTTACAAAATTAATTTTTCCTAAAAATGATTGCATCGTTTTTTATTATGTGGTAAAGGGATGTTTTCAATTTCTTGAATCTTGTCACGGTCAATATGGATTCCTTTTTTAGAAACAATGAACTCAAATAATTTACCTTCTCATAAGGCAAAATAACATTTTTTTGGATTCAAGGAAATACCAAATTTTCTACATCTTTCAAAAATGTGTTTTAGGTGATTAACATGATTGCTTCTATGCTTAGAGTAAATAGTAATGTCATCTTAGTATATAACAACTGAGATATTGATTAGTCCTCTGAAAGTTATATCCATAGCATGTTGAAATGTAGCACTAGCATTAATCAACCCAAAAGGCATTTTTTGGTATGCGTATGTTCCCCACTTTGTTATAAACATTGTATTTAATCTATCATCCGGACGTACCATAATCTGATTATATCCTGAAAATCCATCGTGAAAATACATCATTTCAGATCCTGCAACTGACTGTAATATCTGTTCCATGGTAGGCAAGGGAAAATTATCTTTTTGGAAAGCTTTATTCAAATTTCTAAAGTCTATGCAAAACCTAATATTTCCATTCTTTTTTCTAACTGGGACCATGTTTGAAACCCATTTTGTCTAACAGGAAAAATTACTTTGGCTTTGAGCATTTTATTTAATTCAGATTTAATTTGACTTTCTAAATTTGGGTGGATTTTTCTAAGTTTTTGTTGAACAGACTTATCATATAAGGTCATAGGTATGGTGTGCTAAATTATGGAAGTATCATATGTCTTAAGATTTGAATAATCCCGTGCAAATATATTTTTATATGTTTTTAACAACTTAATAAATGTCATCCTTTCTTCAGGTTTTAAACCAAGACCTAATTTGATGTTTTGAGGTTTTTCTAGTGTACCAAGATTGATCAATTCAAATTTTAGAGTAGAACTCTATGTTTTTGAATTGGTAGTCTTCTTAAACCTATCTTTCAAATCATAGAGATCTTCCATTTTGACTACAGATTTAGGAATTGGATTTGTATTTTTTTTAATCCTCAATCTGTAAATCATGTTCATGTTCATCTACGATTTGACCTTCATAAGCTCTGTCTGATGTAAGAAAGTCTACTATAGCTGCATCATTGTTGAATACTCTCCAATTTGTTACATTGTCAAGAATGGAAGGCCTAAAAATTAACTCAATTGAAAATTTTTCTGGGCTAAATTCTTCGGATGGTATAAGTCTAGAAGCTACATTAGCAAGTAAATCAGCACTTGCATTTTGTAATGTAGGAACTGTGGAGATATTAAATGCGGTAAAATGAGAATTAATATTCTAAGCTATACTTTGATAATGTTTCAAATGTCCAAAAATAAAATGAATTGTATTTCTAACTTGTCTAACAATTATTTCAGAATCTCCATATACTTGCAAATATTTAAATTCAATCCAATAGCTTTATACAGGCCTTGTATCAATGCTTCATATTCAGTGGTAATATTTGTGCATTGAAATTCAAGTCTGCAAGCTAGCATTGTTTTCTCTCCTTATGGCTTGATTAAAACGAAACCTTCTCTGGCACCATCTTCTGATTTTGAACCATCAAAGTATAGAGTCCAAAATAAAAACTTTTTTGGATTTTGATTGCTAAAATTAATGCATCTAGAAGTGTCTGTTTGAGAAAAGTTTTTGATTTTATAAATAGCAGTGTGTGTTACAAAAGGTGAAATCTGGGCATTGAATGATCCAAGAAACGATTCAGCGGAATAATTTCCAATGATATTATTGGTGAAAGCTACAATTTCATTTGCTTCTTCTAATTCGATGACTGTATGTTTCATAAATTTTTCACGTTCAACTCAGATTTGATTTGGTTTACCATTGTATGGTAACCACATGTGCGGCCAATCGGTAGCAAAATATCCATGTAACTTTTTAGACCAATCCTTTCTTAGAATAAGGTCATAAAATTCAGGGATGTCTGCAACCAAAATGTCAATTACTTGCAGCACCTTTGGATTGGATGATAATCTAATGGATACTGACAGCATTTCTCCAATAACTTCGACTCTTGTTCTATCCAATTGAACTATATGTACAGCAGATTTTTGAGGATTGATGTTCAATTTTGTACACACTATTCTTGGCATGATATTTGAAGAAGCTCCTAAATCAATAAGACAATTATGAACATTTTTTTTGAAAATATCATAAGTCAAAAGTAAAGGAGGAGTGTGAGAAATAGACCTATGACCAATTAAGACTAGATCAGTGGGATTTAGTTTATTTGGAGATGATGGAGGTTTTCCAATATCTTTAGAAGCTTGGGCTATAACTGGTGGTTGTAGAGGATCTACAGGGATTACCTTGAGTTCTCTAGGTAAATTTTTTTGTTGTTGTTTGAGTTTGGTCATTTGATGTAGTGAAATATTTGCTTTCGTATTTTTCATATCTTCAACTATATTGTATTCCACTATATCTGAAACTATCAAGGTTTTAGAAGTAGTAATAGGATCAGATGAGATAGGATCTGTTTGGATAGTTTTATATTTTTTTACTATTTTTCTGTCCTTTGTGGGGGGGGATTTCTGTTTTTGAATTGATATAGTTGAATCAGGAGAAGATTTTCTTCTAGTAGATACAAGCATAGCTTCTCTTTCTTCTTCTGAGGGAAGAATGAAATCCCATAACCCATTCAGTTCAACTTCTTCCTTAGATTCTAGTTCTTGTTCAGATGGTGAGGGATCTTCATTATCTTGATCGGATTCAGCATTTGAAATCACATTTGGAGGCTGAGATGTTGAATAAGGTTTTTTCTTAAGTGGGCAAAATGATTTCTTAGGAGCTGACGTTGCAACCTGTTTCTTTATTTCAATCATGTCATTTGACATCGTCTTTAATACTTTTTGAAGACCTTGAAGATCAAATGGATCTTTCGAGAATTTATTTTTAGCATCTTGATCAGATGTGACTTTATTTGATTTCTTGTCTTCTATTTCTGATCATTTTTCTAATGCCAAGATTCTTTTCTCTACAGCGAGGGCTTCTTACATGTTCTCTAAAATGTTAGCTTTACCAACTCTATCTTCAAAAATAGCTATATTAGAAGGTAAGGAAGAAATATATCATTCTATTTGTACATCAACAACAGGCTTGGAATCAGTTGGGATCTTGTTTAATAACCTTTTAAATCTAGAGTTGAAATCTTTGATCCTTTCACCTAAATTTGTCTTTAGATTGGAAAGGGCATTGATTAAAGATGCAACAGTTATATCATCTTTAAATTTTGCAGGAAAAACTTGTTCAAAATTTTCCCAATCGGTAATTGATCCTGCTGGAAGTGAAAATTACCAGGATCCTGCAAATCCTTGTAAAGTACAAGGGAAGAATCTAACTACGATATCTTCATGAGCAACTCCATTCAGATTCATGGCTAACATAAAATTATTGATATGTTCTTCCACAAGAAGACCATCATCTCGAATATATTTAGGTAACTAGTTTTTTGGATGATCTGGAAGAGGATTTGGATTTTCTATCAATACAGCACCAGGATTCATCCAAAGCCGATTAGCCATACTTAGATTTGAATTTTGTGAAGATACAGAAGTAGATCTAGAAGTAGGGGGAATGGATGAAGAACTTACAACTGGAATAGTACTACTTGTGATAGTACTGATTGTTTGAGTAGAGGAAACAGAAGAATAAGAAGATGTAGATTGAGTAAGAGGATGTGAAGAAGTAAATGAAGGGAAATTTGATGTGACTTCACTCGTATCTGACTTATATCTGGATATAGAAAATTTTTTGCGATGTGGTTCAATTGGAAACTAAAAAGGAGGAATTTCATGCCTTTAACTTTTGGATCTAGTCAATATATCAGTTTTTCTAAATAGAGAAGTAATGCCTTCTTTAGAATTTTCTGGGTTAACAGGCTTTTCTGCAGAAATTGATATTCCTTCTAATTTTTGAATTAAAGACTGAAATTTGGGAGACTCGGGAGTGAATTCTGAAGCAGATGACTGTCGAAATATTTCAGGAGATGAGGGAAAAGTTTCTACAATTTCCGATTTCTGATTTGGTGATTTAGAATTTGATCGAGAAGTTGTATGATGATTTTGGGGAGATCGAATCTTATGAGGGCTTCTAGTTTGAGGTTTATATTTATATGCCATTCATAGTTATTCCCTTCTTCTAGTGCCAAAAATGTTGATGCCTCAAAAATCTATGGCAACAAAAAAGGGGATTACCACCCGGTCTGAAACTTAAAAGCAGTTCCTTTTCTGTTTGGGATAGTGGCGCCGACTGAGTTTACTGGGAACAGTTTCCTTGATTTGGTTTTTTGTATGATTGTTGGATTTTTGTCAAAATATTTGCATAAAGAATTACTAAAAACTTAAACAAATTTATTCTATAATGCAAAACTTTGAATTAAGTCTAATCTAATCTAACCCGGGATAGTACCAATTTTATGTGATCTAAAATGATATCTATTCAATCTGTGATGATTTAGATCATCACAAATTTAATAGGGTTAATACTTTTGTAAGATTATACTCTTGATAAATAGTTAATCAAAAGAAGATGTAAAATATATCACATATATCTGATATCATATATAAAACATACCAATTTCTATATTATATCGTACAATAGTACAACTGATATTTCAAACAAAAATAATTGATTTCATATATAATTCATGAAAGCTGATTCGTCACTAATATTCAAAATAGAATTAAAATACATGAAAATAGTACCAGATGTGTACTCTCTTATTCATCTAACCTGTGATAATAGGCCTCATTCAACTCTTCTACCAATAAGTCTTTCAAAGAATACAGAAGTGCTTCAACAGTGATCAACAAAATGATATATAACTGAAAAGGTCGTGTTCCATTATTTTATAAAGGCATCTAAAAACTTACTTACAAGAAAACATTCTTTGTAAATGTTCTCAATAAAATTATGGACCCTTCTCTAAATGCATGATAAGGGTTTAAATACTATACTAACTACTTTAAAAAAAAATAGATTATACAAAATATCTTATGAGGTGGTTTCAAACAACCTTCCTCATCCTCAGTATCTACTTGCTAAAAATCGAAATTATATAAAAATAAACTAACTAATAAGCATGCCCAATGATAATTTACTGCCAGCTATGTTTTTTTGCTCACAAATGTCAGACATCAGTTGCACTTGTGGAGGTTTTCCGAACTGTGTCTTCATTTGTGTAGCAAATATAGCGTCGAGTAAAAGTGGTTGTATTCTCTGTATAGAATTCAAAAAACAGTTCAGTTTCATGATCTGACTATGAGGTTTGACCAATAACTACCAGTATGCTTCCCAATCAGTTTTCTTTAGCTGTGTAATTGCTTCTTCTTAAAGTTGACCTGCGTCTTTCCAACTTTGTTCTAAATCTCTGATATCAGGAACATATTTTATATTTCCTTCTTTAATGAGCCCAGAAGTATGAAATATGTGGTTAATCATTTTGACCATATTCTTTGATATACCTGCTGCTCTGGCTATGGAAAATTTTGCTTGTTTCACTCATGCATCCCAGTCTGTAAAAAGAATATCTTTGAAATTCTCCTTGATCTTTGGGAGACCTGACATTATCCCTTCTTCTGAAGCTTTCCATTCAATATAATCAGATATTTTGGTATTGAGTTCATTGAACTCAATTCTTTGATCAATGACTATGTTAGTCAACTGTTCGCTGATTTCCATGTGTGGAATTATGTCTAACATTTGTACAACAAACATGTTTTGTTGTTTTGAGAGTAAGGCACTTAATACCGATGCTTCTTTTATGAATTCCGCTGCGGTAGGAATTCCTTCATATTTGGTAAGATCTTCTCTCAATTTTTCAATCAGTAAGTTTTTGCTAGACAAGTCATTTTTATGACTTATCTTAAGCATTTCTCTTGCTGTACTCTGAGGAGTTGTTGTTCCACTTTCTGATGTAAATTTTTTCTATCTTCATCTAGCTACTACTGTAATTCCATAATTTTTTCATCCTTTTCTTGGACCAAAATAGATACTTCTGTTGCCTTATCCATTGTTGTAGTGGTGTATGCACCAACGAGGAGATAGCCGAGTTAAATTTTCAATTGGATTTGATAGAGTATCTTTCCATACTACTTCCATAACTTCATTTCCCAGAGGTGTTTCAATCCTTATTATTTTCCTATGTTTCCTTACTACAGCTTTATGAAGAGGGCTGTAGAATACATCCAGTGGGGGAATATCGGTCACTTTGAGGATAATCTCATCAGTAGGATTTGCAGGAATGATTTCTGTGTCTTGGTAGATTATCTTAGGAGTTTCAATGATTTATTTTGTTGAAACTATTTGTCCCTGTGGAGTCTGAAATTCTGTATTTTTCTGTGAAGATGATGCCTCTAGAGTGTTTGTTAATGTATTGTTGAATGAAGTACAGATTTTGTCTAATTCACTTTGATTTTGTGAATCTAATTGTTCTGCTCTGATTTCTTGCCTTGCTTTAGTCGTATAGCTGGTAATCAAAACATTTTGAGGGATATTTCTAAGTCTTTGTTCTTTTAATTCATTGAATTTCTGTACTTCTTCTGGATTCAGGTTCAATTTTACAAAATTTAGGATTTCTTCAAAAGTCCCAACGGATTGGAAAATATCTTTAGATATTTCATCAGTGTGTATAATAGATTTGAGTTTGACTGAAAGAGTAGATTTTTTAGCAATCTTTTCTGGGTCAAACTGCCTGGAGGTTAAAATGGGGAGCTTCAAAAGCTCAATCTTCTGACATTCTTTCAATGCATAATTAAAATTTTTGAGTGTGAATGAACCACATGAAATTGGGAAACTTGGCCATAAAGACTTCTTGATGTCTTTCAAATATTTAGTGAGTCCATTACCAACAGTTTGGTAAGTGACTTCTCTTTCCATCAACTTATCTAAAACATATAAAGGAAGAATATGCGGGGGAGCGGAGCTTCCAAAAATTTTGATATATGAAAATGATTCTTCAATAAAACATTTGCCTATCATTTGAAGGTCTGCAAGGGCTTCCTTAGTGAACCTAGGGCACACTGTGTCAAAAATAAATTGATGTAATGGTAATACAACTCAATAACATAGCCTATGGAATTGTGGTGCATAATTTTGCTCCCATATCTCTTTATGAATCAAGTGTATCGGGGTAGGACCTTTAGGAGTCCATTTACATCCCATAACTAGGAAGTTGGTAGAAAAATAGATGGCATAAAAAATATACGCACTCGTAAAAAATTGGGGAACAGATTTGGCGGAGGAATTTCTCGTTTGGCGATATTCATTAATTGCCTTAACTAGATTCACAGAAAGGATAGTCGCCCAATTCATTATGAGGGTATTAACACAGGAGTCAATTAGGGTAACCCAATTTATGGAGAACTTGGTATTATCATGTAGACCATATAATTTGCATAGCATTGCTGCTGCAATATTATAAGGATTTGCAAGTGACGTGATAGGATACATACCAGTTTTCTCATATTTGAACTTTTTGTCTACTTTCCTCCAACCTTGAATTGCCTTGAATGGGTCTTCGTTCTTCTTAGAAAACTTTGCAACAAACTAATTGTTGTAGGTGTCTTGCGGGTCGGGTATCTTATACATGATTTTCAGATCTTCGGGTCTGAAAGAACTTAGAATCTCATCCTTATAGGTTCTTAACTATCTGTCTTTGATTATTGAATTGTCAAGCACACACCTAATCATGTCAGTTTATGGAAGAAGAGTAGCTCTTGCTACTATCCTATGGAGGAAAGAGCATGCAATATCTTTGAACTGTAAATTTGAGGGTTTTTCATCATTGGCAGTCGCCATGACTTCTACTACTTCTGGCTCTTCGTCTTCAAGTATAGTTTAAATAACTTGCCACTTATTAGCTCCTCCATCGGCAATCCAGACAGTATCAGAGACTATAGGCAACATTCATATTTGTTCGAGTTCTGTAATAATCTATTTGTCATGTTTTTGAATCACTTTGCGAATGTACATACCTTGAAAGGAAAGCCCTATTAAAGACAGAGTAAATGATCAAATGATGGAAGATCTATTGAAATTATCTATTTTGAAAGAAAAATCCGAGAAACAACTATATTATTAATTAATCATAATGAATCAATAATTGTTTACATTGGGAGGATAAAACGTAATTAATATTTCCTGACATGATTTATCTTTGCGTAAAACCTTTATTTAAACCTTTCAAATCCATAATATCATGCCCTTTAAACTTGTATTAATGAAGCGTATTTACCTTTTGTTTGTGCGATATGCGATTTCGCAATATCGCGAAATCGCAATATCGTAGAAGCGCAGTATCGCAAAATTCGTAGAATCGGAGTATCGCAAAATCACAAAATCAGAACTTTAATAAGAATTGATTAAAGTCATAAAACGAAAATCCACGATATGAAATTTGTAATGTCGCTTGCGAAACCTTAAATTGGCAATCGTAAAATCGGGGTTTCACTGGTTTTATCACTTTAACTTTTTAATAAGAAAACATTTATGTGAAAATGCGATTTGTGATAAGGATGTTTTATTAATTGCTTTTTTTCTGTTTTTAAAAGCGTCGATGTTTTTTGGAGTTTTGATTTTTATCAAAAATAAAAATATATTCTTAAGAAGGGTCACTATTTCCTATTTATCAAAAGGTCTAGATTATTTTGAAAATAAAAAAAGGGGGGAAGTTGTTGCATAACACAACAATATCTCAAAACTATGCTCATTGAATTTATGCATCTATATCTTTAAACTACTTGAAACTATTTTATTTCACCATAGAAATCATTTTGATATGTCTCCCATTTTAATGGGGTGTATCACATTTTGAGAAAAAATACAAATTAGCCATAAAGGTTTCCCATTGAAACCAAAAGTGATTTGATACAAAACATAGGTTTTAACCTTCTATAGCTTAATTGTTTCAAATAGAATTTTAATAAAATGAAAAATATTCAATTTAAAACACATGCACATTAACATATAATTGTGATAATTTCCCTTCTTTCCATCTTAGTGGACATCCTTTTAGAAAAATCCCTTTTAATGAAGCAGATATATCCATAGTGATCCGCTGATATTTGTTCACAAACAAATCTTCCATTTTGGACTTATATATCTCAAAACTATTCTCATTTAATTTATGCATCTATATCTTTAAACTACTCAACTATTTTATTACACCATAGGAATTATTTCAATATATCTCCCATTTTAATGGGGTGTATCACATTTCGAGAAAAAACACAAATTAGCCATAAAATTTTCCCATTGAAACCAAAAGTGTTTTGATACAAAACATAGGTTTTAACTTTATATAGGTAATTGTTTCAAATAGATTCTTAATTTAAAATGAAAAATATTCAATGTAAAACACATGCATTCTTATACACCCTTATGTCTATGTAAAGTAGTTTGACTGATTCCACAAGTCCTCGACACCCTTCATAGGGTATAATTAGGACATGTAGTGTTAACTTCTACAAGTTCTATAGGCGGAGTCTGTAAAGGGCCAGGTAGCCTATGGATCTCATCTTTTATGAAAGGTGACATATCTAGTAAATGCCCCTACAATCAATCTCTGGAATATATCTCAATAGAAATTTTTCATTTTCATATCCATGGTCTCAAACAATGAGAGAGAGAAAAAACCTTTTATATTCAATGTAAAACACATACATTAACATATAATTGTGATATTTTCCCTTCTTTCCAACTTAGTCCATCCTTCTAGAAAAATCCCTTTTGATGAAGCAGATATATCCATAGTGATCCACTGATATTTTTTCACCAACAACTATTCCATTTTGGACTTATATATCTCAAAACTATGCTCATTCAATTTATTCATCTATATATTTAAACTACTTGAAACTATTTTATTACACCATAGGAATCATTTCGAGAAAAACACATTAGCCATGAAAGCTTCCCATTGAAACCAAAAGTGATTTGATACAAAACATAGGTTTTAACCTTATATGGTTAATTGTTTCAAATAGATTTTTAATAAAATGAAAAATATTCAATGTAAAACACATGCACATTAACTTATAACTGTGATATTTTCCCTTCTTTCCAACGTAGTGGACATCCTTCTAGAAAAATCCCTTTTAATGAAGCAGATCTATATCCATAGTGATCCACTGATATTTGTTCACAAACAACTATTCCATTTTGGACTTTTATATCTCAAAACTATACTCATTGAATTTATGCATCTATATTTTTAAATTACTTGAAACTATTTTATTACACCATAGGAATCATTCCCATATATCTCCCCATTTAATGGGGTGTATCACATTTCGAGAAAAACACAAATTAGCCATAAAAGTTTCCCATTGAAACCAAAAGTGATTTGATACAAAACATAGGTTTTAACCTTATATAGTTTAACTATTTCAAATAGTTTTTTAATAAAATGAAAAACATTCAATGTAAAACACATAGTATTTAGAAAGAAAAAGTAATTTGATACAAAACATAGGTTGTAACCAAGTATATAGTCAATTTTTTTGAAAATAGATTCTTAACAAAATGAAAAATATCCAATGTAAAACACATGCACATTAACATATAATTGTGATATTTTCCCTTCTTTACAACTTAGTGGACATCCTTCTAGAAAAATCCCTTTTAATGAAGTAGATATATCCATAGTGATCCACTGATATTTGTTCACAAACAAATCTTCCATTTTGGACTTATATATCTCAAAACTATGCTCATTGAATTTGTGCATCTATATTTTTAAACTACTTGAAACTATTTTATTACACCATAGGAATCATTTCGATATATCTCCCATTTTAATGGGGTGTATCACATTTCGAGAAAAAATACATTAGCCATAAAAGTTTCCCATTGAAACCAAAGATACAAAACATAGGTTTTAACCTTATATAGGTAATTGTTTCGAATAGATTCTTAATTTAAAATAAAAAATATTCAATTTAAAACACATGCACATTAACATATAATTGTGATACTTTCCCTTCTTTCCAACTTAGTGGACATCCTTCTAGAAAAATCCCTTTTAATGAAGCAGATATATCCATAGTGATCCACTGATATTTGTTCACAAACAACTATTCCATTCTAGACTTTTATATCTCAAAACTATGCTCATTGAATTTATGCATCTATATTTTTAAACTACTTGAAACTATTTTATTACGCCATAGGAATCATTTTGATATATCTCCCATTTCAAGGGGGTGTATCACATTTCGAGAGAAACACATTAGCCATAAAATTTTCCCATTGAAACCAAAAGTAATTTTGAACTTCCATAGGATTTTAGTCTGTCTGTTGAGTGTTAACTTCTGCAAGTTCTAAAGGCAGAGTCTGTAAAGCGCCAGGTAGCCTTTGGATCTCATCTTTTCTCAAAGGTTACATATCCATTAAATTCCCCTACAGTCAATCTCTGTAACAGATCTAAATAGAATTTCTTCATTTTAATATCCATAAACATCAACCACTTTAAGGAAAAATGTATACATGTGTCATTTCTCCCATAAATTCTTAGGAAAAGTTTTTAAAGCATGTACATGTCATGTTGGATTTTTCCCATTAACTTTCAAGCATGTTTTTTGTAAGTGCATAAAATAATTTTGTAAAGCATGTAAATGTCATTTCTCTCAAGCTTTAAGGCCTAAAAATTGAACCTAAAGTGGTTGAACTCTAATAGAATTCTGAACTTCCATAGGATTTTAGTCTTTCTGTTGAGTGTTAACTTCTACAAGTTCTAAAGGCAGAGTCTATAAAGGGCCAGGTAGCCTCTAGATCTCATATTTTCTCAAAGGTGACATATCCAGTAAATTCCCCTACAGTCAATCTCTGTAACAGATCTAAATAGAATTTTTTCATTTTCATATCCATAAACCACTACCACTCTAAGGCAAACCTTGTACATGTGTCATTTCTCCCTTCTCCCATAAACTCTTAGGAAAACTTTAAGGCATGTGTCATTTCTATTTCATTTCTCCCAGAAACTCATAAAGGTGTGACTTTTGACATAACTAGTTATTTTTTTCAGGGATAAGAAAACCATTAAATATGGTTGAAAAATGGAAATTATGCATAGAATTTTCTTTCTATCCCAATCCAGGGAAAGCAGTGATTACATATGTGCTTTCCAATATTGCGACTAGCAAAGCCGTCCAAAGTAAAATGAATATACCGGGAAGAACAACAAACAATGAGGCATATTATATTGGATTGATAGAAGGCTTGGGAATAGCTATGGAGTATGGATCAAATGGAATTGTAGTTTTCACCAATTTTGAACTTGTGTGCAACCAGATGAATGGCATGTACCAAGTTAAGAAGGAGAGGCTAAAATAACTACATGGAATAACAAACAATATTGTTAGCCAAATTCATTTTGTTAGTATAAGACATTTTTCAAATGTGAATAAGATGTCTGTTGATCTAGTGTGTGGGGCAATGCCAATTCAGGATTCATCTATCAAAGATGAATTAATAGATGAATTGGAGTTGTATGGGGCAATGCCAATGCAAGATTCGTCTCTGAAAGATGACTTAGTTTTGAGACGCTCTTCTTCAAAAATTCAAGATTCATCTCTCAAAAATGAATTAGTTCTGAGACTCTCTTCTTCAAAAATTAAAGATTCATCTCTCAAAGATGTATTAGTGTTGAGAATCTCTCCTTCAAAATTTATTGATGGGCATTGTAACATATCTTGGATATGTGTGTGTTTTGTACTTATAAATCCGTCTTTTTTAATGACCATGTATTTTTTTCAATTATATACCAAGTGTGCTCCCACCACACCATGTAAAGCACAACTTGGTGAACTTCACATTTGCAACAAGTGGTGAACTTCACATTTTTATAAAACTAAAATGTGGGAACTTCAACAAATTTTTGTTTGGATGGAGTTTCACTTCTTTTTTAATGACAATGTGTTTTTTTCAATTTTATACCAAGTGTGCTCCCACCATGTAAAGCGCAATTTGGTGAACTTATCATTTTTATAAAAAAAAAAAATTTAAATTGAGTTTCACACATCAATTAGTGCTTTTAAAGTTGTGTTTTACATAATTTGTGTTTTAAATTAGAATGAAAGACGAAGATAAATAGAATCCGAAAGATGAAGATAAACAGAATCCCATATCTCTAGGAGAGGGGGGGATCAGGGATCGAGGTATTTTCATGGTATTTAAATATAATCTTAAATCTCCATACATGTGTGTACATATGGAATTGATTTTTTATCGACTTTGTGAGTTAAATTAATTTTTAATAAGTTTCTTTTTTTATTTTTTAGGAGATAAGAGGAGAAGGGTCCCTACTCCATCCATGGAGCATGCCCATGGTTCACCCAGTCATGGTATGGTTCATGCAATTTAATCAATGAATATGTACGTGTATTTATATGTATGAATGTATTTTTCAATTGATTATAAATTCATATTTTCTTATGAAGCTTCTCTCTCGTCTCGAGAGGTTAGTGGTGGTTCAAATCCCCTTAGAGGGACATCAATAAGTGCTAGCAGGTTGTGTGAAGGTGGTGATATTTATTCCCCCGAAGGCCAATCAATGGCTGGTGGTGTTGATTCTCAACAAGGTCATTCTGATTCTCAACAGTTTCCGAGTGGGGAAGATGCTAGCCAACCACATCAAGGTTTCCATCAAATTGAATATTTTTTTCATTCAATTTGTACAAATTTGTTTACATGTGTTTTTTCTAATATACAAAATTTTATATATTGATGCAGAGGCTGAAAATTCTCCAAATTTTGGTCCAAATAGACAAAGGGCGAACGCTTCATTCAAGAATAAGGTTTTCCACCCACCACAACATATCCAGCCAACATTTCCAATAAACCGTGGGAAAGAAACATGCAACAATGCACCTTAGAAAGGTGTCAATAACTTCATGCAAAATTGCATAGAGATCTCGTGTCTTTGACTCTACCTGCTAAGAGTTGACAAAGCTTGTAAATAGTTATACATTCTTTAGGAAAACTAGTAGATGTGTACCAAAAGCTTGGTCCAACCACGGATACTTTTGTGGATGTCATGAGAAAAAGAAAGGAAACAGTGATGGGACCTGATAAATGGGAGGTTCTGTTGGCCGGATAAATCGTTCTTGCAGACAAGACCGATCTCCCTAGTGTCAGAAGACAATCTAGCAACAAACGAACAACTAAGTTTGTCTTTCTCTAGATATATTCGTTTTACAAATAAATGTTATGAAGGTGTCGATCCTACCTTAGATCCAAATGCTTATTTACGGTCGCAGTGCTTCCGTTGCATCAATAATCCTTCGTCGCAACAAGGGCCCTTTTGTCACAATAAAGTATCATATTTCGTTGATCTGCAATCACAAACAAGAAAATATCAATAGCACCTGTATAACAAATAATTATAAAACATACCTATCATAGTGATCAAGGAATCTATGAAATAAATGATCAAAACGACAGCTTATTGAAATAAACAATCGAATGACAATTTATTGAGAAAAACAGAACTTGATTGTATTAATCTTAAAATATACAGAAGAACCTTACAACCTTTGCCTTGATGTTCGAAAGGCCTTCCCGGGGTCTGAAGCAGGAATCTCCTCTACTTTGATAAGTCTTGCACTCTTCCTCCAGAAGCATAAGAGGTATGTGATCTTTCCTCTCAAAAGCTCAGCAGAAGGAAATCTAAATCTCAACAGCACTTCAACTCAAATATTTTACCCATCAAAATATTCTTCAATCCTCCATTAGTTTAACTTCTCAAAACTTCCCCCTTTTAGGCTACCCAATGCCTCCTTTTATAGAGCAGATGAGGAGGTTAGGATTCCACCATTAAAGGGATAGAACCCTCCTTCAAAGGGATAGTCTCCTCACATCAAGGGATTAGTTCCTTAAGGTGTGGGATACATGCACCTTACTAAAGCGTACTCATCCCCAAAAAATCTCATCCAGAACCTTCCAGAATTGACCAAAAATCAACTTTTTTGGTTTAATTTCGCGCTTTTTTGACTTTACAGGGGTACCGCATGCATTACACTAGAAAAATGCATTTTAGAACGTAGTTTATCTTCACATTACCTGCGTACCCTAGCTAAAAACGCATGCAGGCTTCATATTAACTGCGTACCCAAGGTTTTTTTGAGTTTTAAGGGTTTTTCCTCCAGTTTCAGGGCTTGGAATGAGGAACAAAGGTTGTAAGACTTGCAGAGGAGGCATGTATGAGTGTTTAATGAGCTCATACAGTCAGCAAAATGTCAAGGTGACAGTTTTCAGTGTAACAGATTGCCCCCTAAAGTGCGAAGTCTGAAATAGATGAAGATGAAGTCTGTCATATATGAAGAGTGAAGTACTTTATCATTTCAAGGATCATCCCGTGGACACCCCAGTCGGAACCTGTAAAAACATTCAATGCAAAATATATATATGTAATCATATCATCACTGAGGTAGGCATTCCCATACTCAGATCAAAAACTAACTAGAACTAACTTAAATTGTTCTGATACAGGAATGATTTTGAATACATCACAGTATAGACATATGTCGACACAGCATGGACGCAGCCATCTGTTTATAAATAGTCTATTGTATGAATGATAACAAAATTCCTCGCAGCCTGGATGGTAGAAACTAGATCTAGGGTCTTGATTTCCGCATCTCGAACTAGTACGATTCTATCCATGTGAATAAATGTGTTGAAGTCGAACATGGTAGAAACCACTTGATTACCAATCAATAATGTAAACTGTTAACAAGTGTGAGAGTAACCACCAGTAATGTCAATGGCTCTCAAAGTACTCAGTACAATCCATGAAATGTGAATGAATGAGCTGAAGTCGAACATCTCATGGAATCATTCAATCGAAGGTCAATGATGCAACCTGTCGTTGAAGGCGAGCAACTTGCCATTGAGGCATGCAGATTTCAAGGTACTGACGATTTCTAGATCAACTTCCTAGATAATGAGTTGTCTTCGATAGAAAGTAATCCATCGTAGGCAAGCCCACAACACGAAATCATAGATCAAGTTTTGAAAATATATTGGCAAGGACTGACTCAGGGATGGTCAAAATGGATGACAGATATTTTGCAGATGAATGGTTTACTTGAACTGTCCTCTTGAACACATAACGACACTGCAGATGGCTTGGTAACAATTGACCCAAAGCTAATACCTAGAAACCGGCTGAAGAATTTCAATATGGTTTGATTAACTATTAGGCAAAAGATTTCCCAACCCAGGTGGACAAAAAGTGTCGTGTTCAAGAGTTGTTAATAGTTTTCTGAATAATCAAAATGTAACAAATAGGTTTGTTTTTCTCTCTTTTCCCCCACCATTTCTGGCAAGTACCTCTTTATTTTTGACAAGCTTGAGGAGGATAACATTTTCTTGTTTATAAGCTCATCCTTCGGATGAGTCCAACTTAGTTTAAGATTCAAACCCTAAGAAGGAGTGGTTCGTTCCTGTTTAAAATTTGAGCAGGTCCTTTACTGTTAAATTTTAACGAGTCCAGTATAAGAGAAACTCGGTGTTTTTCAATTTTAGGGAGTCAGAAGAAAAAACTTAAGAAAACTCCATGGGTGTACTTTTTCGTAAATTTAGTCTCTCGAGCTCGAAAAAGGATAAAATAATGCGGGAGAGAACTCTATTGACCGTAATTAGTCAACGTATACCTTTTTCGTAAATAGTCCATTTCAGTCCATAAAAGGGGTAAACTTATACTGAAGGGACGACTGTTCATTTACTTTAACGAGTTCGAATAGTCAAGTACTCGGCAATCTTTTCATATTTAGAGAGTCTGAAAAGGGCTTAAAAGAGGACTCCAAGGTTTCGCTTTTTCTGTAAGTTTTAACGAGTTCGAAAAAGGGATAAAAATGTACTCATGGTTTTCACTTTTTCGTAAGTTTTAACGAGTTCGAAAAAGGGATAAAAATGTACTCCTGTGGCCGACTTTCAATTTAATTTACAAGCAGGAAAAGACGGAAAGAACTTGGCATTTTCATGTGTTTTACGAGAATGAAAGATAGCAAAATAATCTCGGGATTTTCATGAGTTTAACGAGTCTTGAAAATAACCAAAATTGACTCAAGATAGGTTTCATTTTTATAAAAGCTTGAAACAGAGAAAAACTATGCTTCAGAGTGGTTTCATTTTTTCACAAGCTTGAAACAAAGAGAAAACCGTGCTTGATGCCCCCCAAGCGTAACTGCTAGAGCGCATGCCCCCCCAGCTTCATTTCATTCAACTAAGTACACTGCTGGTAATTAAAAGTTGGATGGAATGAAGGTTCATTTACGAGATCATATGAAAGACCCGACCTAAAACTAACCTAAATATACGACTTAATATTTATGAGATCTAATCAAAGACTCGACTCAATTAGGGGAGGATTTGTTTCATTTTTTAATGAGCTTGACACAGGAAAAGAACTATGCTCATGGCAACGTGTTTCATTTTTTAACGAGGTTGACACAGTAAAAGGAACTATCCTCAACTAACTACTTATTTCTAATCTACCTACATAGATAGGTTTCATTTTTATAAAAGCTTGAAACAGAGAAAAACTATGCTTCAGAGTGGTTTCATTTTTTCACAAGCTTGAAACAAAGAGAAAACCGTGCTTGATGCCCCCCAAGCGTAACTGCTAGAGCGCATGCCCCCCCAGCTTCATTTCATTCAACTAAGTACACAAGGTTTTTTTGATTTTTAAGGGTTTTTCCTCCAGTTGTGGCTTGGAATGAGGAACAAAGGTTGTAAGATCAGGTAAGAGGAGGCATGTAAGAGTGTTTAATGAGGCTCATACGAAGAAATGTCAAGGTGATGGGCTTTCATGCAGTAACAAAGCCTCCCAAAGAAAGAGTGACAACAACAATGGAAAATTCTAGTTTTAATTTTAAAGAAGGGCTAAAAAGAAAGATGTTGAAGGTGCAATATTTCAAGAACCCTGATATAGCTCACTATTTTTATGATAGACACCTTGCGGCTTATGGAATACTCCCATGGAACGATGAGGTTCCACTTTATTTTGAAAAATTATTTTATGCAGAATTATTTTTGGAAATGAAACCTAATTACAATGACCTTCCCTCTCAATGTTTTGGTCCTGGGAAAGGTCGATTGTGTGACCATAGTGCTGTGTGATGTTGAGTTTCCTGCCCAGCCACCATTGGTTACCTTAATTCGCTTGTGCAGAAACCTCAGAAAGCAGAGATGTGGAAGCCACTTTAAATTTTATTTGAGAAGCAGCCCGACATGGGGTCAATACAATATTCACAATGGATTGGGTGGAGTCGATGTTTTTCTGAATCGACAAAGAGCACATGAGAATGCACGTGCCAATTTTTTGTATTATATAGATCAAGATATTGACAACATCAGTGTTGAAGATCTTAAAATATATGCAAAGAATTGTCGCAATGGTTGGCATTACCTAATTGTTCATGAGGAAGAGGGCATGGGAACGGTATGTGTTAATGGTTAGGATTCAATTATTTTAACGCATACATACAATTTGTAATAAATACATATATACATACATTTATTTGTATGTACATTAATCTAACAAAAATGTATTATTATATGCTAACACCATTTCTAGTTGTCATGCTTGATGAATGATGAAAATGTTAATATCACGTTCGGAGCCTCAGGTTCAAACATTCAAGATGGGTCTCACCATCAAGACATGTTGGAAAATGTTAGTATTTTTTAAACTTGATATTTTTAAAATAAATAATTGTGCACACATGTACATTTTCATGTATATATAATAAAATGTTTTAAAAGATTCTGATTTTGTCTGATGTTTTTGGGATAGTATTATCTTCTTCTTCCTTGGGAGATGTACCTTCTACTTCCTTAGGAGATGTGCTAAGTTCACAACAAGTACGGAAAATTTTTCACTTTTAAAATTTATGTCTTTAAGTTATATATTCCACCTCAAAACGTTCCATTAAAAAATGAGATATATCTCTATCTTGAGTTATTTTAATTTTTTTAATTTTAGGATTTTGGAGATTTTCTTTTGGAGCCTCTCTTAGGAGATGTGCCAAATCCACCTGCAGAAGTATTTAATTTTTCACTTTTAAATATATATGTTTTTAATTTATAATTTTTAAATTGAAGTTTAAAAGTTTTACTATAAATTGAGATCTTGATCTTGAGTTATTTTATACTTAAATTAAATTTTTAATTTTAGGTTTCTATAGAGGTTTTCTTTTCTCCACAGACTCTAGCGATGGAGATAGGAACATCGACAACATTTCAACCATTTGAACAAGTTGTCTAATTTTTTTTTTTAATATTATTGAGAATAAGTTTATATATATATATATATATATATATATATATATATATATATATATATATATATATATATATATATATATATATATATATATATAACTGTACATGTATATTGTACAGTTTACTGTTGGATATGTTCCCACTGGGGAAGTTGTAGCTTATGAGCAAAAAATGGAGAGAAAACTTCATAAGGTATTGCATGATTTTTTTTATATTTTGCTTTTTACGTGAAGTTCTATATATTCTCACTCAATTTTAAAACATCAAATTTTAATGTTTGTACCTACATTATGTATAGGTTCCCCATGCTTTGTAGGATAGCTCATGGATTGTGACTTTTCTGGGAAAGACACTACATCCATATGTATTTAATGGATGATTTCTAGATTTGATTGAGATTTATAGCCTTAAATTTACTTTTTTATATATTATCTAGATGCAGTCATATATATAACTTATACTTGATACTTGTGAGATCTACAAAATTTGGACATATTTTATGTGAACTACATTTGGAGTAGTTAATCACTCTCCTATTGTGGATCTGCACCAATGCTTGCTTTAACTACATTTGGTACATGTGAATGTGATATATAATGTTTTTTAAACTTAAGTTTTGGATGGTTGAAGTACATTTGGAATGTGAAGTAATGTTGTGTTATAATTTTTTTGGTTTTTAAAACTTAAGTTTTGGATGGCTGAACTACATTTCGCATGTGAAGTAATGTTGTGATCTATAAATTAATGTTTTTCTTTTGAACTACATTTGGAATTTGAAGTAATGTTGTGTTATAATTTTTTTTTTTTTTTAACTTAAGTTTCAGATGGTTGAAGTACATTTGGCATGTGAAGTAATGTTGTGATCTATAATTTTTTGTTTGGATGGTTGATCTACATTTGGCATGTGATATAATGTTAAATGTTTTTATTGGATAGTTGAACTACAATTTACATGGCATGTGAAGTAATGTTGTGACACTTGACAGTAATCAAAAATTTCAACTCAAGTTTTGGTGGTTGAAGTAATAATTCTGCATGTGAAGTAATGTGATCTATAATTTCTTGTTAAATTAAAACTTTTAAGTTTTGGATGGTTGATCTACATTGGTATGTGATATAATGTTAAATTTTGTTTTTGGATAGTTGAACTACAATTGGCATGGCATGTGAAGTAATGTTGTGATATAATCAAAAAGTTTTTAAAACTCAAGTTCTGGATGGTTGAAGTATGTTTGGCATGTGAATTAATGTTGTGAAGTGCAATATATATATATATATATATATATAAACAATCATAAGATTCTAGGTCTTGTTAGATGTGTTGAAAACAATCATAAATTTTTAAAAATGCAATCTATAATGTACATATATGTCCATTATTTTTCATCAATTCACATGTATAGAAAAGCTACTTTCAATTAATTTCATTCTAGAAAATATATTTCCATGCAAAATTTTTCATCAATGCACATAGAAAAGCTATTTGAATAGTTAATTGCTTTTTCTAACATATATATCCAGTACTGCAACATTTTTCATCAAAGATGAATTAGAATTAAGCTAATTTTCATCAATGGCTATAGAATTTAGCTTCTTTCCGTTAATTTCATTCTAGAACATATATATTCAGTACATGAAACATTTTTCATCAATGCACATGGGAAAAATACTTGAACAATTAATTGCATTCTAGAAAATATATATATATATATATATATATATATATATATATATATATATATATATATATATATCCAATACGTGCAACAACTTTCATCAATGCACATAGAAAATCTACTTTCAGTTAATTTCATACAAGATATCTGACCATTGGACAGAAAAATTTTGTACTAGATTTTCTATCAGGAATAGAGATGTGGGTCAAATCCCACGAAAAGTCAGAGAAGTTCTCCGGGTCTCTTGTCTCAAAGGAATCTTCATACAAAACTATAGTGTGGATGATTTATTTACATTCCATACTTTTTACTAGAAAATCCCACAAGAAAAATTGGTCACATTCAGTCTGTTTATATATCCAGTATGTGCAACATTTTTCATCAATGCACATAGAAAAACCACTTTCAGTTAATTGCATTCAAGAACATATATATATATATATATATATCCAATGCATGCAACATTTTTCATCAATGCATGTATAGAAAAGGTACTTTCAGTTGATCCTAGTGTGCATGTACCAAAACAATTTGTACATGTGCAAACACTTGCACAGATAACATAACAAGGCAACTCAATTTTTAGTTGAGTTCTGGAAGTTCTAAAACATAATCCAAAGAGAAGAAATTGCCAGGCAGTTCAATCAAAAAAATTCCAATGGAATGTCATCTTCAATGACCCGTTCATGATCAGATTTTGACATTTTCAATTTCTTAATTTTCATTTTTTTTCTTTGATTGAACCTCTATCAACTTTATGCGTGTTGCACACACTAAGTGACTATATTGACAACTTATGACATTAGATTCATAGTCTTCAAAGTAAACAAAATCCTCACTTTGATTAGTTTGTCCGAAAAAATAACCTTTCAGTATAACAGATCCTCTTTCATATGGAAACCCGTGTATTATATTCTTCTAATAATTTTATTTTTCATTCAGTGAAATGCATCAAATAATACTTCAAATTTTCATTGTTGCCAGTAGGTGAAATTACAGCAAAAAATTCTACTGCACTATAAAACAAACTTAACAAACTTAAATGTATTTAAATTTATTTATAGATCTTTATCATTTGAAAGCAGTTCAAATGTTACCTTCTCTAAAAAGATCAGAAACTTGATCACCATCAAATGATATTGTAGTCTCCTCTGATTGCATTTCTTCAAACATTGCAACGAACATTTTTCCCTTTGTATTTAGCTCTATATGTTTCCAATATTTTACATATATTTTGTTTTCACAAACGTCATTGGATTCTATGTTGTCTATGCAAACATGACGAAAACAATAATATTTTCTTTTATCCAATGAAAACACATTTCTGGAAAACCTTGTTTTAATTGAATGCAATTTCCGAGTCCCTTTTATTGTTTCAACATCATTTCCAATTGATCTATCTACTTCTTCGATCCCAATATGCCAAAAAAACCTTTATATGTAAAATTCAAAGAAGAATGTAAATATGATATCAAATTACAATCAAAGATAATCAATCAGAGATAATCAAATTGTGATAAATGTACATTGTTTAAAATTAGATATCCAATAAGAATTAAATTGAATGTACCTTTGCGCTTCCCTTGATCGGTTAGTCTCATGGCTTAGAGCAGCGATGTACCATTGAAGAAATTCTTTAGCGTCCATAAATCGGTTTGCGAAGGGATTCATTTGATATCCTCAAAGTTTGCGTTTTATGCATGCCCCTGCACCGTCATGTTCTCCTTTTCCATGACCTATCTCGAAGAAATTCCAACAATGTTTAATGCAGGTTTTCTTATGAAGACAACACAATCAAAAGAATGATCGTGCAGATTTGAATTAACCTACGCATCCATCTGACCATATCCAATGTTCATTGAATGTTATTCCACTACTTTTCAAGGATTCATAAATCTTTCCAAAAAATTGTTGTACAAAATATGTATCATGTGTACGATCATCACAAATATAAAAGTGATATTCTTTAATAACATGTTGATTTTCACTGGTTCTTTCTACATGATTAACGTTTTGTTCAGCATGTCTATATAGAATATGGACAAGCATGGAGACTTGGTTAGAATGATAGTATTCACTCTGAATTTCTTTTTGTGGAACAAATGTGTAGTTTTATGCAAAATCAATTATTGACAAAATGGTCCCTGGTGGAAAAAATTCACAGGATTTTTTGAATTGCAAGTCTTTCCATCAACCTATATGGGAATGCTTGGTGCATTTATAAATTTCTGCCTCAAACTTTCTCAAAAATTCTATCAGAAAAATTTCTTCTTCTCGTAATTCAATTCTTTTAGCACTATTTGCACCTTGAATCGATGTATGGATATATTCACATCTCTTCCATTTCACTTTCATGTTGGACAATTATTGATCATTTATATCAATATGATATTTGTTTTGAAATTTAGTCAAATTTCCACAATCATCACATTTTTTACCACCAACACATTTCTTTTCGTAAAATATATCATCGCTTTGTCTTTCACATAGAATTTGAGATATGAAATCCAGATAGTGGAAGGAGGAGGTGAATCCTTCCAAAATGTTTGACCAAAATTAAGGAATGTGTCATAATATAACTCAAATTCCACATGATAACGACAAAAAGTGTCGTGTACGATGATAAGTTTTACATACCATGGTTTTTGTTGAACAAAATCACTGATTAACACATGAATTTCACGATTCTGTTTTTTGAACTTGTTGAACAACTTTATTTGCATGGTTTCCAAGAAATGTTTTTCATGTTCTTCGTACTGATTTCGTGTTATTCTTCTTCATATTACATCCCTATCATTTGGTGAAACACGTGAATTTTTCTTCCAATATTCATATATTATTTTTTTAACATGTTCTCCAAGTCTATCTTTGTATGGTTGCCTACAAATAAGTCTCCAACAAGCAAGTTCATCATTTACATCTATTTGCAATCGAAATTTCTGATGTTTGTGCAAATTTTTTCGTGAGGTTCCTAATGCTCGTGCCATAGATTTTACCAAGCAATTCTCTTTAGTACTTGATGAAACCACTGCCATATGTATTGCTCTACATACAACTGAAACATTTTTCTATCTAGATATTGTAATCGAATTTATAGCACTATTTATATTTTGTATCACATTTTCCTTCATTGTTTTATCTTTGGTTGATTTTCAAATACCCAATAAATTCATAGCTTCTTTTAATTTCCTTAATGATAGGAAACCTTTCAACATTTGGGCTTGAACTGTCACATTTTCCTTAATGAAGTACGTATCAAAAATGCGGTTAACACAATATCGTATATAATGGTCAGCTCTTTTATCTCCATATATACCTTGTGATTCAATTTCTTCACTTGAATTTTTTTCAACATCTTCAATCATTGGTTCAATATCTCTTTCACTTTCTCTTTCAAAATTTTTTATCTCATCATGAATGTTTTGAGAAATATCTCCATCTGTTTACATTGAAAAATATTTTTCAAATTAGTTCATCAAATAAAATTAAGCTTCTCATTTTACAATAGGAAAAATTTAAATATATCAAACTCATAATATTTACATTTTCATACCTGCTTCAACTTCTAGTTGAGGTTGATTTTCCCCTTCAATATGTGAGAGTGCTTCTATCTTTCTTTTGCGAGATTGTCTCATCTCTTCTCTATGTTCCTCAGGGTCTCTTTTTCAATCATATTTTCTCGTACAATTCCTTCGATTTCCCATGATAATAGAGTATTAAGTTCAAAAAAAATCCTTCAAAAATTTAGACAAAAAATCAATTAAAAAAAAACATCACAAAAGATTTAATTGTAAAAAAACTCATTTTAAAAATTTTGCAAAAACTACATACTTCAATCCAAAACACACACTTCAAAAAATTCAAGAAAAAAATGTCTTATAGAAAGGAAACGAAGCTCAAAATATTTCCTTCCAAGTCCTACAAAAAAATTTCATTTAAAAAGTTAGACAAAAACTCATTTTAAAAAATCATTATAAAAAATTTACTTCAAGCCAAAACACGTACTCTAAAAATATGTCACTTCAAAAAATGCCTCCAAAAAATTTCCATTGAAAATTAATTCCAACTTCTTAAAAAATGCCAATTTAAAAAATACTTCAAAAAAGCCTCTAAAAAAAAATACTTCCAGAAAATTTCCAAAAAATGTCCTTTGAATATTAAGCCTAAAAAGAGTCCTTTCGAAATTAAGCTCAAATCCATACCTTCGAAAACAATGAAAATTAAGCCCAAATCCATACTTTCAAAAAAAATGAAGCCCAAAAAAATACAAAAAATGTATCACATACCTCCAATAAATGTCGTTTGAATGTTCCTCCAAGGAAAATCCTTAAACCCAAAACAATTTTTTGCAAAAATGTTCTTTGAACGTACCTCCAAGAAAAGTCCTTCAACAAAAAAAAATTCTGTTTAAAATCAGACCAAAACCTTTGTAAAATGAGACCAAATGTGTGAAAATATGCGAAAATAATGAATGATTTCACAACAATTTGTATATCTGTAATTTTTTTTTTGGAGCGGATCTGTGGTATTTTCTGGCCAACAAAAAATTGGGTAAAATTTCGGCTGAATTTTTATACAAATTTGGTTGAACTTTATGTCGTTAGACTTGATGGGTTGTCGGCGCAAAAAACAATTCGGGCGAAGTTTTTTTACGAGTTCGACCGAACTAACACATCAGCAATTATGCACAACCAAGCTTTGAATATTTATATGCAAATTTGGACAAATTAAACTCCATGAAACATTCTAAATTAACTATCGAAACTAAGACAAGCATTTTTAGAATTGAATCTACTTATAGGAAATACAACTTTTATGGAATTTCATAAATATTTACTAATTTTAATTAATTTTGTAAGAAAACGGGTGCAAACAATTTCTGAACGTCATTATGATTCAGTGAAATCATAATTTTGTATCTTCCAAAATACATTGTAAAAAAAAATTGAAAAACTATGGTTCATTACATTGGTCTGTCATCTCTAATGGGTAGTTTTTAGATTTTTAGTTTATAGCTTATATGTTAAGAAATTTCTTGCATCGCGAAACATATTCAAAATATGCAATTTTTTCATATTGGACTAGTTCAAAAAATTCTAGAATTGTGATATTCATCGGTTGGCTTTGTAAATATGATGAAATCGAAGTAGACTCTGTCTAGATTGTTGTAACACATTTTTTTTCTCAAAAACACAACTTTTCAAAAAATAGAACATTGCATATTAAAATGACTTCTTATGAATCCTCTGATTATTAAAAAACAAACACTGAAAGAAATGCTAGGTTGACATATCAAATGTGTATAAAAAAATTCCAAAAAATAAGTAATAGAAAGCTAACAAAATTTCTGACAAATTTTATTTTTATCGCAAAATGAAATTCTAAACAGGAAAAATTGGTTTAGCTTGCAGAAAGTTGAAGAACACAAAAAAAAAATTAAAGTTTTTTCTCAAAAAAGGGCAAAAAGTGTAACCCAACTTCACATTTTCATATATATATATATATATATATATATATATATATATATATATATATATATATATATAGTACATGATGACAAATAAAACACATGCAGTAAAAAATATGTGACACAACAACTTATTAAACAAGTTACAATTTTCACATAAATCTCCACTTACCTCACATATTACCCAATATTATATATAGCCTGTTTGAAATTGTTGTAAAATTTTTCTAGGAGAGATAGAGGCGGAACATACTGTAACAAAAATAATGAATGATCATTATTTTTTCCCAAATTAGTAAAAAAAGCACTAATTAACAAGATGTTTCACCAATGTTTAAATGTATACCCAAAAATATTTACCTTAATGAATGTATGCCAGTGATGATTTTTTACCCCACCTAATTCACCCCTCTTTGTTAGGATATTCTTTATCTTTGAAGAAAATCTAGTTGGAAAATATTTTTTTTCAATAACCTCTTTAACATCCTTGATTTGCTACTCTATCAACAACTATAGAAGGGTGCTTATATTTTGTCCATGTACATCATTATTTGAATGAGTTATACTTTGCAATTCCTGGTTGACCTCCTGAATTTCATTACAATTCTTGACAATTTTTTCTTTATCTTTGCTTCCATCTAAGATTTTCCATAAGGTCTATGTTACATTCTTCCCGATGATGAATTGTATCAAAGAAATGAACCATTTCTAGGTGCTCATAGTAGGGGAGTCTATTGAATTGCTCTGGATAAATTTCAATTCCCTGTGGAAGTGTTGTGTTATTAATGCCTTGACAACCTACAACGTGAATCATAGTTAAATATATTATAACAACAATATAACCTTTCAATTAGTATAGTGAATAAAATTCCAAAAAATATAAAAAATTCAAACATATCATGTATATTAATAAATAGAAAATTCGATCCATGCCTTGAGAGACTCTATTATATGGAAACTTCCATGCACGAGGTGTCATTCTCTGTGGTCTTAATCTAGTCTCTTATTTCCCATTGAAAATGTGCTTTTTCGGTACTTCGGTACCAATGGTTATTAGAAAGGAAGTTCCTATACACATCAAACACCTCCTTTACTAAGCTTCTTGAACAACAACATTTCATCTTAGGAACACAAACTCGACAAGGAAATTTACCCTATTTTTGAATGCCTAATGAGATGGAATAATTTTATATCAATTATTTCAATTATGCACAATGAAGGAACTATTTAAATAGCATACATGAACTGAACTTATAAAATTAAACACTATTAAAGTGCAGGGTGACATTATAGCACACCACATAAATGTGTTAGCCTTGGGGCATCATGAACTGTCCATACAAGCAGTGTAGGGAATTCAAATTTCCTTTACGCATCTACTGGTCTAGATATATCATACATAGTGACACTGTTCCATAACTGCACTAACTCATCTCTAAGAGGCTCAGTATTTACATTGATATATTTGAGTTGGTACTTACCTAAATGATCAAGCATACAATACATAATTACAACATATATGAGTAAATAAAAAATTTATAAGACATAATTATAAGGCATAATTGAACACATATGAGTAAACAAAAAAATATTAGACATAATTATGAAACAAACAACATAAATGAGATGTTATTGTGTTAAAAAAAAATTATTCTAAACAAATTTATACCTGGAACAATCATTGTCAGCATTGTGTGCTCCTTCTTTATTAACGTCCATAGAGGAATGTTATTGTTGATAACAAAAATGGGCCACAGCAAGTAAGTAGACATGGGCTCTCCAAATGGATTGTCACTATCAACTACTATTGATATTATAAGATTATGAGGTTCTCTTTTAAAATCTGACCACTTTTCCTTTATATTTCTAAATCCATATCCATTTTCAAACATTCAAAGAACACAATATTCACTTCTATTCATTACATGGTAATCCATATGTTTTTCTATGCTTTTTCACTTGAACAATTGTGGGAGACATGGGATTATTGGAATATAACCAAGAACCTTATGAGGCACCTTTTTTTTACTTTATCGGTTTCATAAATACTCTAATGACATTTTAGGAATTTGTCTTTCGATGAATATTTTTTATAATAGATAATACCATCATTAGGGCATGCATGAATAGATTGATACTCCATTCCAATATCTTTCATAATGGCATGTAAAAATCAGTACATACAAGGTAAAACATTTGACAATGGTAACAAAAATTCACCTAATAATCTACAACAAAAAAAAAAGTAGAATTGGTTAATGTACTAAATAATACTAATCATACGTATTGCATCCAAATCTTACAAATTAATTAAATGATGATTAATGTACTAAAATTAAAAACAAAGGAAAAATTAATTCATTTATCATGTATATAGTACTAAATGTCACAAAATACAATACATACCTTAGGATTTGTGTCACACATCTGTTTTACAAACCATTCACCAGCTTTAAGTTGACCAACAACAATACATTAGAGAGACAAATTTTTTTGAGCCTTCATAAAAAGTTTGAATTTCCCTCTCAAGTACATGTAAATCAAAAGCACAGTCATCATATTGGTTTCCATCATCATCAATTCCAACATTATTAAATGTCTCCTAGATTAATATGTTTGTCCCATATTCTTCAACTATGTTATCAACATCATTATCTTCTTCGATAGGATCATTAGGTTGATCCTCTACATTAATCGCTCCATGTTCTTGAACATACACTTGTACTACAACCACCTCCTTCATTTTGATAAATGCCTTAGCAGGTCCATACTATACAATTAAAATCAATAAAGTAATGTCAGTATATATATAGAAATATTTAAACATTGATACAATTATTTCAAATATAATAAATAAGGAAAGTAAATACAACAAAGACAAAGAAAAATACAACTTAGGTGAGACCAAGACACAAATACAACAAATCAATGATGATGCTTGTGCAATTTATCAAGATATTTAATTATATGTTAAAAAAATATAAGAAAGATGTTACTTTTCTTGATATGTAGGAAGTGAGACACTTTATGAGATATATAATCACGACCATAATAAAAGACATATTGACCTTATTTTTCATTCATCATTATAACATCATACTCTTTCTTAATTTCACTTAGATACCGTCATTTTTAAGAGGATGGGTGAGCAACCATGATCTAGGGTGAGAGCAAGGAACATATACAAAAAATCAATGTGATCGTGAAGCTTGTGTAATTTAGCAAGATGTTTAAGATTATACTAAAATAATTTAGGGTCAATCAACATGTGTGAGTTGTAGTAATGTGTCTGGAACATATTATAATGATATGTAAGAGTTCTTAATTCATATAAGTGCACAATAAATAATTCTAGTGATGTGCAAAGATGAAACAAATATAGGGGTAAACATACTTAAAGTGACACCTGCAACTGTAAGAAGGCATGTAAACCACACTTGCACATGCAAACAACCTTGAAAGTGAGACATGTAAGACTGAATATAACATGAAAGCACCACTTATTAAAGTGAAACTAAGTCAAAACAACAACCATTAATGTGAAAGCGACACTTGTAAAAGTGAAAGTGTGCAAAATATGGAAATTGACAGAACTTGCCAAAATAGAAGTACAAACGCAACCAAAGTGAGGGAGATTGTCAAAAAAAGTGTTCACTAACTATCAGCATGAGTTGAAAATTGCACAGGAACTATCTTAATGGATGGTGCCTATATTCTTGATTAAGCTTGCATTAAGGAAGTGCACTTTTTTCTTTAGGCGAGTGGTATGGAAACCACTAAATAAATTCTTGGTAGGAAACCATTTTTTAATAAGGCATGATATCCAATATATCTCATTCAATACAAAATTGGGTATTATTTATTTTTGAATATTTATTTTATTTGACCAAAATGTCAAAAACTCACTTCATTGTACATAGTGGTAAGTGAATTTTATAGAATAAAAACATTGTGCCTACTTCAAAAGACATTCAAAATGGAATGTTCTACCTCACATGAGTGATAATAAGTAAGATAAATTTGAAAAAAATAACCATTGACGATTTATCAAACATTTCTTTAATCTACCCTTTTACTAGAACTATTATAGCTTTGATATTACGTCAATTAGTTTTCTCACAATTTACAAAAAATGAGACCCTTTACTTATCACAAAAAGATACCTTATATAGAGAATTCTTCACTCTATATCAATTGAGTTTAAAAAGTTCATGGTCACCTAAAACACATGCAAACACCACGTGCATGTCTTGTGTCCCGTACTCTTTCCTTAAAAAATGAGAAAGAGTCCCTTTTATTGGAAAAATAGATTGTGGTTAGGAAAATAGCATTTTAATAAATTGTGGTTTACAAATTTAAATTTTTTATTAAATAAATTATTTAATATTTTTCATAAAAAAATGGTTTTTTATTAATTATCATCTTACGCAAATTAATAAAATGGTCTCCTTTTATCTTTACCCAATCATTATCCTTTATGATAATTTTATTTTTAATCAATTTTTTATTTAACTGAATTTTTAATGATATTTATATTTTATTATTTTTTCTTATAAAATTTTATTACAATATATTATATAGTTATTTTAGTATTTCCTATAAATGTGTATTCACTATGTCTATCTTTTAAATTATATGCATAATATAATTTAAAAACTTATTAATAATGCTCCATAAAAACCCATGATTAACCTCTAAATCCTCTAGGTACCTCTTAACCCCCTAAACATACATTAACTCCCTAACACCATAACCTCATTCCCATTATCCTTTAAACCCCTATCCCCTAAGCCCTTAAACCCTTAGCAATAAACCCTTAAATATTAACCTCTTATCTGTAATCCCATAAAGTAATTTACCCCTAACTCAACCTAACCCCTTAATCGACCCTAATGAAAATAATGAAATAATATTTCTCCACATCAAGATGACAACATAGGTCAAACACCTCCAAAAATCATACAAAATAGATTTACAATATAAATACAATACAATTTACAATACAAAGACATACAATATAAAATACAATATACATATAAACATTTACAAAAAAAATCTACAATACAAAGACATATAATGAATAACTTACTAATGGGTGATATTCATGTCTGCCTTTATAATGTCCATAGTCTCTACAATGATTTTTAGATGATTTTATTAGAATTATCCTTGGCCTAAAGCCCTTGCAATTAATACAATGGAACCAACATATTACTCAATGTTGAACCCACTTATCCTTAGTCTCATTGAGGAAAGTTATGTGACATTTTTTGTCACCAAACTTTCAATGATTATTTTGTTCAAAAATTAACCTCAAAATAAGCCTACAACCTTACCGAACAATCACAACTAATATAGCAACTACATCAAAGCTATATGATGTTCGAGCATATATATATATAACATCGTATAATATTATATTAATATTAATATATTATTGATATTAATATTAATATATTATTGATATTAATTTTAATATATATTAATTATATATTAATAATATTATATCTAATTATAATATTAATGTTATATTTATTATAATTAATCCACTCAATGTAAAGTTGTCCCATATTAAATGTTTTCAATGGAAAAAAGCTATTAATGGTGGAATTAAATGTTATACAATGGTTAATTGCCATTTGTCAGATATTGGACAACACATTGGACATTTTCATATTGGAAAAAATGACAGATATTCAGCCGTAAAAGAACTCTCGTTAGATATTCTCATCGAGATTATAAAAAAAATAATACAAAACGTCGGATATTTGATGGGAAATGAAATTACATCGGACATTCGAGAGTTAAATAATTCCCATTAGATATTTGATGATCTTCGGGATTTAAAAAAATACATCTAACTTCTAACAAATTTTCTGATTTTATATGTTCCATTGGATTCTGTCATTGAAATTTCCGCCCAAATGTAGTAGTGAGTTTGTGTTTCTTTCCTTAAATAGTTTGTATATCGATTTTTGGATCCTTTGAGTGGTTTGTGGGTTTATGTGTTTGGATTTGGATGCTAATTTTTGTGAATGTTATAATTTTTTTTTTATATTGATATATGTGTATGTAATTTTTCTTTTGTAATTAGTTGGTCATGAAGAAGGGAGACAATTTTTCAATAGTTTGTAAGAGGATTGATACTGCACATTTATTCCATTTAATTCTAAATTTCGTGAAAATATTTTTAATAATTTATAGCCTCAATATATATATGAGTGTAGAACTTGAGGAAAGGTTTGCACCATGAGAGATTTGATCCCTCTTGGTGCATGATAGACCCAACGTAGATGGATCTAGGCTAGTTTTAGTCATGAATGGTCACACAAAATGTGTTGTACATCTAATTATTCTGATCATTTTAAGTGATCTAAATATTAGATTTGAGACTTTTGTGATCCATAACTTATCTTGATATTATTCTCGTCATTTTAATTTTAAATTTTCAGGTCACCTTAATTTGTTGAGATGATAGATATTGTTAATAAATTTAATGATGAAAAATTATAAAATAAAAATATTTAATGAAAAGTAAAAAATTAATAGTGTTGAATGATAGAAAATGTGAATAATAAGAAAGTAGTCAATTACAAATAGTCTTCACTGTGATTGATGTCAAACTATTTTTTTCTACAATCTCTTACTGTCACTCTTGTTAGATTTTCCATCTTTTAATGTCAATTATATGGAAAGGGCAGTTGAAATAGTAAACCATTCAAATATTTAACTCAAGCTATTGTACTAAACGTCACACATTGTATCTCTTCCTCTCTAATATTAATAGGATGAATTAATATAACACAAAAGTCAATGCATATTATCAATAATTTTTTATACTTACACTAAAATCAATGCATCTAATGCAAGCAATTAAATAGGATTAGAAAACAACATTTACGCTCGAATAAATGCGTCTAATGTAAAAAATCAAATAGGATTAGAAATAAGCATTTACACTGAAATCAATGCATCTAGTGCAAGCAATAAAATATAATTATAAATCAACATCTACACTTAAATCAATGCATCTAGTACAAGAAATCAAATATGATTAGAAATTAACATCTATGTTGAAATCAATGCATCTAGTGAAATCAATCAAATGTAATTAGAAAACAACATATACACTGAAATAAATGCATCTAGTGCAAGAAATCAAATAGGATTAGAAATCACCATCTACACTAAAATTAATGGATATAGTGAAAAAACTATTCTTCCCTCTCTCCCCCTTCCATATATATCTATATCTCCCTCCATATCCCTTTCTTTGACTTCCTATCTCACCACCTTAAACACACACACACACACACACACACTCCATATCTATCTATATCTCCCTCCCTCCCTCTGTCTTTTTATCTCTATTTTCGTACCTCTCTTCACCTTCTATCTACACAAATATGGAGGGGGGCGAGAGGGGGAGAGAGAGAAGGAAAGAGGGAGGGAGATAGTGACAGGGTAGGAGGGAACATAAAGAGAAATTTAGAGAGAGATAGAGAGTGATGGGCGGAGAGGGAGGGAGGTAGGAAAATAATCGAATAAGATTAGAAATAACCGTCTACATTAAAATCAATGCAATAGTATTAGAAATCAAAATCTACACTGAAATCAATGCATTTAGTGCAAGAAATCAAATATAATTATAAATTAACATCTACATTAAAATCACTGCATCTATTCCAAACAGTCAAATAGGGTTATAAATCACCATCTACACTAAAATCAATACATCTAGTGCAATAAATATTCTTCCCTCTCTCCCCCCCTCCATCCATACCTATGTCTCACACCATATCTCCTCCTTTGTCTCTCTACCTTAACCCCCAACCCCCAGCAAACAAACGCACTCTCTCTTTCCATATCAATTTTTTGTTCTCTCTCTCTCTCTCTCTCTTACCTCTCTTCACCTTCCATTTATATCTATATCTCCCTTTGTCACTCATTTTTCTCTTTATCTCACCCTCAAAACATACACACTCTTTTTCCATATCTATTTACCTATCCCTCCCTCTTTGCCCCGCCCCCCTCCCCCCCCTCTCTCTCTCTTCCCTTCTCTCCCTCTCCCCCCTCTTTTATCTCTATACCCTCTTGCTCTCCTCTCTCCCTCTCTCCATCTCCCTTATCATTCCCTCTCTCTATCTCCAACATTCTCTCTCTATGTCCTTCTTATTTCATCCCCCTCTCTTCCCTTCCAACTCCATATCTTTTTCTCCCTCCCTCTCTCCTTATCTCTCTCACCTCCTCCCTCTCTTCCTTCCTCTCTCTCTCATTCTCTCCCACATCCCCCCTCTCTCTCTCTGCCCTCCAAATCTGTCGCTATCTCCCTCCCTCTATTTTTCTCTCTCCTTTGCTTCCCCCCTTATCTTCATCTCTCCTTCTTTGTCTCTCTATTTCACCTCCAAACATACACACTCTCTCTCTATACCTCGTTTGTCATGCCCTCTCTCTGTCCACTTTTTTCACTTTATGTCTTTCTTCTTCCTTCCATCTCTCCCCCTCCAACTCCATCTCTTTTTCCATCCCTTTCTCCTCCTCTCTCTCGTCTTCGTCTCTCTCTCCCCATCACTCTCTCACTCTCTCTCTCCTCCAACCCTATCACTATATCTCTCCCTTTCTCCTTCTCTCTCTCCCCTCTCTCCCCCTCCATATTTTTGTCTCCCTCTCTCTCTCTCTCACCCTTCTCTCCCTATCTCACTCCTCTTGTCTCTTTCCATTCCTCTTCTCTCCTCTCCAATTTATCTCCATCTCTCCCTTGTCACTCCCTCTATCTCTCCACCTCTATCACTCTATGTCTTTTTTCTTCCCTCCATATACATGTAGAGTTAATATATATCATGATGTATTCATATATATTATAATATAACAAATTTAATATTTATTAATCTAAAGTTATTAAATATGATAATATTAAATTTATTATTAACTCTAATATTAATATTATTAGATTTAATGATGTTTTTTACATGGCATGATAACAAAATTTATAATAAAACTACATCATAATAACATTTTCAAATATTACAATTTCCACATGGAAATACTTGTCTTTAAATATTTTAATATATCCATATTAAATGGTTTTTCCTCTTAAATATTTATTTTACAAATATCTAATTTAAAGAAATATTAAAAGATTTTTTTAGCATGGATTTAGATTCTTTGTGTTGAACTGTATTGTAGATTTTTTTTATGGATATGGTTATTTTCATTTGTTTTGGGCCAACATTGTTTTATTATTATTATTATTTTATTGGAGACTTGATATACTTACACATCACCCTCTTTCTAGGTTGTAGAATGCGTTTGTGGGTGAAATTACACATCACCCTCATACTAGGTTGTAGAATGAGCTTCTTGATGCAATTAACTATTAATAATTCCAAAAATTGTAGGAAATATGATAACATCCATTAAACATTATATAACTTCCAAAAAAAGGGTGATAACATCCATTAACTGGAAGATAATGTACAACAAAACATAATGGATGGTCATGATTTAAAGAAGGATCTCTCTCATAAATGCCAGGCTTAAAAACAAAATGTATCTTCCCATCCATTGTATCAAAATCAAGATAAAAATATAGAAGTAAAGTTCATATTTATAACAAAACTCCAACTTAAAAAAAACTTGTTCCTCGATAGAAACTATTTGTTACTTTAATTATGCATTAGATGAATATTACACATAAGTAAATAGAACATTACAAAATTAAAAGAAGCATATCCTATAAACAAATATAATTCCATTTTTTTAACCACAAGAAGACTATTAAAACCAAATACCAAGCATGCGGTCTATCAATAGCAAATAGCAACTAGAATCCCGTTTAAACATGTTACTTAAACGTGTTAGTAAAAAATTTAATGACCAAATCAGTTTCAAGACATACCAATCAAACCAAAACATGTGCCAAAAAAACACCATATTTAACGGTTGGAGTATATTTACAAATGTTATTTCAACGGGGTTTGAGAATGAAGTTATCTAGGACAAATAACAGCCCAATGTTATATTAAGCAAAGACTAGGATCCCTTTTAAGCACCTCTTGAGTGTTGAAGTTATCCGGGCCAAATAACAACCCATTATTGAATTAACCAATGGGGACGATCTTTTTAGCACGTGTGTGATGGTTGGAAGGCCCAAGTTAATCACCACATCAATCAAGCGCTAACAATTAAACAAAAAAATATTATTTCGTGGACCAAATATCTGTGGCATTTAAAAATTAAAATTAACAAGTGAACGACTGAACTTCACTTACCGATGTTATTTCGTGGAGCAAACCTTTGTAGTATTTAAAATTAAAATGAACAAGTGAAGGACTGAACATCACTTACATATGTTAACAAGAATCCAATGCCTCAGCCCCGAAACAGAATCATCTAACCACTCAACTCTATAAATAATAGGTTTTCTATTGTGCAATAGTGTTCAAATATAGAAATATCACTCGGTTCTATGCATTCATGGGAAAGCGAGAAGGATTAAAAACATATGGGAAAGCAAGAAGGAGGATACACTCATGTAAAGAAGACCAAAGCTGAACAACCACAACCAAGCACCAAAATTAATAGGTAAATATCACCACAAATCCCATTCCTTGCCTAGTGAATTGAATACATTATTTCGTGGCGCAAACATATGTAGTATTTAAAAATTAAAATGAAGAAGGGAAGGACTGAACTTCCCTTATCTATGCTAACAAGAATACAATGGCTCAACCAACCCAAGTTTAAAATAAATAACATCTAATTCAGGTTAACTTTAAAATAAATAACATCTAATTGAGGTTAACTTTAAAATAAATAACATCTAATTGAGGTTAATTAGGGTGGTTTCCAGGAATGTTATCATCTTCCCATTGACATTTTGTTGCTATTCTCTAAATCAAGATTTAGTTCCCATAAATAACATGTGGACTTCATAATAAGTATGTTGATAAAATATTTTGAGATAAAAAACCACGATTAAATTAATTTTACTTTAAGCTTATTCAAAAATAAAACACAATAATTAACTAACAGCTTAAAACTATGAAATGCAAAGCTCCAATTAAAAATGAGAGCACGACAAATTCTAACTTTTCCACTTTCTAGTTTTTGTTTTAATTTTTTAGTTTAATTAAAATGTATTTGAAAAAATTTAATGTTTCAAAAAATTCAAATTATATAATTTCACAACTCAAACTTACAAATTCAATAAATTTTATTAAATTTCAAGTAAAATTAATTAGAAATAAAATAAAAATAAATACATCAATAAATAAAAATAAATATCACAACATACTATTTCACGCCTGCATGATAGCTATAGTCCAGAACCTCAGCACCTACTTCAAGGACCAGTAAATTAATTGTCTATGGTTGCTAGATGAGGTTGCAATCGTGGTATATGATTTTTACTAAATCTTTAAGTTTGTGTTATAAGTTTTGGAATGTTTGATTTTATATATATGTATATAAAATTTATTTGGATTTGTTAAGTAGTAATATATTTGTTATATGTTTTGGAATGTTAGTTTATATATATATATATATAATTTTCTTAAAATTTGAAAAGATTTATAAAAGTTATAAGTTTGAAAAGTTTGCTTTCTTTAATCTAATATCAAGTTATTTTTCAAAAAGCTTTATTCATAAAAAGTTAAAAACCCATTTTACACTCTAGATTTACATCTGGACTCTTGGAATTTAATTTCCAACTGCCCAGAGAAGTCTGCAGGACTGTGAGTTAATGAGAAAAGATTGAATGGTGGCGAAGTTAAGTTTGATGTGAATTTTGACAGCAGCGAGTTGAATGGAGGAGCATTGGAAGAGCTGCATCTTATCTGCAACAACCACCAGCATTAAAACTTTCACCAAACAAATTAAACTCAGAAATTTACCGCCAGATTGAAAGGGCCACGTGGAGAAAAATTATTGGACCGCGTTGTTTTGTTGGGCTGGATACATTGCCAAAAACCGGACCCGAAAACAATTGAGGTGGAATTAATTTGAAATTCGCGTCACAAATATGGGTGACATCAATGGGCCATTTTGGAATGCGAAAAGATCATTCAATTTGGTTGAATGATTGTGTTGAAGTCCACCAAAAGGATTTTTAATGTTTTGTTATGGTTTAAAAACATATGCAACAGAATCAAGTTTTAAAACAATTTGCATTCATATGTTTTAACATATGTGCATTAGAATGTGGGCCCCAAAGAAGTTTTTTTTTTATTTGTTTTAATGTGTTTTATATGTTACGGCATATAAAACAAAAGGGGTTGTTAATGTAATTTTTATTTACTGTGTAACTTTTTATTTTACACAGCAGTGTGTATAAAAGGTAAAAAGACAGATTGTAAGTTTTAGAAGTTTTACACACAGCAGAGCATGAAACGAGTGATTGCACAGCAGTGCGTTTGTTTATTTTGAAGAAGTGAACAGAGTATTTTCTGTGTGAGACAGAGAAGAGTGATTTGGACACTGCGTGTGAAGCAGTTCCATCCTTTTGTAATCTCCCAGCAGTGGAAAGTTTTTTTTCAGATTGTAATAGATTTTTATTTTTAATGAAATAGAAGAATCTTGTGCAACCTCTGTCTACCAGCAAGCAAATTTTTGTTTGTATTTCTCTGTGTTAAAGGAAGGGAATTTCTATTCTCCTGTGTGTTTGGAATATTCATAAATTCCAACATGGTATCGGAGCTAGTTCAGGCTCTTTGAAGGTTTCAAAGAAGCTGAAGAAGAAGACTTGTTGCAGCGTTTTCTCCAGCAGTGTGAAAGCCCAACAGAAGTCAAAAGTTCAGGTATTTCTCAAAGAAAATAGAGCTGTTGTTTTGTTTTAAAAGAGTTTTTTTCTTTCAGAGAAGGAAAGAAAGTTTGTATAAGTTCAGTGTTCAGTTTAAAAGCAATGGCTGGACCAAGCACTGGAGTGAGCATTGGAAATTTTCAGCTTCCACAATTTAATGGAAAGAATTATGATTATTGGGCCATTACCATGAGAGCCCTGTTTGTCTCACAAGACTTATGGGAGTTGGTAGAAGATGGTTTTACAGAACCAGCTGATGAGCAGGATTTTAATGCCTTAACTCAAGCATAGAAGGATTTATTGAAGAACAATAGAAAGAAGGATGCAAAATCCCTCTTCTATTTGTATCAGGCAGTAAATGAGAGTGTGTTTCCAAGGATAACAGCAGCTAAGAGATCCAAGGAGGCATGGGAAACTCTGAAAGTAGCCTATCAAGGTATGGAGAAAGTTAAGACAGCAAAGCTTCAGTTGCTAAGAAGAGATTTTGAAACTCTTTGCATGAAAGATTCAGATAATGTAGACACATTTTTTACACATGTGATTGGGATTGTAAATCAGATAAGATCCCATGGAGAAACTCTTGAAGAAAGAAGGATTGTGGAGAAACTTTTTAGGAGCTTACCCTCAAAGTTTGATGTTATTGTTACCACCATAGAAGAGACCAAAGATCTCTCACAGTTCACAGTAGATGAACTTCATGCCTCACTGATAACTCATGAACAGAGATTGAGCAGAGATGAACACTCATCTCTTGAGCACGCCTTCAAGACCCAGATGCCTTCAGGAAGAGGAAAAGGTCAAGGAAAAGGAAGAGGAAGAGGAAGAGGCAGAAGCCAGAATAGAGGTGGAAGGAACAACCCTTCACAATCACATGGAAGGAGCAACAGTCAGAATCAGAGCCACGACCAATGCAACAGCCAGCAAGGTGGACACCAACACCAACATGCTCATGGACAGAGGTATGAAAAATTCAATGTCCAATGTCATTATTGCAAGAAATATGGGCACTATGCCAATGAGTGTAGAAAGAAGCAAAATGACATGAAGAATAAGCAGAATGCTAATGTAGCAAAAGAAGAAAAGAACCCAAGTAATGTGCTATTAGTCTGTAATGTAGCACAAGATAGAAATGATGATGTTTGGTTCTTAGATTCAGGATGTAGTAATCATATGACTGGCAACAAAGCAATGTTTGCCAATCTGGATGAAGAAGTAAAATCTGAAGTGACCACAGGGACTGATACTAAGATCTCTGTCAAAGGAAAAGGCAAAGTTAGTATTCGAGCAAGAAATGGGGAGCAGAAATTTTTCCCTGATGTATATTATGTTCCAGGTCTGAAGTGTAATCTTTTGAGCATTGGGCAGCTCATAAAAAAAGGTTACAATGTAATATTCAAAGATGATGTGTGCACAATAAAAGACATTCCTCCAAGTAAGAAAATTATTGTTGAAATTCAAATGACCAGCAATAGGATGTTTCCACTCAAGCTCAACATTGACTTGAAGGGAAAAGGAAAGAGTATAGCAGCTGTAACACAAGAAGCCTTCCAGAAGGAAGAAAAAGATGAAAATTGGTTATGGCACTTGAGATTTGGACATCTCAATTTCGGAGGATTAAATTTGCTGCACAGAAAAGGAATGGTAAGAGGTTTACCATTGATTGAGAAGCCTGACAGCCTATGTGAAGGCTGCATCTTGGGAAAGCAACACAGAGAAAATTTTCCATCAGGGAAAAGCATAAGGGCGAAAGCACCCTTAGAAATCATCCACTCAGATTTATGTGGGTCGATGCAAACAACATCAGTTTCAGGCAGCAACTACATGCTGACCTTCATAGATGATTTTACAAGAAAAGTGTGGGTTTATTTTCTGAAATATAAGAGTGAAGTTTTTCAGAAATTTTTCCACTTTAAAGCTCTTGTAGAGAAACAAAGTGGGCAGTATATTAAAGTCCTCAGAACCGACAGAGGAGGAGAATACATATCAAAGAAGTTTCTGCGTTTTTGCAGAGAGAACGACATACACAAGCAGTTTACCACAAGGTACACACCGCAACAGAATGGAGTTGCTGAAAGGAAGAATCGAACCATAATGGAAATGGTGAGAAGTATGCTAAAGGCGAAACATTTTCCGAATGAGTATTGGGCAGAAGCAGCAAATTGTGCTGCGTATATTTTAAATAGATGCCCTACAAAAGCTGTGATGAACAAAGTTCCAGAAGAAGCGTGGAGTGGCAGAAAACAGGGAGTCACCCACATGAGATTTTTTGGATGTGTGGCATATGCACACATTCCAGACAAATTGAGGAAGAAGTTGGATAGTAAGGGGAATAAGTGCATTTTCCTTGGATATTGTGAAGATTCCAAATGATACAGATTGTATAACCCATCCACAAAAAAGTTTGTGATAAGCAGAGATGTGCAATTCATTGAAGAAGAATCATGGGATGGAAGCATTGAGAAAACAGTCAATGTTAAAAAATGTTTGTCTCATGATGAATATGAGGGAGATGTGGTTGAGATTAATAACCCATCCACTGCACAACCTCCACCACCACAAGGCCAGCAAGGGACGCCTCAAGCAGCAGCGAGAACACCCTTGAGAAGAAGTGGGAGTGCATCTCCAAGCACACCACGTGGAGTAGAATTGAGTGCTTCATCAAGCACGACTACACCAAGTGAAAGAGGAACAAAATTCAGAAGCATTAGAGAAATCTATGAGGAAGGAGCAGCAAATGAACGTATGAATTCCTTATTTGCTTTATATTGTCAAGTTGACGATCCTATTCATTTTGAAGATGCTATTAAAGATAGAAAATGGATAGAAGCTATGGATGATGAAATTAATTCCATAGAGAAGAACAAAACATGGGAGCTGGTTGATCTCCCAGAAGGCAAAGAAGTTATTGGAGTTAAATGGGTCTATAAGACCAAGAGTAATGCTGAAGGAAAAATAGAGAGACACAAGGTCAGACTTGTTGTCAAGGGATATAAGCAGAAGCATGGAATTGATTATGAAGAAAATTTTGCACCAGTTGCAAGAATGGAAACCGTGAGAGCAGTGCTATCCATAGCAGCACAAAAAAAATGGAAAGTATACCAGATGGATGTAAAATCTGCATTTTTAAATGGAGTTTTAATGGAAGAGGTATATGTGGAACAGCCTCTCGGATATGAGAAGAAAGGCCAAGAGCATAAGGTCTGCAAGTTGAAGAAAGCTCTTTATGGGTTGAAGCAAGCACCAAGAGTGTGGTACAGTAGGATAGATTCCTATCTACTGGAAAATGGGTTTGAGAAATGTGATGGAGAACCCACATTGTACATCAAAGAAAAGGATGGTAGAATGCTGATTGTTGTTTTATATGTTGATGATGTAATATTCACTGGCAATGATGATTATCTCAGTAAAAATTTTAAAACAGTCATGAAAGATGAATTTGAAATGACTGACATGGGTTTATTGAGATACTTCTTGGGAATAGAATTAGAGCAAAGTGAAAAAGGGATTTTTATATCTCAAGCAAATATGTGAATCAGGTTTTAGAAAGATTTAATATGCAGGAGTGCAAAGCTGCAATTACTCCTACAGTGATGGGATTAAAACTCAGCAGAGAGGACAACAGCAAGGATTTTGATCCTAGTTTGTACAAAAGCATAGTTGGCAGCCTCATGTATTTGACTGCAACTAGGCCGGATATTATGCATGCTGTTAGTTTAATTTCCAAATTTATGGAGAAGCCAAAAGAAGCACATTGGCAGACAGCAAAAAGAATTCTAAGGTATGTGAAAGGAACTAAAAGATTTGGTATTTTATATACAGCTTCAGAATGTTCAGATTTAGTTGGATACACTGACAGTGATTGGGCTGGAAGTGTAGATGATCGGAAGAACACTTCCGGTTATGTTTTTCATATGGGTTCAGGAGCCATTTCATGGGCTTCTAAGAAACAGCCAATTGTAGCATTGTCTACAGCAGAGGCAGAGTATGTGGCAGCTACAGCAGCAGCGTGTCAAGCGATTTGGATGAGGAGAATGTTGAGAATTTTGTGCCAAGAACAGATAAAAGGCACAGTGATTTATTGTGACAATAGCTCAGCTATTGCATTGTCAAATAATTATGTGTTTTATAAAAGAACAAAACACATTGATGCCAAGTTTCACTACATCAGAGAGTTAGTGAACAATGGAGAAATAATTTTAAAACATTGCAGAACTCAGGAGCAGTTCGCTGATATTTTGACCAAGCCATTGGGACAGAAGAGTTTTGAATTTTTGAGGAAATGTCTGGGTATGATAAATAACCCGGCAGTTGAAATTAAGGGGGAGTGTTGGAATTTAATTTCCAACTGCCCAGAGAAGTCTGCAGGACAGTGAGTTAATGAGAAAATATTGAATGGCGGCGAAGTTAAGTTTGATGGGAATTTTGATAGCAGGGAGTTGAATGGAGGAGCATTGGAAGAGCTGCATCTTATCTGCAACAACCACCAGCATTAAAACTTTCACCAAACAAATTAAACTCAGAAATTTACCGCCAGATTGAAAGGGCCACGTGGAGAAAAATTATTGGATCGCGTTGTTTTGTTGGGCTGGATATATTGCCAAAAACCGGACCCGAAAACAATTGAGGTGGAATTAATTTGAAATTCGCATCACAAATATGGGTGACGTCAATGGGCCATTTTGGAATGCAAAAAGATCATTCGATTTGGTTGAATGATTGTGTTGAAGTCCAGCAAAAGGATTTTTAATGTTTTGTTATGGTTTAAAAACATATGCAACGGAATCAAGTTTTAAAATGATTTGCATTCATATGTTTTAACATATGTGCATTAGAATGTGGGCCCCAACGAAGTTTTTTTTTTATTTGTTTTAATGTGTTTTATATGTTACGCCATATAAAACAAAAGGGGTTGTTAATGTAATTTTTATTTACTGTGTAACTTTTTATTTTACACAGCAGTGTGTATAAAAGGTAAAAAGACAGATTGTAAGTTTTAGAAGTTTTACACACAGTAGAGCGTGAAACGAGTGATTGCACAGCAGTGCGTTTGTTTATTTTGAAGAAGTGAACACAGTATTTTCTGTGTGAGACAGAGAAGAGTGATTTGGACACTGCGTGTGAAGCAGTTCCATCCTTTTGTAATCTCCCAGCAGTGGAAAGTTTTTTTTCAGATTGTAATAGATTTTTATTTTTAATGAAATAGAAGAATCTTGTGCAACCTCTGTCTACCAGCAAGAAAATTTTTGTTTGTATTTCTCTGTGTTAAAGGAGGGGAATTTCTATTCTCCTGTGTGTTTGGAATATTCAGAAATTCCAACATGGACGTCAATAGTACTGTATCACGGGGTACCAATGTGAATGCTGCATCAGTCTTGGATGACATCCATGTGTAAAGGGAGTTCTTTACCGAGTCAATAGAATAATCTAGATGGCAGTTTTTTTTGCTGGAATTTGGTAAAAAAATATTCAAAAAATTAGGTAGTTGGAGTGTTTGAATTGCATTTTTTATAGTGGAAATAGATTCAGCACTATCAAAACCTTAACCCTTAGGCCACCCAAAATAATGAAGTTTAACAACTGTAAACAAGATTCTAATAAATCTTTGCAGAAATTTATCAAAATCTTTACCAAATTCTAGATTATTCTGTGAGTTTTTTAGACTACAGCTAGGTAAAGTCCTATGGTAAATAGCTTTGGGATTACTGTTTCACTTCAAGAAAGTAACACAGTGATTTTCATGTCAGATTTTGGAGATCCGCATCTAAGCAAATCCACGGTTTAGAAGATCCATGAAATGGGATGCACATGGGGATCCACATTTATTAATGAAGGCAAGGGAATATTAGCAATATAATTGATGGAGATAAGGGAATATTAACCATATAATTATGAATAAGGATATAGAGATTATAAAGGGATTGATTAGTCCAGTTAATTCTGGTGGCAGATTCGATCGATCTCTCCGTAATTCTAATAAAGCCTTGTGAAACATATTGAATTTGAACTGCTTTCTTCATTCGCATATTGATCGATCAGTCAGTCAGACTCAGTCTCCTGCTCCATATATATATATATATATATATAAACGATATCACTCCCTACTAAGTATAAACCCACCCCACAGGTGCACCATCCCTGACGATCCGGGATGGCGCAATGCACAGTACAAGGTTGCGAGTTTACTTCGCAGAGCATGGGTAACGGGAAACTGAAGTCAACTCAGACTTCAGTGGAAAAAATCATGCATCCCAGCCCTAGTGTCTATATGCAATGTAGGTTTATTTTGCGAGAGAATATAGAATATATATGTTTTCGTTTATTGTATCAAATTTCATTATGTCATTAGCTGCAATTGAACTTATCAGGAACAATACCAATCATTTCCGCTAACCATTTTAGAGGAACCCTATCAATTATTCCTCTAACCATTTAAGATAAACCAACACAATTGATGTATGCAAATATAAATGGATGTTTGTACATCAATTAATCTATTCCAATTTTATTAATCTATTCCAATTTTATTTTACAGGGTTGGTTTGGTTTATAATTTGTTTCTTCTTCTCAGTCAAGGCAGAGTTAGTGATGATCTTTCACAACGTTACTTATAATGATAATTGGTTACAAGTTCTTCTTCTATGTACCCCTAGATTAATGACAAGAAATACTGAAAAGGTGTTCTTTGGCCAAAGAAGAAGAATGAAAGATAATTTAGTAACCTCTGGGAATCTCTTAGAGTCCAGTACAAAACACAGGTGAATGAAAGTCCAAAATTTTACTCGAGATTTGTATATCCTTCATATCGTACTCTGCAAGGTTATATTATTGTTCGAGGATCAGCTTCTCATGGCTTCTCTGCAAAGGAAGGTCTGCAGAAGATGGAAATAAATGCAACTCTATCAGATTGTGGATGTTCCAACCGTGGAGCTCCCCTTATCAGTCCAAATGAATATGGTACGTATCCGCTGACGTTATTACGTTATAAATTATAATAGTGGATACTGTTAATTCGAATGTCTTGTGTCCGTTAATATTGATATTAGTGATCCCACCACCTCAGCTTCACCGTGAATTATTCATGTCTGCTATTATTTTCTTCTTCAACTCAAATGGCAATCACATATAAAGCGTTGTCTAAACGAAACAATAGACGTTGGATAAACATCACAGAAGCTTCCACTGCATGCCTAGATGTCATGTTGGTATAAAAATTTATAAGGGAACTTATAAATCTTATGAAACTGGATAATTAATGTACAGAAGAGAACCTCAGGTTGGGTGTCAACAAAGTCAGGAGTCTGCAGGTCGGGTGTCAAAAAATGCCATTTTTGGAGCAGAGGGGAAGAACGAAACCCTGGCACATGACGGGAACCGAGCTCTGCTCAAACCTTGTCACCTTAAGGAATGCATAATATAAAATAAAAATAATAAGGTCGCACCATAATGCAAACCCTTTTAAATAATGCAAAACAAATTTTAACCTGGCAACATAATGTGAACCCCTTGTAATGAACAAAAAATGGTTTAGGGTCAAAGAACCATCCATATTTTTCAACTGTAACATTGCAAGAAGACATACTCTGCCCTTGAGGTGTTATACATAGTGGAGAATGTTCCTTGTTAAGGTTCATGGCAGGGGCAAGAATAGTGCGGAGAATGTTCCTTGTTAACGTTCATGGCAGTGGCAAGAATAGTGCGAGACATGCCTAACTTATTTGGAGCGTAATGAATGTGAGAGAAATCTAATATAGGACTCAAAGTTAGAGATAGCCAGAGGGTTACTTTATGTTAGCTATTGTCATAGAGAGAGCAGATCCATCAACACAATTCTACGACCGTAGGTCAAACTCTAACACCTCCAAGGAGTGCCTGAAATTAAAAACAAAAATGAAAACCTAACAACATAATGCAAACCCCTTTCAATCAACTATAACGTAGAGATTTTCGTGGTCTTGAGGCGTTATACTTGACATGGTGGAGGATTTTCGTGCTAAATGGTCATGGTGGCGACAATGATCCTGCAAGAGAACCCTAATTTAGTGTCGAGCATAGTAAATCTAAGAGAAATGTAAGAGAAGATTTAAATTTAGAGATAAGCGTAGGGTTACCTTTCCTTCATTATTGTCACAGACAGACTAAAGCCATGAACACAATTCTAGCAACGTCATTCTTAATCTCATTCTGGAGCAGATGGGAAAAAACAAAACCCTAGCGAAGGTCGAAAACCCAGTTCCACTCTGCGAGAAAAAGAATTGACTTCATTATTCTCACACACAAACCAGAGCCATGAAAACGATTCTAGCAGTGTCATTCTTAATCTCATTCTGGAGAAGATGGGAAAAACGAAACCCTGTCTGAGGTCGGAAACCAAGCTCCACTCTGCGAGGAAAAGAATTGACAATGAATGAATCTGAGCCGCTTACCCTTGCAGTAAGGAGGTGGAAGCTCGGGTGTGAATTTAGGAGTCTGCCAGATGTAAGGGCACGACTAACTAAACCAATTAAAAAGTTAATGGAAATTCGAGAATCCCGAGAAACATAAAAAATTAAAGGCAATTCAAGAATTCAATTGAAGGTGTAATTTAACATTTGACATTTGGTCTAATAATGTTTTTTTTTACTGTTTATGTTATTTTTTAAAGAATGTTACTTGAAATAATGTTTTGTTATTAAAAATTGTTTATTTTACTTTTTTAAATAGTGTTAATATTGTAATGCTATATTTATTTTATTTTTATTTTTTATTTATTTATTTTGAAGTGTTTAAGAAGCATATATTTAGCAAAATTAATATTCATAAATTTCATGTTTAATAAGATAAGTATTTTTTTAACTTTTTGTCCGTTGCAATGTAGCATACACATTTCATGTTTAATAAGATAAGTATTATTTCATGTTTAATAAGATAAGTATTTTTAAATATTTTATCGATTGCAATGTAAGATACAATATTTACTTTGATTTCATGAAAGTTGTTGATTTTCTCATGGATACAATTATTTGGAAGTTTCTATTGGAAAATATGATTTTCCTGGCCACTTCCGATCAATGTGCAAACAAAGAACTTCGATTTATTTCTTTGCAAGTTCATATTGAGCATAACTGCTTTGTTGGAGCTTACCTTAATGATAAAGGACACATGTCTCCCTTGCTTTTTCCTTTTCTTCATTCTGGGTAGAGAATTAAATGTATAGTTGAATCGATGATTGTGTTTTTTAGGTCCCTAAAATATTAGTGTATCCAACTATTGTTGTTAGTGTAGCCCCCTTATTGTTATTATTATGCCTTTACATTATTATTGTTAGGTCGGCTAGGATTATATTGTGACCCCATGGACTCATATATATATAGAAGTGAGGTTTTTCTATTTGAATCATCCATGAACTGTTCATTTATGCAATGTAAAGGAGGTTTCCCCCTCGAAGTGGCTAATTTCTAAGATGTTGATCTCTCCTTTCTTCTATTTTTGGAGTTGGTTTCATAACATTTGGTATGAGAGCTTTGGATTCTCGAGTTTTGCTACTCCAAATAGGTCATCGTGGAATTTTTGCTATAATTTTTTTCTACGAAGATTCAAAAGCTTCACTTTTTACCACGAGAAGCGAAAATCCTGAGGCACTTATTGTAAAAATTTCAGATCTTTGTTCGCAACATTTTCTGAGATATCATCTGTGTAATTTAGGGTTTTTTTAGGCTCTCGAATTTCATCTCAAAGAAGCGACCGTGGGAAAATCGTCATAACTCTCTCTCTAATCATCAGATTGGAATTCTATAAAAATTGGTCAAAAGATCACGAACTTTAGTTTCCTATGTATCAATTTCAGAGGCGAAGGAGGAAACATTGACACGTGGAACGCCATACAAGTTCACTATACTAAACCAGTCCATAATTAGGTCATTATGGGAGATTGGGAATAACTTTGCCTTGAAGAATCCAAATCAGGTTAGACCTACGGAATTAGAAAGAAGATCCAGAGGGCTACTATAGGACTAAATTTCAGATATCAAAGTTCTGAAATCACAGAGATATTCAAGTTTAATAGTGAACGCCTAAAAAGGAAAAAAGTGAGTATTTGTTTTCTAAACTTGTATAACGTTTGTTTGAAATAGAAGTTTCGAGTGATTCCAAGGGCATATTGAAGCATTTTTATTAGTATTGGATTCTATAATGCCTCCCAAAATAATTCCACACCTATTAAGCCCTCAGAATTCTCTACTATGACACATGAAGAGGAAGGATTGCAGTATGATATATCAAAATTACAGTACCAAGTGCAACAAATTTCGATCTTATAAAGACCAATAAAAGATGACATAGATGGTTTAAAAGAAAAAATGGAGGCTAATTTGGACGATTTGAACAATCAAATGAAATCTAATATGGATGATAAAGTAGTGGAAGATCACATAGAGAATCAACAACAAGTTCTCCAATTCTCAAAGGATAACCTAACTTTGGTGTAGAATCGAATGAAACAACAGGAAGATCAACATCGCAAAAAAATAATTTTTGAAGTAATCACATAAACAAGAACTCGACAACTACCAAATCGATAAATTTAAGAGTATCTCAGCAAGTGGAAGAACTTGCTCGTTGAAGATTCCACATGGGAGGATGAGAATTTTATATACAAGCATCCAAAAATAATCAAGTGTTGAGGGAAACACTTTTTGGAAGGAGAGTGGCATGTTAGGTCCCTATAATACTAGTTTATCCCCCTATTGTTGTTAGTATAGTCCCCATATTGTTATTATTATGCCCCATAAAACCCCACTATTGTTATTGTTCTGTCATTATATTATTATTGTTAGGTCGGTTAGGATTATATTGTGACCCCATGGACTCCTATATATAGAAAGGATATTTTTTCATTTGAATCATCCAAGAATTGTTCATTTATGTAATGTAAAGGAGGTTTCCTCCTCGAAGTGTTTGATTTCTAAGGCGTTGATCTCTCATATCTTCTATTTTTGGAGCTGGTTTCATAACAGTGTTCAATGCAACTGTAAGTTATTTTCATTCAAAGAATTATTTCATAGTAAACCCTTTTACAAAGACCTTTAGAATATTGGAGCTTTATTCTTGGAGAGTGGGAATTTTTCTCTTTGTTGGACAAATTTAGTCCACGAAAATATTATTATGTTATGGTGAAACATGTGTACAAAAAAATGGACTGACATTTTTTTATTTTCACTAGTGTAGACATAGTTTTGAAGATGACATAACTTCCTTTTGGTGGTGTTACACCTCCAAAGGAGGGCATCTTCCATAAATGGAAATTTTTCTAGCTATATTTCGACAAAGATTATGATGATTAGCCTTCCTAAGGTTACACTATCTATTAGTTTGATCTTACAATAAATGAGTGGGGATTTTCATTTGTTCCTATCGTTGACATACAATGTATGTTATTAGGATTGTATGGGAACCAAATGCGTTGTCTTGTAAACAATGGTTCTACCTTTGTTTAGTTGCTTGAAGAAATAGACAATTTTGAATTTGGAGAAGCTTCCAATGGATGAAACTTAGAATATTTTGAAGATGAATGGGGGTTCAGATGGAAAGTTCTTTATGCTATCTCTATGGATATTAATAGAAAAATCCCATGGTACCCTACCTTTTCGTACAATTGAAGGAAATTTACTTATGTTAGGTTACATGGAAGTGCAATTAAAGCTATATGATTTTCTAACTCGATTATGCACAACAACAATTTCCAATGGTGTCTCCCTGTTTGAAAGATCTAGGTTCCATATGTGAACGCTTGAATTTTTCATTGACCTTATGCAAAAAGGAAATGTTTTCTCACTTATTCCAAATACTTATTATATTTTTGATATAAGACCAATGCCTATGGATATCATAATTTAGCCTTTCAGGCTTCAATATGTTTGTTGTAAGACATTGCTGCAGATCTTGTATTTTTTCAATATTTTCATACATATTTTGAAGATCATTGTAATAAAATTTGGAATGTTTACTGAAAACATAGTCATGTCAATTTTTTATATCTTTTTTGGAGATTACTTGCATTCTTGTGCTATTTTCTAGATCGAACAATGCACTCCAATTTCAATTTTTGTTGTGCATTTGTGGATTGTTTACAACATTTTTTATTTCGTATAAGATATTTTTTTCTAATACCTATCTCTTATATGAGCATTTATTACATCCTTATTCTCTTTTTATCATTAATGTTGATATTCATTCACTCTTTCATGTGAACCAAGAGACCGAGGTATTTTCAAAGTGCGCTTGCTTCTTCCTTCACTTAACATTTCTACAACAAATTTAAATTCTATTGTAATTTTTATTTTCAATTCCCTAACAAGTTTAAATATCATCTTACATTTTCAACAAGTTTAAATCTTAATGTTGACTAACTTTATACAAGTAATTTCAACACTAAATAAGTTTAAATACTAAAAATCATCCTTTAAAATTACAAAGATATACATATACAAAAAATATTTCAAATATTGTAATACAAAAGGAACCATCAATTGTGTTATTTGATATCCCGTGAAAATGTGAAGTTGGGAAACACTTTTTTCCCTTTTTTGATGTTGAAAATTGTAATTTTCTATGTTTTTTCAACTTCAACTCCGCTAAACTCATATTTTCATTGCAAATTACGCTTTGACATAAAAACAAGATTTGTAGATAATTGTCTTACCTCCATACTCATATTAAAAAATATATATATATATATATATATATATATATATATATATATATATATATATATATATATATATATGTATGTATGTATGTATGTATGTATGTATGTATGTATGTATGTATGTATGTATGTATGTATGTATATATGTATGTATGTATGTATGTATGTATGTATGTATGTATGTATGTATGTATGTATGTATGTATGTATGTATGTATGTATGTATGTATGTATGTATGTATGTATGTATGTATATATATATATATAGAGAGAGAGAGAGAGAGAGAGAGAGAGAGAGAGGAGTAAATTTGTTTACTAACTTCATATACTTGAAATTTTCAGGCAAACATAAATAGTCACTTTTTGAACCCTAACTTTTTTTAGGGATGGTTATTCATTTTTTGGAAATAAACCATATCATCATAATCTACATAGACTGCACTACTGAAATGACTATTTTTCGTTAATTGTCACATTAAATCACTATTTTTTATTATTTTTTGAAATGGACGAAGACAAACAAACGATGATGTTTCAGTACATTTTATGAGCCCTAGATTTTCTTTTCAATGTGATCGTCAATAAGAAAAATGAGAATACCCTTTTAAATAATATAGGGAGAGGAATTGAAATATGATTTTTCTGATTTTTTTGGTGTTGCCATTTTAAAGTTATTGAATTTTCATTCACTGCAATTTTCAGAACAATGAAATTCCATAGTGACACAATTTAGTATAAAATTAATAACAAATTGAAATTTTTAATGAAACTCCACAAATCTTACATCATTAGAGACTAGATTCAGAGATGAATCTAATGGTACCAGGTCTGAAAGATAAAATTATGTTTTTGTAGGTGTTCCGTCCCTCCAAAGTTGCAGGTTCCTGAAAACTGCAGAATTTTCTGGGTTTCTGGTTGACTAGAAACTCTCGGGTGAGACATTTAATAAATTCTCAGGCGAGAAATGTTAAACTCTCGACCGAGAGTTTAAACCACCACAAGTTAAGTTTAACCATGCGGGTAAACTCTTGCCCGAGAGTTTGCGTGCGATATTTTACCCAAGGCAGACTCTCGAATGAGAGTTATATAACTCTCATCCGAGAGTTTATTAAACTTTAATCGAAACATTTTATCGTTGGCCGACAGAATCCTGTGAAGATTCATCGTATTGTAGCGATGTTTCGAGCGAGAGTTCTAAATAAATACTCTCATTCAAAAGATTAATTCCTAGACCAGTGAAGGTGCGAGGGTGCGAAGGTGCGAATTTTTTTTGGGTGCGAAATTTTTTTTCGAAGTTTTTTTGGGTGCGAAATTTTTTTAGTGAAGTTTCTTTGGGTGGGAATTTTTTCTTTAAAGTAATGTTTTTTAAAAATTCAACTTTTTTTTAAAGAGCACATATTTTCAGGAAAGGGAAGTGAAAATTTTATAGGGAAAAAATTAGATTTTTATTTTTTATAAGAATTTAATTACTTGATATTTTGCAAAATGTCACTATGAAGGCATGGCGTATTTTTGCAAAATGTCTTTATGAATTTAATTATTTATTTAATTTTCTCTCTTATTGAAGGCATGAAGTACTTATTCTGAAGTCTTTATGTTTTTTTGGGTATTTGGTCCAAATAGAATTGAATTTTAGGTTTCCAATTTTGTGAACATGGGAAGCAAAATGAATTACCAATCAAGGCACGATCGAAATAGAACTGTTTCAGCCGAAAAGAATGAGAGATTACAAAAAAAAAAGGCGAGAGGAAAGGGAAAGATTAAGCCATGATATAAATGTGGAGGTAGAGCATCGTGAAAGAGATGTAGAGGTGCATGACAATGATGATGAAATGAGAAATGTTGAGGAAATTGTAAACGAGAATATTGAAAACACAAATGTCGAAGAGAATGTTGAGGAACTTGTCAACGAGAATATTGAAAACACAAATGTCCAAGAGAATATTGATATCGATCTCACTAGTGAGTCAATAGTTTCTTCAATTTGATTTTTTTTTTTTTTTAACATTGTAGTTCAAGATAGTTTTAAAATTAAAAATATATATATGTAAATCTCAAATTAGAAGTTAATATTTTTTTTCTTATGCAAGGACAACATCAGAACCTCAAGAAGATACTACCACATGTCGTGTTTTAGTGCAATTAATTTGAAGTTCCAAGAACGTTGTATATGGCTACAAATTTCTAGATAATATGGATCCAACTAAAATTGAATAATTGGGACCACCAATGCCTGAAAGGAAAATTAGAGATAAAATAAATTGGGGGTTGAAACATCTTTTTGAAGGTAAAATAGCACAATCTCACATGTTACGTGGATTTTTAAAGCACAAATCTCTCATAAATGCTGTGGAATTATTGGGCATTAAAAGTGAGAAAGAGGTTTTAGTAAATCAAATGGTATCAAAAAATGGGACATCGACGCTTGCCACACTAGGAAAAAAGTGATCTCAAGTTGAAAAGAATGCTCTTAGAGCGCTTTTAACAGGTGTAATTGCGAAACTAACTGCATCAAGTCGGTTGATGTCAGCAAATTCAAAATTGTTTAAAACATCAAGAAAAAGTTTATGGAGGCATACAAAATTTAGAATTCAATTAGATAAGAATGATGAACTTGCATGTTGGGCTAATATCTGCAGGCATCCATATCATGATAGAATTCCTGATGGTGTGAGGGATAGGGTAAAAGAGTTTTGGAATTTTAATTCTCATGTGTCGCCAAATGAAAAGGACACTGTGCGACGTCGTATATCTAAGGGAGTTTATGAAACTCATGCCAAACAATAACAAAGGTCAGTCAAGTAGAATTATTCCAGAACTTTATGGAGAGTAATACTAATGTGAAGGTTTCTCTTAGCAGATTTGTGAAGATTAAACCATGGTATGTCAGGCCTATCACTGTTCGAGACACATGTTTTTGTCGATACCATGTAGAATTCCAATTATTTTATGAGACATTTGTAAATTTTGGCATAAAATATTGGTCAAATGACCCCCCTCCTTCAAGTGTTCGTGAATTTTTATCAAAGATATTATGTGCACGAGAGAATAATGAATTATTTTATAAAAAAGAATGTGTTGGTGGAAGAAAATGTGCAGAATGTTCTCATTTGGCACTCTACGATGCAAAGTATCCCATTGATCCTAATGATCCCAGACTGTCAAATCTCAGTCTGAATTGGAAGCGATATGAAAATGTTACTTACACTCCTATTGCAGATTCAAGCACAACATCAAAAAGATCACTTTACTTGACGACGACATTCCAGTGACATATTTTATGGAGAAGTTCAGGGTGAAAATATACAAATATATTAAGCATTGTCATATAGCACGATGGCAGGATTTACAGTTCAAGCAATCACGTGATGTGTTCCCAAAAGGAACAATATTATCAGTGGTTGATTTCGTTGAGAATTACACATTTAGTCCACAAAAGGAGATACAAAGTGAGTATTATCATTCAGACCAAGTATCTATATTTGTGCATATTTTGTATAGACATGCAGAGTTTGATATCGATGGTTTTGATAGCGATGAAAATAATCATGAGGTGATTAAGGAGCACCATTTCTACATCAGTGATGATTGAACACATGATACATGTTTTGTTCAGCATTGTTTTAATGTTATTTATAATGAATTGTTGAAATGAAGGGTCACTTTTAAAGAACATTGGGTATGGTCAGATGGTTGTGCTAGTCAATTTAAATCAGCAAGATCGTTCTTTTGGTTGTCTCGTCTTTATATGAGAACCAACATTTGACATACATAGAATTTATTTAAGACAGGGCATGGAAAAGGAGAGCACGATGGTGTTGGGGCATGCGTAAAATTTGCACTTAGGAGGCATCAATTGAATCACTCAGCTTCCCGACTTCCAAATTCTTTAGATGTTGTTAATTGGTGCAAAGGAAATTTAAGTCATGTATCAAACCCAAGGATGGTTGATGTGCATAGGTAGTACACATTTAACTAACAATATATTATACATGTCTAGAGATATATGTGTATACATGTGTGTGTATTTTGTTATCAAAAAAATATGAAATATTGTTCAAAATTTTACTCGTACATGTGTGTGTTTTTCTCAAGCAGGTACTTTTGGAATATTGCAATGGGTGCTGTTGGTAGGTCGTTTCCATTTAATTTCCTTGCAATCCCTCAAACATGAAGTTTACACTCCATTAGGAGTAAGAACATGACAAATATACATTGCATTAAGAAATGAAAGTTCTCTTGTTTTTTTTCTGCATGTATTGATCAGACAGAGTCCATCGAAGGCTGTGAAAACCAAATTAAGAAATTTTTTAAACCATGGAAACATGAAGAATTGACACCATTTCCCCCATTTGAAAACGTGACTGACAAGGAAATGGACAATGAAGTGGTTGTGATTGACAATAATTATGATCATGTTTCTGATATGGTTAGAGAAGGTGATGTCATTGTTGTCATTGCACTGAAAAATAATCAAGAAAAATCGCATTATTATTTATTACGATGCACTATGTCTAAATGCACGTTGCTTCAAGAGTATAATGATCCATCAAATTATACATACCCAATTGGTTCAATGGTGTTAAAGGGACATTTATTTGAATAAGTAAAGAAATGTAAATATCATATTATTTTTCAAGATTACCAGCCAGAGGTTATTTATGCCCAATATAGTCACTTAGTCATAGCAACTCAGTTGCAGTTGAAGCAAGTGAAGAGTAGAAAAAAAACGGCGACAATGGAGGTTATCAATAGATGATCATGATGTCATTTTGGAAAATTTTCCACTATCACATTTCATATGAGTGGAACACATTGTTCAAGATGAAGAATGAACATTGGTTCTATGGTTAGAACATATAATTGCTACAATGTATTGGACTTTATATAGTTTAATACTATGTTGTGGATTTCTTTCAAATAAATGGACATGTAGATGGTTAGATGTGTGTTGGTACGAACAATATATTATGATCTACTGGATAAGGGTGCTTCGCTATATAATTAAGCTATGGTGATTTAATGTGTCCATGATATGGTTATTTAATGTTTCCATGATGTTTACTCCTAGATGATCTTAACTCATCCCTTTTTTTGCATGGATATGATGGTGATGAATGAACATTTAATTACATATATATTATTGTATTTTTAGTTTATTTTTTATATCAAATTTCATCATATTTTCATCACATCAACCTTAAAATCATTCCATGGAAAACAATTAATGCATACAATTCTACGTGCACAAGTAATGCACATACAAACTTAGTTTCAAATGCATATCATATTAGCATTAGAGATGTACTTAATAAACTCATAGCATGTCATGAATTCATTTAGTATTCAATAAGAATAGCAATCAACGAATTTATTCATTAATTAGCAATTGAATGTGCATAAATCTAGCATTTGGGTTTAATGGGATGAAAAAATGACTTTTGGGTTTCTCATCACTTTTTTATATTTCCAAAATCTTGTTCTTTCATTATTTATCTAGGGTTAAGTTAATTAATTAGATAAGTTAGAAAATCCTTTCCCCTTAAGAGTACTAATTCTCCAATTATATGTGCACATAAATTTTAGTTTGTGATTTATGGTAATGATAAATTGTACTAAGTGTTCAATTACTATGTAAAAATAAAAATAAGAGTTAGGTGTGTCAATTCAAAAATATAGGGGAAAGTGATTTTTGAAGAAGGTATGGGTCATGTACTCCATCATGTGAAGACCGTCCTGTAGTTTAGATTTGGTGTGGCTAATCTCTTCATTATTGTCTCTTCTCATGATGGAGGTCTCCTACTTTTATTTTCCATCTCCTTGTAGTAAGGAAAATATTTTTTTGAATGTGCATTGATGTTGGACATTCTTGCTGCAAAGAATGAAAATGATGATGCTAGAAAAATGAGATACTAGCATAAATCTGTTTTTGAATGTGCATTGATGCTAGACAGTCTTACTGCAAAGAATGAAATTGATGTTTAGTTGCAATAAAATATTGACATGGAGTTAACATTGACCCACCCACTGACATTAATGGTTGCCATCATTTACTTATCTGTCTTATGCCATCACGTTAAGTAGTTATAAATATTTTCTGGAAAATTTTTACACTACAAATCACACCTTTGAAGCACTGAAGTGTAGGGGATCTATTGAATATAGGAATTTTCCTATGATTTCTTTGTTCCTATAAAATTTTGAACTAGTTTTCCACATGGCTCAACTCAAGATGTTTGACTTCATAAAATTGGTTAAGAAACAAAAATTTGTGATTCGAAACAATGGTGAGTGGGAGGCCTAAGTGTATCCATACATGTGAAAAGCATGAATCTGTTTTTGGATGTGCATTGATGCTGGATAGTCTTACTGCAAAGAACGAAATTGATGATGCTATAAAAACGAGATACTAGCTTAAATCTGTTTTTGAATGTGCATTGATGCTGGACAGACTTACTGCAAAGAATAAAATTGTCGTTTATTTGCAATAAAATATTGACATAGAGTTAACATTGACCCACCCAATGACATTAATGATTGCCAGCATTTACTTCTTTGTCTTATGCCATCACCTTAAGTAGTTATAAATATTTTATGGAAGTTTTACACTACTAAGCATGCCTTTGTAGCACTGAAGTGTAGGGGATCTATTGCATATAGGAATTTTCCTATGAGTTATGTGTTTCTATAAAATTTTCAACTAGCTACCCACATGGCTCAACTCAAGATGTTTGACTTCACAAAATTGGTTGAGAAACAAAAAATTGTGATTTGAAATAATGGTGAGTGGGAGGCCAAAGTGTATCCATACATGTGAAAATAATAAATATTTTTTTGAATGTGCATTGATGCTGGACATTCTTACTACAAACAATGAAATTGGTGATGCTATAAAAATGAGATACTCGCATAAAGGTGTAATTATGGTGTGATTAAATGACTAATTAATTTTCTAACAAAGTCCATGGAGATAGACTCCTATGGTTGATAGAGAGCTATTAGTGGTTTATACAAGCCTATTTTCTTGTTATTAGGATTTTTCATACTACAAATGGAACCCTCATGAATGAAGGATTCAATATTATTCCATACTGATGGTTAATAAAAATTATTTTGGAGATATTGAAGTTCCTTATCGACACCAAAATGTTGCCTGTAAGAGGGAGAATGAGCCTCTTTCAAAATAAACTCATGTATTGTGCTTTGTGGATACACAGTTGATAAATTTTCTAAAAAAAACTATCCTTGAAAATGTAATCCAAAAATGGAACTTGGTTCATACTTGTACTTTAAATTCTACAACCTAAGTCACATTGTTCGGGTTCAAATTCGAGTTTGGAAAGGATTAAGTTCGACACAAATTCAAATTTTCTTATGAGGTTTGTATGAGGTTCACTTTTAAATTTTACTAAAATATCTGTTTGCAAGGGTAATAACATCATTGGTCCGTTGATCATGTATTCTCTGAGAGGAGGGATCTTGTTGAATGTTTGGTTCTAATTCCATGGGTAAGAAACTCGAGATGAATGCTAGATTTTCCCTAGAATTTTCAAGTGTAGGATTGAAGGTAGTTTAACTTTCTTGTAGCCTTGATTAAGCTCTTGTTAAGTTCTTGTTAAGCTTGAATAGTAATCTACACCTTTATGGGATTTCTTGGAGTCTAGCAAGCCTCCTCTTTGATGGGGGTTTTCCTTTGTGGGTTTTTTTGACAAGTTTGTGTTCCTGCATGAAAATGTTTGTGTGACCCTACTATTTTGAATTCTTTAATGAATGCACAATAGTGTAAAAAATCAAAAAAACAATTTCAGTGATAACACATAGTGGTACAATCAATATAAGTGCATACATTCCGCATTTAAAATTTAACAATGTCCATATTGATAATTAGTGGTCGGAAAATTGGCTGAGTGACATATCGTATTGGTAAGGTAGTTTGAGTGATTACATATCGTATTGGTAAGGAAGCGATGTGCAAATATTTCAGGATAGATACTGGAGGAGTTACATGCCATTAAGGAACAAATTCAGAACAAAAACCGTGAGTTGAGAAAGTTGTAGTGGCAGGATCATTGAAGAGAATGAAGAGAAGTAGCCTAGGCTATAGACAACATAAGGCTTCCTCATTTATGTAATGAATAAAATTGATAAAATGCAAGGAAATGTTACACAACTACCGAGTCATGCCATGGAGAGAATGGCACAAATAGAAGAGCTGCACAAGCACATTTCACTAAAGTGCATGAAGAGCTAGCAGCCTAGGAGTTACTGCATCATCTCCAAGATGTTGAGGAGATTAAAAGGATAGAGCTAACAAATGGTGTCGTGAAGAGCATGGCATAAGTAGAAGTGTTGTAGCAGCATACTAGAGAAGTTGCAAGAAGAGCTAGCAGCCAATGAGTTAATGCATTGTCTCTAAGAAGATGTTGAAGAGATTAAAAAGGTATAGATCTCCATTGCAAAGAAACCATATGAGAAATGCAAGATAGAAATGAAGATTGTACCACAGGAAAATTTTCCATACAAATCAACAAAAGGATTCATTGGGAGCTTCGAGAAGCATACAAAAGAGTAGGTTTGATGTTGTACATGAAGATGTAATTTTGTAGGAAAGGACTCGAAAATAATGGCCAAGGGATAAAACAATGGAACAATCTAACCATCAGACGTTTTTATCATTTTTATCTTTTTGACTGGAATCTGACGATGAAAATTTTCATGAGTTAGTGAATTTTCATTGTTTACAATGTGTTTTCAAATACATCAATGGATTCAGCACCCTCAAAAATCCCCAGCAGCGCTTAGATTGTGCAGGTTACCGAACTCATACTTGCCATTCAAAGAAATCCCTGCTAAATTTTGGGTAAATTTGATCAAAAAATATCACTTGAGAAGGTCAAAAATTCTAACAGTTAGGCCATACATAAAACAACTAATGCTTGAATATTGGTAGAAACATGGAGGACTTGGTTACTTTGGTTGGATAATTATGCATGATGAATGTTCAAAAGCTTCCCAATGTATAGCACCTTTGGGCGAAACTAAGGAGAAATCATTCCAGCAAGGAATATTGCATGCATGAAGGCCATTGGGGCTAAGAATGAAACCACATCCAAGAAAAAGCAACCAACCTTGAATAGCAGTAGAAGGAAGCTAATTGAAGAAAGAAGGAATCCACTACAACAAGTTCAAACAAGTATTGAGAAGTATAAATAACTGAACCTTTAAGAATTTGAAAACGTCCAAACAGTTGAAGGGAAAAGTGAATAAAGTAGTGGAGCTGAAAGGTAGCCCATAGAAATATGGTAAATCAAATTCAATGTTTTTTTTTCGTTGTGAATAAGATGCATAAAATGAAGCAAAGGATTTTCATTTTGTGGCAACGTTTTGTGGCAAAACTATTCATCTTTTTGCTACATGCCAATGGAAGCAAGCATTTGAAAAAGGCTTAATGTGCATTGGGAAGAACAAAGGCTTGTATTTCCCCTCTCCAAAATAGTGTGCAGATCAAAATGAGAAGTTTTTTATAAGCAACGAGAGTAGCCATAAATATTATTTTAGTCATTGATAGAAGAAAGGGAATTTGGTGGAAACATGTTGGAAACATGTTGGAAACTTCATCCTCATATCATTCCCTAAAATAAGGGAAAGATTATGCAAAGATGGATGTTGAATTTCTTGCATAAGAGAGTTTCAAATACACCAACCTGTCCAAAGGTACCAAAGAAAGAAGCCAAACCCTCAAGAAATGGGGAACTGAGTAAACTCCTTCTTTAATTTCAATAACACCAATATTTAAAGTAAATCATGGTAAATGATATTTTCTACTATCCTAGTGAATTTTTGCAAGGTTGCCAGAAATGTACTATGAGATAGACATGGATGATATTCCTGTCCGCCTTTAATGTGTCCATAGTCTCTACAATGTTTTTTAGCTATTTTTATTAGAATTTTCCATCGCCTCAAGCCCTTGCAATTTCTACATGGGTAATAACATCATCGATCCTCTGAAGCCCCTGATGATGATGTTCCATATATAATTAATAACAACATGGTAAATAGACAAACATGTTTCAGAATCTATAAATTTTGCAGCAGATTTGTGGATACAATGACTCCTACCACAGTAACTTGTCGTCCCGAATACAACAAAGCCTTTGTAAAAAAATACTACTTATGCATTGACCAATTAATAATCCATTGCATCAGATTTTTTATGGCATTTTTTTCATGATTAATACTTGACCTTACAATCCACATAGTCCTTTGGATTCTTTGGCTATTTACTATTGAAATTCTTGGTAATCTACTCCAGGTTCATTGAAGGATGAAATAAGTTTAGGAAAAACTTTAAGAAACATAAGCTTGAAGCCAACATAACTGATACTCCTGTTCTCGAACTCTGTTGCAACATTACTAGTTCTCTTGTTCTCAAACTCTGCTGCAACATTTGATAGCAACGTATAGTATTCTAAAAGTGATCCAACTTCAGCCCCTTTCACATACGCATAATATGCACAAAGAATACAATGACCTCATTTTTTAAAATGATCTTTAATAAACATTTCAAAATGTTGCACAAACGACAATCACTTGATTTAAAATGATTCAGAAGAAAAGGGTTAAAAAAATAATTAGAACTAAAAATATGCCCAGATTCTACCTTTGGGGGCATGTGTAGTATGTACAACATTGAATTGCATGATAGGAGAAAGGAGTTTTATGTGTAGGCTAGAGACTCCTTCTCCCCTTTAGCTAAACCAAACTTTTTGTCATATCCAGGTTCATTAAAGTAAGAATTACCATTTAGTACGAGTCCTTGAATGGAAACAAGGACTTGTAGAATGTTTAATAATGACAGGTTCCACACTTCAGTTCCTCTGTATGTCCATGTGTTTAAAAGACTCAGACACACTTTCCCATTATCAGAAAGATTCAGATTCAACCATAACCCACAACAATGGTAGTGTACTAACTTAAAAATTAAAAACCAACATAAAATGAAATGAGAGCTCCATATTGAAGTTAAAAACAAAACTATGAGACCTCCATATTCAAGTTAAAAACAAATCTTGATCTCAAATTCAATTTAAAACAAAATAGTTCTAATTAAGTGCTTACATGTGGTACGTCAAGATATTCAAATGGAAAATTAATATCAAAGAAGAAAAGCCCATCCTAATATGGAGTCCCAGCTGCTCCAACAATCACAACCCTCAGCAAATCCATCCTATCCTCATAGATTCTCACAAATATTGTATCTTTCGAATCAATGAAAAATGTATGTAATAGGATGGGATAGGAATAAATAGTGTGCATACAGTATAATAGAACTAACAATTTCTTAAAACATTATTATGTTTATCAACACTGATAACCTCAAACTATATTCCACCACATTAAAATATACTGGAACTCGATAACACTCTATAGAGAACATGCTTACATATTCTTTTCATGAACTATCAAATATTATTTCAATCAAACATTGGAAAGATTTATGGGCTCAACCCATATGATTGACACCACTATTTCAAAAACCTTCAATCCCAAACTTGATCTATATTACATTAAACCAAAATAGTAGAATAATATATGACATTGAACAATATATTACATTGAACATGGAATTGGACACAATACCATATATTGAAATTAATAGCATACAAAAGAGTAAGAGAGGCTCCATGTAATTTTGTAGAAAACAAAGAGCCAACAAGACCTTTTGAATTGAAAGAATGCCCAAGATCTTCATTTTCGAAGGACTATCCAAGGTTCTCGTATGATGGAAAAGACATCCCTCGTTCTCCTTCATTAAATCTCTGAGAAGCTCTAAGACTATCTTTGGACAATAGAGAAATTTCAAGAGATTATGAGTTGAAAAGAAATTATTTTGGCATGGACACAACCAAGATTATGCACAACCACAACCATTGTAATGGAGATTTGACAGAAATGGAATATCAAAATAGTGAATGAAATCATCCTCCAAGTGTTTTTGTCATCTAATGGGCTTAGAAGGGAACACAGGTAATTCAAACCCAAATTTTGAAAAAAATGGTGCATTATATCTATCACAATCTGAAGGAAAATTTTGTTTAATAATTTCTCCAAAGATGAGGAAAAGCTTCCAATATCATAAGGCTATGGAATCTATTGGATACATTGAAGAAGCACCATTTCCAAACTCAATGTAGAGATGAGAGATCAGATTTTGTTGACAAAACAAATGAAAGAGTTTTGGGATCATCGAGAAGATGTCAAAGTTGGAAGTCACATTGGCTTAAGCATCTTGACGCAATTCCAAAATCAATGATGATGCAGAGGTGTCCCATTGAACCTATCCCATGGAGACAACATAATGACTCGTATAGTCACCAAAGAAAATATTTTGAATCTCATAGCTTCTCAGATGCCGAAAAATAATTAGAGGTCATCCCAAGTTCTTTACAATGAAATTGAAAAGAGGCTGAAATGACTTGAGCATGAACATTGTGGTAAGGATCTCAAAACTCTCAAAAAAATTCTGGAAGCAATGAACTATAAAAGTCTTCTAGATTCTACAAAAGAAAAATTCAATCATTATGAGAATGGATTTCATTACACCCCTAGTTCCAGAATCTCCCTAGAAGGAAAAAATATTTATAGAGCACATAAAATCCAAGTCAATCAATTGAGGTTTGGAATTTCTAACTCTGGAAAATATTTTCATGCTCCCATAGTGATAATGAAGCCTGCCAAATCAGTAAAAAACTCAATTAATTCTTTTGTTATTCCCTTGGAAGGGTTTCGAAATAATCAAAGCAAAGTGAGATCATTACCTTAGCCTGGAAGTTCAAAACATCAAGACATCAACTATGGGCAACAACAAAGCTCTCAAGGATCAACAATCAGGTAGGACTAATTCCAAAGGATTTGCAAACTTCTAGAATAATGAATCCATTGTTGTACAAAATCATAGAAGAGAACATAATATCAGGATGAAGTTCATAGAAAATTCAAATGATGTTTTTCAAAAGGGAATACCTCGTCCATCATCCCTAGTTTCAATTCCTTCCATACAAAATCAAAAAACTTCTAAATGTATTCTTAACAGTGTGAAAAATAGCCACTCGAGTTATTCTATTGAAAAAATCCAAAGGAAGAAGCCTGAAATTGAAAGGAAATCATAACAATCAGGATCTTTTAAATCTTCAAAACAAGGAACCAAGCACTCCATATTCGAATAAGATATAAAGGAGATCATGTCTTGCAAATATATACAATGAGTGAAACTAGCAGAGATGCAGTGGCAGATCAATTCCCTGAAACACCTACAGCATATGAGATCTATTTTCGCTCGGACAACAACATAAACTCCATTTCACAAATGTATTATGAATTTACAAGTAAACTGAGTGATGTTAGTGAAGATTATGACTGCAGACTTGATAATGGATACCAATGTCTACTTCAGTCAAATGGCTCAGTAGATTCAAATCCCAAGTTGAGGAGAACATTGGAGTTCATAAAATAATCTAGTTTAAGATTGCAATCTTATTTTTTCATACAATAAAACATATTTTCCAACATTGATTTTTAGTTTTCTTATGCGCAAACATTAGGCACAAAGATACAAAATGAATTTCATGTAGATTTGGTAAAATGAAAAAAATGAAGAATTTCATTTTGAAATTGATGAAGTTCATTCTGAAATGGATGAAATTCATTTGAATCGTTGTGAAGAACTATCTCCAACAAGCAATGTTCCGGCCCTATCTCTATTCTTGATGTTTCTTCATTCTATAAAGATGATTCATTTATATCACCTTTAAAGAAATTATCAATCATATTTAAAGGTATTTTTCAGCAATTTTGAATTTTTTTTGTGAATATTGGGTGTGATTTAGGCTTACCAATCATGGGAGAGTAGAAATCCTCTATAGGGACATGTTTTAGCTCCCCACACAGAACAAGGAGAAAATTGTATCCATAACTTTGCACCGAGGCTACCTCACAAGTGTATCTGCAGTTACCTCAGAAAATAAGTTATAAAATCATTTTATGTTCAGATCAAAATACAAGGATGAAGCAGGGTATCTGTTTTTCAAATAATGTTGCAACAACAGGTGAACAATCGTTTGTTCTGTAATGCAGTAGTTGAATTATGATCTCCTTCTGCATCAAGTAAGCAAGCAGGGGAAAGCACTAAGAGTAGGCATTGGATTGATTAGAAAAAAACTGAGACAAAGTGGAGTAGAGAAGACAAGGGCATGGGAGTAAAGGAAATATTACTGTTACTTGGCAGAGTAAACTTTTCTATTGCTTAGTAGAGGAAACGCTCAACCATGAGTAGTTCATTGTAGCATGCATTTCAACAAAACCAATTTAAGCACACAGATATCAAATGAACACATCGATGCTCAGAAATCACCCATGTTACAAATATTTTCTTATGAATCCTGCATACTAATTATGAAGGAAATATCAAGTTTTCTACTAGTCAAATAAATGAGGCTACCAACAAGTTATTGATAAAGTGTACATCCACTCCCTAAAAGGATTACACAATATTTATAGCTTTTTATTATAAATTTCCATAGAAAGGTTCACTACATATTTAGGTTACAAAATGAGCATACAATCATCCATCTAGAGGACTTGGATGTCAAAAAAGAAATGGAACAACAATTTTAGTAATTTCAAATGTTGATGCAAAAAAAATAAATTCACAAATTCACAATGTTTTTACTAATGACTAAATCATCCACATATAATGTAATAGTTAATATTTCAACTCTTACATCTAAACATAAATATTGTGACTCCACTCATAGTGCTTGAAGCTAAGATTGAGTAAAAGGATTTCAATTTTATTATATCATACCCTTAGGATCTATTTCAAACAATGAAATATTTCTTCAATCTACAAATAAGAGTATTATCCTTGCATCAAATCCAACAACTCAGTTTTTCTTGATAATGAATTCTGACTTCTTGCATCAACTCCAACACCTCAGCTTGTCTTCAATATTGATAATCAATTTTGAAAAATGTGATGCAATTGTTCAAAGAATTTATATACCAAGGTTATGAATTTTGGATGTCGCAAAACTAATAAATTTTTGCTATTATGAATCAACTATTGATCACGTCAGGATATGAAAGAAATTCCTATAAACTATTCCCTAACAATCTATGTAAACATTATGATTTCCATCTAAGAAACTTGGTAAATTTTCTTGGAGAATGTTACATTCCTGCTAAAATTTCTTCATCCATTTATGCTTATTAATAGTCTATGAAAAAACATTTAGAAACTTCAATCATACACCATAAACATGTAAAAGAACATTTCTTTTGGCAAAAAAAATCAAAAAAAGGAATGAGAAGAGCATGCCCTTTACAAAATGTATACCTTCTTGTTCCTTGGTAGTAGAAGTAATCCTTAGGATCCTTTACACTGTCAAATTGTTTGAAGTGACCTAGGTCATGACAAATACTACTGAGCAAGCTATGTAATGAAAGTTCCTCCCTTTTCTATTCCACTTGCATTGTATCTTCCTCCATTTTCTGTTCCATATCAATTTTACTGAATATCAAGTTAATTAAATCAAAATCAACAACTTTCCAACTTGCAAGACCATCTTAATGATATTCTTCAGCATTATTGCAAACCGATGCATCATCTTCATCTCTACAAACCACAAATACTTTTTGAGGTCCAACCTGCATAACAAACACAAAAAATTAACCTTTTGCAACAAAAGTAAATTCATTATTTTTTATTCTATGATAGCCTATTTATAATGTTGCAATGATACCAACAAAGAAATGGTAAGAGGTTACCATGGTTTAATTTAATATTATAATAGTTGGAAGAACTATCACTAGTACAAAATGGCTAATTTGTTACTAAAAAAACGACTAAAATTCGCATATAAATGACTATTTTTCAATCGGTGACCAATAGTAGCTAATTTACAGTATCTTATAACGCGACCAACTTTTGGTCATTTTTAGCTTAGTCATTAATTGGTTATCTCAATTTTTTGTCTAGTTGTATATTTGGTCGTTAATTTGGTCATTAATTTAGTCACTGATTTAGTCATTGATTTTATCATTAATTTAGTCGTTGGTTTGGTCATTAATTTGGCCATTGATTTGGTCATTGATTTAATCCTTGATTTGGTCATTAATTCTCACAATTAATAACCAAATATACAACAAAATATATTACTATACGATCACCCGACAAAACCAATTAATGACCAAAGAAATATGACCAAAATTTTGGTAGTGTTATAAGATACTGTAAATTAGCTACTAATAGTCATATATATGCAAATTTTAGTCATCGTTTGAAATCAATTAATGACTGAAAAAATATAACTAAATTTTAGTCGTGTTATAATATACTGTAAATTAGCTACTAATAGTCGTATATATGCAAAATTTAGTTGTCATTTGTGGTCACAAATTTATCATTTGCAGTAGTCATTTATTCATTATATAAACGACTAATTTAGTAGTTTATATTTATTTCATTTACTTTCACTAATAATCATTATAAATGACTAATTTAATCGTATATTCATTTTATTTGTATTCATCATTAATCAATATAAACTACTATTTTAATAGTTTTAGATTGATTTTATGTGTTTATTATTAATCAACATAAATTAACTAGTATGAATTTGCAACTAAATTTTAAAAAAATATCATACAAATTACATGTTCATCTAATATGAAAACCCAAAGTTACATATGTTAATTACAATACCAAGTAATATCAAGTGCAACTATAAATAATTCCAACCACATAAATTATATTATATAAAATGTCAAATATTACAATATGAGTTTCCAACTTAATATTGGTTGGAGTACAATTTACAGATAAAATATTGTTGATCATTTCAAAGCATTATCATTATCTTGCCAAGGAATTGCAAGTGAATTCACCAACTCTGAAAACTTGACCATCAATCTTTATGTGTGTATCTTATGCGAGATATTGGCTCTACGAGTACCACTAGACCAATACACCTCTCTCTTTGTCACTCTAGTGTTATTGTTCCCCTCTTTCTTCAATCATTGCTTCTTACCATCAATACTAAGTGCATTTTCTGGAAAAAGAAAACAAAAAAAGTTACAATGCAAAGTATAAGACATGAAAGTTGATGAACAATGGAATATAAACTAAAGTAGACTATAAAGGATCTATATGATATATACCTCAACATCAGCAATATTGTTAATGTCATTTTTCCCCATAAAAGCAAGAAACTCGAACAAGTTTTCTTTAGTTGGGAAATAGTGGCCACTATGTGGCCAGATGACCTGTATAAACAAAGAAATTAAAACGTCACAAATAAACACAACAAAGCTAGCAATTTCTAATAAGAATGTCTCATGCTCCACTTTTGTAGTTGTATCATTTCCTCTAGTTATCTCTAAGTAGTGACACTTCAACAATAAAACTGGTTAGTAGAAATCTAATGGGTGCAGCAAAGTATTGCTGACACGAGATTACCAATAAGAAACTAAAAAAGAATAAGACAAGACTTTGTAAATTGTGATACTAACCTGGAATATAGCTTCAATATAGTAATCTTCAATTATCAACGTACTATTCCAAGGGAAAAGGAATCCAATTCCCATAAGCCAACAAGTTATGTATTCCCCTTGTTTTCCCTGTAATTAATTGAGCAATATTAGCGCACACAATTTCCATTTAGAATCTCTAAAATGATTCTATAAATATTCAAAGAAAACTTGATGTTACTCATTCATTTTTCTCTAACGCAGACAAAACTGAATACTCGTTTAAGAAAAAACCCCTAGAGGTTTGTTGGGTCAAAACCTCCACAGATCAGGGCATGCTATTCAGAAGGACTCACACACAACCACACTTATATGCTAAAAACTAGATAACAACGATAGTAGAACTCACCCGTAGTCCTATGTTCGATGTAGATCCTGCGGGGTCCAAACCCCCAACAACCCTTCTTCCTCTTCAACCTGGAAAACAAGAAAGAACATGCACGGAAACCTAGTTGTACAACATATATTTCTCCTAAATGTTAGTGTAATCCATGTGAAACATTACATAAAACAATAATAAATGCTTAAATGATAATCTTTTCACATATACAAGTAGATATCAACACATAAGTTCAGGAACAAGATGGTTCTTCATTATTGCGAACAGCATGTATAGAAATAAAAAGTGGAGAGATCACCTGAATCCTTCCACGATCTTCGAACAGACCGTCGTCTGGATCCGTCCCACCCTTGCCTCTCTAAGATACTTTCAAGACTTGTGTACTTGAGATGGCATATAAATGAATGAACATCTCCAGGAAACAAGGGTTTCCTGTAAAAATCTAGGAAAGTGCGGGAGGCATGGGAATTCAGACTTGAATTAGGATTCCAACAGAGTATAATATCTATAAAATTTCTCTCTCCCTTAGGCCATGCACATGAGGGGCTTTTATACTCCCTCAAAGTAGTTTCAATCAGTTGGAAACAGTTGGCCACGTGCTGGGGTGGTTGAACTACTGGAGTAACCATCAACCCAGCCTGAAAATAGGAAATTTTTATATATATTTTTAATGATTTTAATTGCATACGTGGAAAAGTACATTTGGACTCGTGTATACACGCGGAAAAGTCTGGGCATAACCGCATATGGGATTTTTAACACTGTTTTTTAATTAATTTTGTTCAAGTCTATGGGAATGGGTGCCCAAGGCCATAGAGACAATCATGAATCACATGAGGGTGAAAAATGATGGTATAATAGATGCCCCCTAATATATGAGGTCAGAAGGGGTACATGATGGCCGAAATGTATTATGCACATAGAAAGAACTTCGCAAGGACAAGAGAGGACTTCACCAGATTTCAGCCTGCCAAAAAACCAATGAAAGAAAATAGAGAGTCAACTCATGCTGAGGTGGGCATACCCATGCTCAGTGAAAAATACATCATATAGAAATTACATAATAGATCCAAAATGTATACAAGTATAGCTGAACTGAAAGTACACAATGAGTCATCTGAGCATGGCCCAGAAGTACAAGTCAGAATCAATGTCTAAGTATCACATAGAGAAAGCTGATCAATGATGCTGAAACTGGATGTCTGATAATATAAGTAACTGAATCTCCAAGTACCAAATCATAAAAGGTGGAATAAATGGTACAATCACGCAACTCGGGAGCCAACATATAGGATGCTACTGTACTAACACTGCAACATATAAGGGTGAACGGCAGCACTAGTAGAAACTGAATGGACTATCAAAAGTGAACCGAGAAATGATGATGCAACCCGAGGTCTTCACCGATCACTATGGCACAATTCTACACCATGGGAATAAATGAGCTGAATTCGACCATGTGAGAAATTGTTGGATTACCGGTCAATAATGTATACCGTTAACCAACGTGAGACAACTCACCAATAATGAAAATGAGTGTCAAGGTTCCCCAGTACAATCTAACAAGTGCGAATAAATGAGTTGAAGTTGAACACTTGAAAGAATCTACCAATCAGGAGGCAATGATGAATCCCCACTGTCGATAGCGAAGATTCTGCCACTGATGACTGCAAACCCTAAGGTACTGACAAAAAGACTCTAGACCTTATTCCTAGAGAAATGAGTCAGAGTCGATGGGAAAAGATCTACTGGAAGGAAGGCATTAAGGCATCCCACATCAGTCCAGCACGAGTGTAACCCACAGGCCAAGATTTGGAAGGAATCAGACGAAGTAGAGTGACGGAACCAAACCGAAGTACATTTTCGACATGCACAAGATGAAGCTAGTGCATGGAAGAAACCCTATGAACCAACCAATAATGAAAGCTGACACAGAGGCGAGATATCCACCAATAGGGTCAAATGGAAATCAAGGTACTGCACAAATACCAAGTGTGATAATGTATGTTGACATCGAACACAGGGGAAACCACTCAGTCAAAGACTGATGATCAAATGCTGAGCACAAGGTCATCTATTAATGATGGAAATAGGGCCAGGGTGCGGCTCTAGGTTTGCTCTCAGAGGAATGTGTCGTAGTCGATAAGAGACAAACCCGCCAGCGAGAATTCACTGTAGACCTTCTCAAACCAGCACAAGAAGAAGACCAAAACATCTGATGTGATAGAAAAATATATTGAAAAGACTGTGAAGGCTGACTGAATAATGAGTCAAGATACACCGCAAAATGGCCGACTCTGGTTAGACTTCCCTTGGAAAAAAGCACGACTCGTGATGACCATGGCAGTATAAAGTGATACTGTATAAGTCTATTATGGAGGAGGAAAAAAAACTCTCCATATGATTGGAAGAGATAACCAACCAGGGGAGGAATGACCAACGAAACAAGGCAAAGGATGAACCTAGGTCATAACTAAAACCATCCCAAATGAAGGAAATATATAAGTGTATGTGATTTTTTCAAGGGCGACAAACTGACATTGTACTGCCATCAAATTATGAAGTTACATCTCGTTCCTGCTCTTTTTGTTATATTTGATTTTTTTGTCTTTTTCATATAATAAGCCTGAAAAAGAATAAAATAATGCTATGGTACAATGGATAGAACAAATATCAAGAAACAGATGAACTAGTTCCTGGGATTGGAACGATCCTATGCTCAATGCAAGGTGGTGGAAACTGGTAAGCGATACTCAAAGGAATGTTCCATCCATGGGTAAAAAGGGTGTCAAGTCGTGATAGCCAAGTGCATGCAATGGTTAACTTGTACAGATAGGCAAGCTCAAAATTTGGCTTAAACATTGAGTCCAAATGAAGCCGGCTAAAGGCCAGGATAAACAAGTAGCCGATATGCAATGCAGTAATACAACTCAACAACACCAGGGAGCTTCTAGGGTAATAGCCAGAAAAAAGATAGTGGGGAAGAAGAGGAATGAAGCTTCAACACATAAGTCATGGCGGAACTAAAGAGGACTCCCGAGCCTACATAAAACGCAGCATGGGAAACAAGTAATAGCGAGGAACTAATTAGGAAACCCATGTAAAGGAAGGCTCTACCACCAAGTCATGACTAAATAATCGGTGACTGAAATGGGTGTAATACTCATGACATGATCGGATTGACCCTATGGCAAGTGATCAGAATGAAGGCTAGTATGCAAAATGCAACGGAAAGTGGATTCCCTAACCTATATGCCAGTGAAGATCATATACCTGCCATGACGGGTCAGCAGTCATGGATCAAAAACTGGAAAAAATCTCGAGTTCATCAAAATGTACCTGAAAATATACCAATCTGAGCACTTCCAAGAATCCAGGTTATGCAGCTTAAGATAGATTGAAAAAATAAGTATAACAAATTTTTGCAAAAAAAATTCAATTTTGGGCATAAATACACAAGTTACCTCATATTTGGTTCATTGTTACATTGTTGATTTGGGAAAACGTGCTCTGGAGAAAAAGCCTCTTTCGTCAAAACAGGAGCAATCGACCATCAAACTTCACCGAATTTGTTAGGTAAGCTCTTAATTCATCCTTGTTATTCATTTTGTCCGTTCATAAGTTAAAAATTAGGAATTTTCACCATAGAACCATTTGTTTAAAATCACGGGTTTGCGCATACGCGGGTTTATAACGACCAAGTCGCGTATATACTTGACTGTGCACAAACAAAGTCACGTATGCACGACCCAAAATGAAAAAATGCGTAGCTAATGAACGAATTATTGAAATTTTGCAGGATGACTATATCTTGGAGAGAGGTGAACACAGTGCCAGTGACAATGAATTCATGCAGGACCAAGCATCACTAAATATTCTCAGAAATTGTGGATTTCTCAAGTTTTTCAAAATGCCAAATATGAAGAGTAATGTCTGGTTGCTCGAAATGCTTGTGAACTATTGGGAACGAGAAGAAGACTGCTTCATCATAGATCAAATGCCCATACGCATCGAGGTGGAATATATCTATTTTATTACTGGACTCTCCTGGAGGGGGGAGCCAGTAGACTTGCATTGTAAGCCTTTGGGAGGGCTAACCATGGAATATTACGTCCACGTCTACTGTGTAGACGGTTCCAAGAAAGTTGGAACTCAAATTGCGATCAAATATTTAAGAGACTTTCACATAAAAATCCTCCTTTTTACCATTGGCAGGGTAGCGGGATCTGCTTGCCTACACCCGGCATCCAGAACTCAAATGAGTATAGCAGTGGAATGCTTAACTCATTTATATGATTGGTGCACAGCTCTACTGATGAACATGAAGCAACAATTGACTTCTATCCGAAAAGTAAAGACAAAACATTTTGGATATGGTATAATCTTGATGACATTCTTCTTCGAGAAGATTCTTGGGCTGAGACCCAAAGTGATCTCATCTATCAGCAGCCTGAGAGACCCAAGAATTGCCTGATGGGCTGACTTGATGAAGAGATTGGGGGAAGTGAAGTTCCTCGAACCACTTGGGATGATGAGTTCTTCCTTTGGTGGGGAGAACAAATCATTGCTGTGGAAGACTATCCCTATGTCGGGATGGATTTTCATGGTGATCCAGACCTTGTCTTTCCACCAGGTGCGGCATGGGGCACAGTCGGTAAGTTTGCAATTTTTTGACTTATATAATATTTTTTTTTTGAATTTTTTCAATATGTATGAAAAAAATGTGAATTTTTTTTTTTTTTTTTTGATTGGATTCAAAATGTCTTACAATTTTAAAATGATCATGACACAGATGTTGGACTAGTTCGACCTGAGGGTTACCCATGACATAAGCGTCGCACAGGCAAGGCGGATACAGTAGATCCAGACAGGACCCTCCAGGCTGTACAGAGGAACTTGGAGGGATTAACCCACCAAGTACCTGTGGCTGCAGTGGAAGATCTGCCTGAAGCCATCCAGAGATGGGTGGTAGGAGTACCTCGTGACTGGGAACGGTTATTTCACCGAGTTGCCACCGCGATCGTGTTCTATAGGAACACAAATTCTGGGCAGGGACCTCAGGAGTAGATAGATATGACATATAGATGACTGTATATTTTTGAGACTGAACATGATCGGGCATAAGCCCAATTTTTTGTATGACTTATGGATCCAAATTTTGTATAGTTTTTTGAACACTCTGATGATATATATACAGCGATGTTTGATGTGATGTGACAAATGTATAAAATTGTATGATTTTTTTATGATTAAATTTTATTGTATGGAATGATTAATGTGCCAATCAATTGCTTGATTAGCTAATGATTCTACCATCCAATTTCCAGTTCGAGGAATATGAATGAAAGTTAAGAATTGAAATGATCTTTGTAACAAACGTACCCTCAAGAACAACTGGAGTAAAAATGGATCTCGAACCCGATAAGTATTATTCAACTACGACACCACTAGCTGTGAGTCCAAGAAAACTACCAAAGAATCAACACCCAAAGATATTGCGTCCGAGAGTAGATAAATAACTGCAGTGTATTCTACTATATTATTGGAAGCAGGACCAATGCAGAGCCCTCTTGATACTAACAGCTGACCGGATGGATAATGAAGCACCCAAGCCACGGAAGCTAAGTTCTGGGTGTGTCTACTAGCACCATCGGCGAAACCAAAATGACTCATGACATCCAACACAACCTGCTAAAGCAGATCAAAAAACATCACCATCCCATCAAAGATCAAAAAACAACCAGATATGTACAAAGCCAAACTACTATATACAAAAGAAAAATGTCAGGCTGAAGCCTAGGCATAATACTTTTTCAAATAGAGCCCATTTCTAGGCTCCGACAACTCGTTTCCTTCAAGATAAACCAAGGTATATGCTCCTTTTTTAAGGACCTTTTTAACGATAAAGGGGCCATATCACATAGACCTAAAATTTCCTGCCCCCAGGGCATATTTTTCTTCAGCATAGACCAAAACAAGGTCACCTTCCGAAAAAACCCTAGGCTTGATCGCCTTATCATCCTGAACTTTAACTTGGTTTTTATGTGCTTCATTCATCGTGGCGGCATCCCAACGCTGCTCATCGAGATGTTCCAGATGAAGGAGACGTTCCTCAAGACTAGAAGTGTCAGGAAGAAGTTCAACAGCTAACTTAAGAGAAGGAATCTCACATTAAATGGGAAATACGGATTCCAACCCGTGAACTAGCTGAAACGGAGTAAAGCCAGTTGCAGTTTTCACTGATGTCCTGTATGCCCAAAGTGCAGGATATAGCATGATATGCCAGTTGGATCGAGCTTTATCAATTTTCCTTTGAAGAATTGTCTTCAAGGATTTATTCACGACTTCCACTTGCCCATTGGCTTGAGGATAATACAGAGATGAATGCTCCTACCGGAAACCTAATTTTAGAGCCAACTCAGCCATCATGCTATTCTAAAAATGACTTCCATGATCAGTGACAATCTCTCTAGGAATACCAAAATGAGCAATAACCTGGTTGAAAAGAAAACGAGCTTCTGTCTCACCATCGTTCCAAAAAGTAGGCATAGCCTTGACCCACTTTGTAAAGTAGTCTACTACTACAATAATGTACTTGTGACCTTTAGCCGAAGGTGGGTTACAAGTAGTATAATCAATACCCCACTTTGTAAAGGGACCGACAGTAAGGACTGGAAAAAGCGGAGCTGGATGAGCGTGCATTTTTCGAGTATAAACTTGACATGGATGACACTTTTTGACCAACTGCATACAATCCTTGAAAATCGAAGGCCAAAAGTACCCAGCACGCAAGATATTTTGGGCTATAGCAAGCCCAAATAAATGACCACCACAAGCTCCACTGTGGCAATCATTCAACATAGCCTCAGCTTCTTCGAGAGTTAAGCAACATCTCAGGATTGAATCAACCCCTCGATGATATAAAGCATCAGCGATAATCAAGTAATTCTTAGCCAAGTGACGCAACTTATGACACTCATCTTTCAAAAAAGTAGAGGGAAACTTCAAAGTCTGAAGATACACTATGATATCTCCATACCAAGGATCCTGTGGAGAGATAAGAAACAAATGTTCATCCTGTAAGGATTCATCATAGACTATCTCTTCCCCATAGGGAAACTCGGAGATCAATTCCGCGAAAACAAATGATTTCTTGGACTTGGTAGACATAAACTCAAGATCAAATTCCTGCAAAATCATAATCCATCTATTGTATTTGCCCCCAATCACTCGCCTACTGAGGAGAAACTGAAATGGATTGGCTACTGCCAAAACATAAGTTTTTCGTAGAAGAATGTAATGCCGGAGTCACTGCACAGCATGAATAGCTGCTAAAGCTAACTTTTCTATCGGAGTATACCGGAGCTATGGACCTACCAATCCTCGACTAAGATAGTATATAACATGCTCTGCAAGAGCATCATCCTCCTGAACCAGAACCATACCAATAGTAGATTTTGCTATTGCAAGATACAAAAGGAAATCCCTACTATAATCAGGTGGACTCAATAAAGGAGTAGAGGTCAATGCTTTTTTCAAAGCATCAAATGAGCATTGAGCGAAGTCATCCCAAAGAAATGGAATTCCCTTCTTCAACAATCTCATAAATCCCTTGGTAACTTCACTATAATTTACGATAAATCTTCGAAGAAAATTAGCCTTTCCTTGTAGACTTTGAAGTGGACAAATAAAGGAAGGGGGAGGCAACTAAAGTATTGCCTCAACCTTGAAGGGATCTACCCTAATCCCTTCTCTAGACACAATGAATCCCAATAACCGACCAGATGTAACCGTGAAAACGCACTTGTTCGGATTCAACCTAATCCTATAGAAATGACATCGTTCAAATATTTGACAGAGGTGAGCAGGATGATCGATCCTCTTTCGAGAATGAGCAGCTAAATCATCCAAATACGCCTTGATAATCTGCTTGATGTCATGGAAGGCATATGATATGGCCTGCTGAAACGTAGCCCCAGCATTTTTAAGACCAAAAGGCATCTTCTTGTAAGCAAACGTACCCCAGGGACAAATAAAGGTAGTCTTGTGCTGATCTTCAGGATGAATAGTAATCTGATTATATCCCGAGAAACCGTCCATGAAGGATAAAATCTCATTACCGGCACACTCATCAATGATCTGATCTATAAATGGTGTGGGGTAATTATCTTTAGGACATGCTTTATTAAGGTCTCTGAAATCAATGCAAACTCGAATTGTTCCTTGTTTTTTTATCTACGGGAACAGGGTTTGAAACCCATTCAATTAAAGGAATAGGGAAAATGAATCCTGCCTTAAGCAGCTTCTCCACCTCAGCTTTGATAGCTGCTGCCTTCCTAGGATTGACCGGACGAATTTTTTGCCTCACAGGCTTAGCGTTTTCGTAAGTCTTGATCTCATGCTGGACAATAGATTGATCTATACCAGGCATTTACTCATAAGACCAAGTGAATACATCCCTATACTCTTTAAAGAGATTGGTGTAAATCTGAATCTCTTCAGGGGAACATTCAACTCCGATGAAGACATTCTCAATAACATTGGGATCCCTAGAGATGTTCACTGAGATAGTTGGAGAAATCATAGCCATGTTCCCTTCAGCATATAGCTGTGTTGGTGCTAAAGGGTTCAGGACTGGGCGAACAGGACCAGGAGATAGAGGACTTGGAAAACTCATTTCAACTTCGCTCAAATTAGGTAAAAATTAAGACCGATGATGCAAATCATCCCACGGTCTATCTATACCAGTCATAGCTTCCAAGATGGCCTCTTCAGATGGAAGAGTGGTATCAAGACAATCCTGGGAAGAATAAGAGCTAAGTGTCCAAGCCGGAGCCACATCTACATCCAAATCTTCCGGTGAAAGAGGAGCTCGGATGGACTCTGCAAAGTCAACAATAGACTGATAAGCAATCTCAGCTGCAGACATTGGAAATTCCATTCCACCCACTTGACCTTCGGCTAATGTGGCGGTAGGGGAAGGTAAGGTCCAAGGGTCCGAAAAATAATGAGTTCTAAATAACTCTCTTCGAAGAGGAGCCTTGGAGGATGAAATTGAATTTATATGAACTGTAGGAGGTGGAATATCAAAAGTACCCATCAAGGAAGAATACATTCCAACCCCTAAATTCTCAACAGGCGCCTTAGTATTATCCAACTTTGGAATAGTTGAGTCAATAGATGCATTCGGGTCTACAGGAGGATAGTCCAGTTGGTCCACTGTAACAATCCTCCCTTCGTGAGGGAAACAAATAATCTGAAACAACATGGATGCAATAGCATCCATCTCATAAATCCAATTTCTCCCCAACAGAAGGTTGTAGTCCAAGCTTGCATTAACTATCTCAACCTCTATATTTACAGTTTTGCCCCCAACACATATGGGAAAAGCTAGGACAATACCATGCGGTCTGTGAGAATGACCATCAAATGCAGTCAGAAGAGTTGCAAATGGAACAATTGTGGGAGATCCAATTCCCTTCCAGCATGTGAGAGACATGACACATGTGGAAGCACCCTCATCAACGACCGTCCAAAAAATACTGCATTTCTGGTACGATGATTTAATATGAAAGGCCATATGATGGGGGAGTCTCTTTTTAAAATTAGTCATATAGAAAGTAATCATAAGAGAGTTTTTTGGATCAACAGCCCCAAGAGCAGTGAGTAGAGCACTGCGCTAAGCCGGACAAGACTGGAGCACCTCAAGAGCCAACATGGCACAAGGACTCTGCGCCAAATCTTCCACAATAGAGTAGTTCTGGGAAGCCCTAGCATTTGGATTAATCGTCGTACACTTAGTAGATGCTTTTGGCATCCGAGGTATAGGCTCAATAGTAGGCCTCGTAATATGAAGCAGCTCAGTAGCATCAGGAGCACCCTTAGCTTTCGAATACTCTTCTTCGCCATAATCATGGGATCTCGTAGCGACATCCACGTGAGAACTCATCATGTATATGTTTGATGGAATTTCCCCTTCCTGGGTGCCCCCAGAGGAAGCCCCAGTATTTTGATTCGCGCCAACAAATAGATGTTGTCCTTGGGGAAAAGGGTTTGTCAACACAGCCTGGGAAATGGAAGAACCCTGCTGAGCTAACAAGCACTGCGCATCCTGAATTTTAGGGAAAAGGTGAGTAAGATGGTCTCCAGTACATAACTTGCATGGAAACTTCACTTTATTTGTATCCTTTGGACCCTCACCAACATGCTCGTTGGTTTTATTCGCATTACCCTTCCCATTCTTTCCCTTTCTCTTATTATTTTGTCCCTTCTTCTTCCCTTCAGATTGCTGATTTCCTTTGGGATTGGAATTTTGGACGTCATTTACCGACAATTATTGGGAAGGCGATGACTCAGCAGGCACAGCCTGACCAGAAGGAGCAGATTGTATAGACAACTGCTGCAATTGAGTAAGCAGGTTAGCTGTGCCACTATTGATCGACCCAATAAGTCCATCACCATGAGAACCAGGCTTAGTCTTGGATAAATCTAATTTGGAGCGAGGAGCATTGGGAAAATATTTATGAAGGACTCCAGACTGAGAATAGATCATTTCTAGCTGCTGGGCCCTAAAAATAGCCTGTTCCTCAGAAAATACCCTTGATAGGGATACATCTTTAGAAATGTCTGACTGCAGAGATTTCAGAAACCATTCCAAAAGGAATTCTCCTGGAATATGAGATTTAATAAGCCTCTTCCTTCTCCGCCATTCCTGAATATGGTCAGAAATGTGGGTTGCGTCGTCCTGCTTAAAATTAGCTAGGAGTTCAATCCCGGCATCATAACGGACGGGAAACTGAAAATTATTTATAAATGTAACAGCCAGCTCTCCAAATGTAGCAAAACTGCCCCCAATTAGCTCAATATACCACTTGGCATCGTTTCCAGTTAAGGTGCGTTGAAACAATATCAACCTAATCGAATCATCGATCAGGGAGTTAGAAGAGCACCATAAATGGAAGGTGGTGATATGGTCAGCCGGATCTTCTCCATTCTTGCATTAAAACTTTGGAATGTTTGAAGGAAGTTTGGTGGGAACCGGAGGCCACCCCGGACTATACTGGATCAGATCATTCGTCAATTTCTACAAATCTGGCAAGTTTAACGTTGCCAGAAAAGGTAAACGAGGTAGATCCTAAGGATTCCATCCTTGATGGGATGAATTCCCTACATTCTGAAAAGAATACCCTGGAACTGATAAGGCACCAGGTTGCCAGAAAGAACTAGTAGAAAAAGGAGAAGAACCTCCTCCCAATGCAGAGTTACCAAAGACCGGACCAGTTCACCCTCCTGAAGTATTGAATGAAGAGGAAATCCCCTAATAGGGGTTCTAGGCATTAGAAAGAGGGGAAAAGGTCTGATAAGCACTCGACGAAGGGAAAGAACTATTCCCTTGGTGGCCAACGTAAAACTAATTCCCTGCCCCCGCTGTAGTGAATACAGGGTTCCAACCTGTAAAAATAGTTGAATTCTGACCACCAGACCAAGGGTTGAAACTCTGAGTCTGAGAAGTTTACAGAAAGGACCCTAAAGAAGGATTTGAACTAGGAATATGCCCAGTTCTGAAGGGGAACCCTTGAAAGGAAGCTGATCCACTAACCATGGAAGACATGGGTGTAGATGCAGCTGCAGTAGTGGAAAAGGAAAAAGAAGGAATCCCGCTAGTGGGAATTCCAAAACAAAAGGGACCAGATTGAGAAGCATGTGCTTGGGTGAAACCATAGCCAAACACAGTAGTACTAGAAGCAATCGAAGATGTAGCAATAGTGCCTCCTCCTTCTACAGAAGCAAGAGTCTGAATGCCTGCAACACTCACAGCAGAAGTTGCGTTCCAAGTCGTGGACATCGAAAGGTATGAATAATACGGAGGATCTTCTAGTCTCTCTGACTCAGGTCCGATGTATTCAACAACGAACGGATAATCAGGAGGAAGAGGAGATGGAAGTGAATCGAAGGGTTGAGACACTTCCTCTACTTGTACTTCTTCTTCCTGAGGAAATAAGACTCTCGAGGTGAGCAGAGCGCTCCTCTCGGAACCAACACCAGAACCAGCAACGAAACCTTCAATCCCTTGTGGAGGATCTCTCTCCACTATGTCAGATGCCACAGGGTGATACTCACCTGCTAAATTACTCCTACACCCTCTTGAAGAAGGCTCTAGACTCTCGGGAGATAACCCTCGGATTATCCTCGATCGACGAGGCACTTGATCAGCCACTTTAACAAATTTTAATTAGACTCAATAAAGTATAAAGCTAGGCAAGCTAGGAGCAAAGAGCACTCACTACAAAAAATCACTCAGATGCAATCAAGCAAACTGCCTTCAGGTATTTCCGCTTCAGGTGATTAGGACCGGACACCAAAATACAGGAAAGTGAAGAATAGGACCTTCTGAAATTAGTCTGGGATAATTACGGCCCAGGACTACTAGCGAAGGTAATAGAAATAGTTACGTCGACCTGCTAACAACATCCTTTGCTGGCACAAGTACCCAAGCTTCGCAAGGGCACCCTGCAGAATTACTGCTGGAAGTGATACGACGTCTGCCTCAGGTACCACGGGTATTCCCCCCCACAGTCACCTATGTGGAACCTAGGAATGGCAACTATGGGCACCAATTCATGTCAGAAGCCAGGTGGAACGGTCTTGAGGTTAGATCTATCAAATTAGAGATGGGGTATCTCTCTTCTCAGCCTTCACTTCCCCTTGCGCTTGACTCTCTGGAGGAGAGCTTTCCCGGTCCACCTAACAGAGTTGGATTTTGCTCAATTAGTCAATTTCTATGTTTTTCTTTGAGCGGCCTTGGAGAGTCAACTCTCCACTCACCTAATCCAAGGCCCTACAACCTAGCTAGTTGGTGTATGACACTTAATAAAAACTTGCTAGTTGTTTTTAAATTATAGTGCTTATTTTAATCGGCTATTATATTAAGTCAAAGGGATACAGAAATGAAACTCGTGGTGTTTTGTGATGCAGAAAAGAAATTAATAAAAACCAAACTACATGTAAATGCAGTAATTGTATTTCGATGAAAATAAATTTCTACAGAGGTTCTACGAGACTATAGAAAAAAAAAATCTTTTCAGATAACAAACTTCACACTCACAAAGACTATGAAAAAGACTAAATGCTTAAGTGCACCTGATGCAAATAACTAAGAGCATGCAAATTCTAAGATGCAAAATCTACTAAAGCAAAGAGAAATTTCCCAAAGATCCTTCAGTTTTATCTCTTTTTGGTTGTCCACAAAGCTAGTTCCCAAAATCAGAACTCTTAGTATAAAGACACCAAAATCGCTTGAAACAAGAGGAAGAAACCAATGACAATTCCTTTCCAAAATCAAGTAAAAAACCAAAGGCAAGAAATCTCAACAAAGCTTCAAAAGATGTAACAAAATGAAAACAAAAATGCAAAACAAAAGCAAATGACAAAAAAAAATGTTTTTTGAGCTTTTTAATTTTATTAAAAAGAAGAGCTCAAAGAGACCAAGAACACTATCCAATCCCAAGCTAAACAACTCTGAATTTCAAGCAAAACTTCAAAAACGCTCCAAATCTTATAGGGCTACTTAGTAGCAAGATTTATATGAGCAAAAGAAGACAAGAAACTTAGTAACTCAGCCTAGATGAATAGTACAACCTTGAAGCAAACAAAAACTTCAAAGAACCAAGAAATACTCTTCAAAAGTTGCAACAAGACCTAGTCAACTGAACTCAAGAGAACCAACAAAAAAATGGGCTAAAATCGAAGTGCAAAGCAAGATACAAGGCTAGGAAAGAGTATATGAGAAAAACCTCTCTGTCCTGATGAAGCAGAACAGCCAAGAATCCCTAGGAAGAGATCTTGGTAGTCGAACCAGAGATGCAAGCATAAGAAAAAAGATTTGCCAGATAAGCTAGTCTTCAACCAAGAGAGAAAAAAGACCAATAACCACTACCAACCCAATCGATAGACTCTAAAGACACTGTAGGAACAGGTCTCCATAGGCAGACAAGACTAAAAAGTCAAGAAATCAAAAATTTCAAAATTTACCCAGGCATACGCTACTTGACAATTTTGAAACAAGCGTGCATACGTGACTGTGTCAAAGAAAACACGTGTATACGCGACTTCCTTTGAAGAAAACTATGTGTATATGTGTCTTTGTATAGAAAAACCCGCATATGAAAAGGTAAATAATGAAAAATAAAAAAGATCAAGCCTGGATAAGGAACCAGGTCTTCGGTCTGACTGAGAAAAAGTTAACTGGACTGGAAATAATAGTTAAAACTGTTGGAAACCTTTCAAATAGCTAAAACCACCCAACAAGGGAATCACAAGAATGTGATCCCCAGTGGAGTCGCCAGTTCTATTTCGGGGAAAAACACGCTAGAGGTTTGTTGGGTCAAAACCTCCACAGATCAAGGCATGCTTTTCAGAAGGACTCACACACAACCACACTTAAATGCTAAAAACTAGATAAAAACGACAACATAACTCACCCATAGTCCTACGTTCGATGTAGATCCCGTAGGGTCCAAACCCCTAGCAACCCTTCTTCCTCTTCAACCTAGAAAACAAGAAAGAACGTGCACGAAAACCTAGTTGTACAACATATATTGCTCCTAAATGTTAGTGTAATCCATGTGAAACATTATATAAACAATAATAAATGCTTAAACGATAATATTTTCACATATACAAGTAGATATCAACACATAAGTTCAGGAACAAGATGGTTCTTCATTATTGCGAACAACATGTACAGAAATAAAAAGTGGAGAGATCACCTGAATCCTTCCACGATCTTTGAACAGACCGTCGTCCGGATCTGCCGCGCCCTTGCCTCGCTAAGATACTTTCAAGACTTGTGCACTCGAGATGGCATATAAATGAATGAACATCTACAGGAAACAAGGGTTTCCTGTAAAAATCTCGGAAAGTGCAGGAGGCACGGGAATTCAGACTTGAATTGGGATTCCAACAAAGTATAATATCTATAAAATTTCTCTCTCCCTTAGGCCATGCACATGAGGGGCTTTTATACTCCCTCAAAGTAGTTTCAATCAGTTGGAAATAGTTGGCCACGTGCTGGGATGGTTAAACTACTGGAGTAACCATCAACCCAGCCTGAAAATAGGGAATTTTTATATATTTTTTAATGATTTTAATGGCATACGCGGAAAACTACATGTGGACTCGGGTATACACGCGGAAAATTCTGGGCATAACCGCGTATGGGATTTTTAACACTGTTTTTTAATGAATTTTGTTCAATTTTGTGGGAATGGGTTCCCAAGGCCATAGAGACAATCATGAGTCACATGAGGGTGAAAAATGATGCTATAACAACCTGCCCCCCCCCCCCCCCCACAACCTCCAAATAGTGATCATTGTTTCCAAAAATTGGCATATGAGTAGGGCTCCCAGTTGAAAATTTTATAAAATGGATCAACAAGGTATTCCAGGACTGCATGAAGGTAAAATTTAAACTTGGAGAGTGAATTTAGATTCATATTTCTAATTCGTTGATGAAGATACTTTTCTATCAGTTGAATATGGAGTTACAGATGAATAAAATGTTTTAGCTAAAAATATTATGTTGAATAGTATTTAAAAAAATGATAGGATGCATTTCAATAATTGTGATACTTCCAAAGGATGTTGGATAGGTCGCAAAATTTGTATCTTGGAGGAAAATTCCATTTCTCATAAATGGAGAAAAATGAAAAGGATTCTACTTTTATTGCATTAGCAAATCATTTCTCCTCAGAAGAAGAATATGTAAGCTCTAGTAATAAAAAATATTGAAAGAAATAAAGGTTAATGGAACTAGAAGCTCAAATTCAAAGACTCGTGGTTGAAAATGAAGATCAACAAATGTTGCTACAAACATTTTATTAAAAGGAGTGCACATACACAGAATAAATATCATATTTAAAAACTCAACAACAAAAAGGAATGAAGATTGAAATTAAAGTGAGGAAGAAATATAATGAGCTTGAGGATGAGTTTCAAAAATTGAATGGTGAAGCAATTTCTTCTAGAGAAGAATTGGAAACGTTCAAAATGAGTTTTCAAGAATCTACAAACAAATAATAAATTGTTGGAGCACGCAGTTATATAAAAAATAATGAGATCCATGAGACATGCAAGAAAAAACATATCAAGTGAGGAAGGCCCATGAAGAAGAATAAAATTGGTAAGTGTTGTAATTGTGGAATTCATGGACACATAGTAAGAATGTGTTGTTATGGAGAGATAAAATCCTCACATCAAATAAGCATCCAAATCATAAGCCACATAAAGAATGCATGCAAAGGAGATCTCCATCCGTTAGGCATAGTAGTCCATTTTATGGCTATCATTTCTCATGCAATGATTTTTTCCATAGGGATATTCACTTTGGTGCACATGAAAAGAATCGAAATCATACGAATAAATACATGAGATTATTCCTTTACTCCCTGCTAAAATTAGATGTTTTTTATGTGATAATATTAGCTATAAGGACAAGGATTGCAATATTCCCATGTGTTTCAAGAGATCCAATCAGAAAGAGGAGAATATGCAAGGTCAAACAGACAAGATTAAGTTGGATCAGTAGATGAAAGTTTGGAGGACAAAAGAGTAGCAAGGAACTTCAACTAAAAATTGAGGCATGCTCGGTCTCAGGGGGAGCATATTGTTCCATTATGAGTTGCATAAAAATCCTAAATTATGTATACATATAAAAAAAATTAATGTAGAGATGCCAGTTTTTAATGGATGTTAATGAGGTTTAAAGTGAACTTTCATTTTTAGATATACTACTATCACATTTTTATTTTAGTTGATCAACTATGTACATCCGTTGATATTTTTGGAGAAACTATATGTCATTGGCTGGTATTAATGATATGGCATCCATGTAGTATAATTATATTCATTTCCTAGGTGTGATGGAGGATCACAGATTCATGGGGGTAATTTTTTATTCCAAATGGACTTGCAATTTGTTGGCATCATGCTCACTTTGGAGGAGTTTTATTATGCTTACTTGTCATGAGTATGTTGGAGGAAATAAGTTTTTCCTACTTCAGCGAAATAATAGAAATATCATATGTTTGGCATGATATAGTTGAGGTTTATGTCATATGTTTTCATGTATATATAGCTTCTATGGAAATAACATGATTTCTTAGAGTTGGCTCATCTAGATTGTGAAATTTGTGATTCATGAATTTTTTTCCAGATGCTTTATACTACTACTCATGTGTTGTTGGGTGGATGAGATATGGGAAAGGATGCTTGTTGTTTATCATGATTTAATGTAGGTTTATGGATGCGATATTGTGCACTCATGTGGATGAAATATGATGACATTGGTCACATATGATGAGGAGATGATGATTTTGGTGTCATGGAGATTAGTAGGATGATGGTGCATGATGCTTATATTTATGATGGATGTTTTCCATATTGTTTCTAATACTACATGTGCTCTTGTTGATGAGTTTTCATGATGGTAGATGATGTTTCTAAGTATGGTTACTAATGTGATATTGTTTATGTGATTTCATTATTACATGCTTCTTGTTGTTGTCATTTCAGTTTACATTTTAAAGATTGATGCTACATATGATTATTATTGTCTCCTCTTTTATTTTGTATAGAAAGTTGATATATTGGGTTTATTGGTGTGCCATATGTTGTTGGTTCATGGTACTATTGAGGTATGATATTTTTGAGCCACTATATATTGATTTGTGTTTTTAATTACTATCGTTTATATTTGATTCCATGGTTGATGATTTGGAGAGGCTAATGCATGTATCTTATGAGACTTATATTGGAATTATCTTGCTGCGATGGATACGACATCTCGCTAATCATACACTCTATCTAATTTCATTATGAAATTATTTTATATATCCAATGATGAGAGGATTGTTATGATAGCCATGTATGATAGAGTCTCATTCTATTATGTTTCATGCATAGCATTGAGAGCCATGTTTGGCATATGTTGTATAATGAGTCATGATGATTAGTCCAAATATGTATGAGTTGTTAATAGTGTTGTTACAACCATGCATTTAATGTATTATTATTGTAAAATAGGATACTTATCATTGTAGGGCATTCTAGATTCATGTATGCATTGGAGAGAGTCATGTGAGTCATAGTTCATCCATATGTGGGTTGATTGATTTATTTGTGAAACCATGTATTTTCATTTTGGTAGACATGTAATAGGCCTATGAAGCCCTGTACTTTGTTTCATATCATTGGGTCATAGTATTTGGTCCATGTGGAGTAGAATATTTCATTTGGAAAAGAGGATTTGGTAGCTATATATATTAGTTTACATATTTAGCCATGGATATGTTTGCATTCATTGGGGTATGGTTGATCATATTGTTCTTATCTATCATCATGTATTTTCTTTTACGATGTCTACTTCAGAGAGATGTTCTTCTATATAGACATTGTTGTTGGTGATATATGAGTTTTCTATTGCTGGAGAGTACATTATGGAGTGGATATATCTGTTCTTCTTTCTTGAGATATGGTTGGATAATGTTATTATAATGTCATGGATTATGTTGTTGTTTCTTGAGGGGAGAGAGCATGCGTTTAAATTTTTGTTAAAGCTAACAGAGAGAGTTTATTTTGTTGTTGGTAGGAGATGTATATTTCTACTCTAGTGTGTTGATGATTCGACATATCTTGTGTTCACGGGGAGTTTATCACACCAATTTTTCATTTCTGTGTAGAAATATAGTTTTATTTCAGTATTGCGCTTCATTTTCCATCACCTGCATATGATTTTGAGTGGAGCCTATGTTCTTTATGGTTCCCCTTGCATGTAGGGGAAACTATAGAATTTTTACTTCATATATTTAGCTGTCAAAGGGGGAGAATTTGAGGATGTTGATCAATGTTTAGAGGACAGTTTCATATTATTAGTTCAGTAGGTGTTGAAATCAATGCTAAAGGGGTAGATTGTTGGCATTTATGTGTGTTTTGGTGTTGTAGATATGTTTTTGGTTGTCATTGATGTCAACCTCTACTGAACTAATCATGTCAACTTGGTTTTTGGGTTGCAGGGTTTGGTGGCTGCTACACAAGTTAGAATTGACGAGCTTTGTTGATTAGGTCTCCATGTCCTATTTAGGTCCACATGTTGATGATGTTATACATTGCGCTTAGAAAAGATCTACAAGTGTCAGTGAATGCTTGATATGCTTACACATCTATTGGAGGATGTTTGAAATGTTCTAGAGCTGCATATTTCTGGAATAGTCTATGTAGAGTATTTTGATCAATCATGCGCTATTACGATTGTTGGTTGACATCCTAGTCCACCTAGTTTGATTGATGATAATGATAATGATGTGACAGTGATTTTTTGAATGTTTTAGAGGTGTTAGTGACTTGGTTAGGTCCTATAGATCATTTTCAAGCTCATAAATAAGTTTGGGCATGTTTTGTGGTAAGGAAAGATGATTTTAACCATCCTCTGCACCATTCACATGGATGATGTGTCTTCAGTGCGATTAAAAAGCTCAATTCGCTGGGAGACAATATTTTTCATGCGAGTGATCCAATTCGTTGAGTGTTTTGCATGCAACCGAGCATTTTCACGAGTTTTTCTCTAGTTTTCTCGCGTTGTTCACCTCATTTTTTTATTGTGGTGATATTATTGATCAATTTTTTTTTTAATTTGTTCATAAAAGGTATTAGAGTCTCTAGAAGATGATGAAGGATAAAACTATTCAAGGAATAGTGGATTTAGTGGTTGATTTGGTAAAAAAATCCTATCTCAACCAAATCTAGTGCCTGAAAATGATTATTGAGTTGTCGATCATGTGTAGCATTTTGAGAGAATAAAAAAAAAAAATGATAAATAGATGATGACATTGAGTCAATTTGGTTGTCTATATTGATAGTGTGTGTTTATGTCATTTTGAGGGCATTTTGAGCGAGTAGATATTGTTGCAACTACTCACATTGTATTGCAAAGATATTTGAGATTTGTGTATGTAGAATTTCGAGCTGATTTGGGTTGAGGAATGAAGTAGAATTGGTAGTTAAAATTATATATTGCTGTGAGTAAAAGAGAAGAAAAATTCCTCTCTGGGAAAAGTTTTTTATTTATATTTTATGTGCAAATCAATGAAATTTTTGGGTTGCTCATCTTGAGCGAGTTGAGAACCCAATTTGAAAATGCATGAAATTCCGTTCACATGAAGGAAGTGAACATGTGGAGGTTTCAGTAAAGACAGTGAATTGGTTGATTTAGTAGTAGGAATAGCTTGCCACATAATATAGGAGTTGGATACTCAAATGGTAGTTTGGAAAGCTTCATAGGTCATAGGAGCTTCCAACGGATATATTTCATAGATACGTGAGAGAAATAGATTTTTGAATTAATATATGCTACCATACAGTAACAGAATCCACGTCTTCTTCCGTATGGTTGTAATATAATTCATTCACAATTTTTTTAAGAGATTAATAAAAAAATTGATCAGTGCAACAACAACAAGGCTGTTTTCTCCTTAGAGGAATTCCAGCAGAAATACATGTGTTCTTATGTGTGCATGCTTGTGTTTCTCATGGTTATTTCACATGGATATTATGTTTTTATTTTATCGATGCTTAGATGTTTTGATGAATTAATGTTGTAGCTGTGTATGTATATTTGAGATTGAAAAGTAAATAAAATTGTTGTAAAGGTCATCACTACTCATTCACCTCTCCCCCCTCCTCCCCCACTCTCCTCTCCAACTCTTTAATAAGTAGCAATAAAAATGTTAATTCTTACACTTAATTACACAAATTTACTTAATATCGATAAGGCATGAGTAAAAAATTATTAATTAAAAATTAAAATAGTTTTTAATTATACAAATTTTCTTAACATGGATAAGGAATGAATAAAAAATTATTAAGAAAAAATTAAAATGGTTCTAAATTAAAGCAAAGAATAACTAACTAAATAAAGAAATCACATTTTTAATATTTATCAATTTCTAATAAATTAATTCAACCTATATTTCAATCGTTTAAAATAAATCTATCTACACTTTACATAGAAAATGCAAAATTTTTCAGACAACATTCTCAACAAAAAAATAAAAAAAATAAAAATAAAAAAATAAAAAAAAAAAAATAATATTACTACAATAAAACTCACTGCTTCTCTACCACCACAATGAAAAATTATAATTAACAAAATGCATCAATTCACCAATCAATAAATCCTAAATCGACTAGAATAGATGGCCAACTAAAAACGTGATGGATGAATGGCACATGAAAATCCAAATTCAAAAGTATCCAAAATGTATAAATCGACTAGAATAGATGTCCGACTAAAAACGTGATGGGTGAATGGGACATGTAAATCCAAATCCAAAAGTATGTAAAATGTATAAAGTGTATAAAATTTGATTTCAGGAATTTCTTAATCTATTGGTTCATGTGAGCTATTTTTCTGCCCATATATCAGAAGGGTGAATTAATCATGTATAAGGCTGTGGATTTGCAACAAATATTTTTCATCCCTAGGAAAAAATATTATTTTTCTAGAAGCGCTTACAAAACCTAAAATATGCAGTTCACACAATCATTACAAAAAGAAACAAGCGTGTTTACACCAGAAGAGAAGCTTTATATCATTCCGGAAACCATTATGGCAAGATATAAACCACAAATCATACCTAGAAGTTACGTTGAGAGTGAGAAGCTAAGCCACTTCCAACCATAAATGTATATCTTAAAGTACATATAAAGAATACTAAACGAGCTAAAAATTAAGCCAATTTTTTATTATGTTCATTACATAAACATATTGAATCAACAAGTACATATCAACGAAACAAATCCACTAAGTTAAATCCAGACTCCAAATTTGGGACAATAATGACATATATTTTTTATTATACATGAAAGATGATTACAGTACAACAAATAAACTTATGACGTGCTGAAAATTCAGGCACCAAATAGTCTTTCTTATTCCATATAGTCTTCACCCAAGCAAAATAGGTAGATAGAAAATCCTAGTTATTCGTAACCTATTCACATTAATTTTGAGAAATACTTCCATTTAGAATAAAATATTTATGACCAAACCCATCAGAGGGTTTTGGAAGTAGGTGTCCATGTTATTACAACCTCCATCACTTCACATTATGCACTTCCATCCAACCATTCTGATCCTTAGCAATGCTAAAACAAACCATAACAAAATATGTTTCTAACTCATTACTAGTGTCATGAATATTCACATTAGGAACATGGATTTTAGAGTTGAAAATGATGTCAGTCATGATTGGAAAAAGACCTGTGCTCAAGAAGATCAGATATGTGAATTTTTTATACGTGTGAATGTATTGAACCCATTCAACGATCATATATGCGAATTTTTTTATATGTGTGAATGAATTGAACCCATTCAACTAGATATTGGTATTGATAAATTTCTTGGGGATAGAGGAGAAACTAAACGATTGGGGTTCGGTACACTTTTGGTAATAAAACTAACAAAATGTTTGTATGTGGTAACCATAGTGTGACTCTTCTAGAATTTAAAGCTAGTTACTCTATAATTTAGGTTAACCTTGAAAAATGAATGTAGCAGAGTATTTTTCCACCTAGTAAGAATGAAAGATCAATTTCCGTAGAGGAACATAAAAACGACTGGGACGTGGTACACTTCGTAGGTAACAAAACCAAACAAATGTGTTTGTGACGAATGGTTCAAATGGAAATTTCCTGCACGTGCATAGCATTTTCTCGAAAAATCTTGTGAACTGTAAAGGTTCGAAAGATTCGGGAATCTCTCTACAAACAAAGGAAAAAAAATTATAGTCACTCGAAAAATCATCGATAAAACCAAACAATGGTCCTTCTGATGAATGGTTCCCATTAGAATAAAATGCAAGTGCCTAGCATGTGGTTTCTGGAATATTCATGTCAATGATAAGAGTTATAAGTCTTATCAGTTAAAAAAAAAATAGTGCTACAAATACCATCATAAAAATGGCCACTCAAATGAGAGAGCAAGACTCTTTACCAGTATCACAAACATATGCATGAGAGAAACATTTCTGAAACATTAAATGCATAATACTAACATGTTTATGAGAACATTAAAAATTGTATATGACAAACTTAAAAAGAAAAAAATTACCAGTAACCTTCCCCCAGGCCACTGAGCTTCTCTTTTCTAGTTGTGTCCCAACAAACAAATCTAATTCATCCACAAAAGAATTAGATATATTAGAATCTAAATAACCAAATACACATGTTGCATGCACCAACTTATTTTATATTCAATTTGAAATTCTTGAAAAATTAAAAAAAATAAAAATAAAAACTAGATATAATAACTACTATAAAGTTGAATAAAAAAAAATAAAACTGTCAAAAATAAAAGTTCGCCTGGATGTAGTCGGGGTTTGAATGCAACTCCTACGTGATGCTTAGCACTAGTATCTCCTATAAAACCATAAAAAGAGGCTAGGACATTGCTAATCCTTCCCGGAAAAGAACACAATATTGGCACGAATCATTAAAAAACCCTATGCGCAAGTTGCAAATTCGAAACCCATGCAGGGTAACTCATGGATCCATTAACAGGTAGGAAGTCTTGAATTTTGAAAGTAAATCAATGAGATGATGAAACATATATGCAAAAATTAGAGAAAAATTTACACAACATCAAAATGGATATCTTGGTGTGGTAAGCCTCAAAAGCAGTGGGATATCGAATCAAGAAGCTGCAAATAATGATGGCCATAGAGAATGATCTTGTATATGTTGACAATAATATCGAGAATCAACTCATAAATGAGTCATCTAATGAACAGTTTCAGGGTTGTTGCATTCAACATGATCTGTAAGTTCTGATTTCAGTGAGTTACCATTACCTTTTGTTTGATTCCATTTATATTTTCTATCTTCTAATTTTATGTACCATCCACCTAACCTAGGTTCCTACCTTTGAGCGAAGCTAACATATCCTCTGAAGAGCAGGAAACTCTACCTCAAAGCACGCCTAAAAACACACCCATGCAAATGTGGTTAGGCTTCATAGTGTTTCAACATTTCATCTAAGGTTTAGATATCAAAGGCTGAGGGTTTATCCAGTTTTCCAGTAATTTCATTCAACATTTAGGGCTAATGTCTTAGCCCTTATCCAATCATTCTTCTTTTTTATAGGACCGTTGCAATTTGAATTTCAACATTTTCTTTCTAATAAATTTGTTGCTCAGTTTAGTTTAAAGTGTCAAGGTTTACAATCTAATCAATTTAGGTTTTTTAGTAAATGGTAAATTGAGGTATTTTGCTTGTGAGTCTAGGTAATCAGATATATACTTAGGTACAATTGAGGAATTGGAAACAAGTGCGTGATGTAGCAATGGTCTTGAAAAGTTGGTTGACATAGCTGAACAATGACCTAGGAACATTGTCAAAGAAGTTTATAACATGTAAATTATCTAGGAAATTGCTTAATTTAGTTTAAATATAAGTAAATCAAAGTAAAAACTAGAAACTTATGTGCTATATAGTAGTAGTTTAAATCTATCTAAATTATAATAAAACAACTTTTGTGTTGATGATGGTAACCAATTGATAATTACTAGGATGACCCATGAGCATATGGATTTGTTGTGTAGATTAGATCTGTTACATATGCCTAGCTTATTTTTGGCATCAATATGAGCATGACAAAGTAACTATTACTTATTGCCTATCAATGATTGCTTTTTATAAATTAGTACTAATAATATTTTTATTTCTAACTTAGTACTAATAATATTTTTAGTACTAAAATAAAAGGTAGAAGCTTGGACATAGACAAAGGAAGTTTTCAATGAAGTCACTAGAGGGTAGCTTATAGATCGGACCAGAGGTCATTTAAATTTATAACATTTATATATATAATGTTAGATTGTGAAGTTAGGCTCTATTCATTGAACATATATGTATGAAATCTGAAAACATTTGTAAACGTCAAATGAAAAATCTATATTTCTTAAATATACATATATTAAGTCTTTTGCAGACATACTGTACTTCGACTGTTTCCAACAGTTAAAAATTAATCCCTACAATTACAACCGCAATAACACAATCCAACTCTTTACAAAATGTTCTCTAGGGTTCTTTATAGGAAAAATGGATAGCAAGGGTAGGTGATACTTATTAAATTGATTCATTAAGACATTGTGGGGGTTGGTGCTTATGCCTACTCTGCTTGGTAGCAATGCACTGTACTTGGTGATATGGTTCGAGGTGTTTGTTAGGTCGATAGCGACCTAAGATGTTTCTTTGGAGTCCTTTCTGACTGTGAGGGACTTTGTTTTTATCTTTTGAAATCTTTCTGTCGATGTAATGGCCTTTGGGGACTGGGAGAGGCGTAGAAACTTCTGCTGAGGGCATACTATTCTGAAAAATTGTACTGCTGATGCTGAGAGCAGATATGGCTTGATTAATTTTCTCTTTATCTTCAAAATGTGTCTTCACTAAGCTACTGCTGTAATGGGCTTCTCTGTGTTTCTCTAACAGATTTCTTTTCTAGATTCTAACACAAAAATTGAAAAAAATTCAAGCCAACATTAGACTGTCTGGCTTGGTGCGGACCGCGGCATCAAGACAAAACTGCTCATGGACTAAAAAATTTGTAGAAATTGAAAACACATGAATAAATGCTCACAGACTAAGCTTTATTGATTTTTGCCTACCTACCCTACGGTAACTAGAGTGTTAATAAGTCTATCTTACAAACATTGTGTTCCAATGCAACCATTCCATCAAGTGATCCCATGACTAGTCTTTCTTGCTCAATTCCCTAAGTGGGTTGGTTAGGCAGGGCTGCTCCCACTCTTTCTGTTCTTCAACAGCAGCTTCGAAAAGTCTTCATTCTCTTTGCAACATGCTGCTCAACAAGACCTTTGATCCTTATTCAAATGTTTGCAGGAAATGAACATAAGGATCATGATAAGATAGTTGGTTATGAATATTTGAGAGGCAGTCTTCAATCAGGATTTCTCCTTTTTACAGAGTGAAGACTCAGCGAATATTGATCTATTACAAGGCTTTGATAACTTTCTTCATTAGTATGATAGATAGGTCGGCTATCATCAAATTCAATAGATGAATGAGTGAGGGTCTCTGATATGTGGAAGATTTCAGAGGTGGACTGCATGATCAGGGTGGCACTCTTCTAGTGGAATATGAGAAGAATTATCAGCTAGAGGAGTAGCCTCCATGCGTGCTGGTTCTTTTTCTACGTCAGACTCTGCATCTTCTATGTGGTCACTTGTTCCCTCAATACAACACTCCCTGTTAGCTTTCACTATCAGGTTGTGATATTTTTTAGTTATCATAGTGCAAGACAGGGGTGAGCCATCATGCATCTCTCGATTACCTTCCTCCTCATCTTCCACAGATTCTTGAGCATCATACATGTGCTGCTCATTATCTATGTTTGGAGTTTGCTATTGCTCTAGAAAATGCATGGGTTTTTCTAAGTAATGATCATTTTCATTCAGATTAACCATATGCATCTCCAGCACTTTACAAAACATGTGTGCTATTCCATTTAATTGATCACACAAAGTATCTATATTTGTATCTCTATCAATGTCTGGATCCATGTTTTTGCAAAGAAGCTCACTGCATCTTCTGAAACAGTTCAGAGACCTATCTGGACATACTCAAAGGCATTTTTCAATGAAGTCACTAGGGGGTAGCTTATAGATCGGATCAGAGGTCATTTAACTCGAGATCTTCTTTAGCATGCTTCAAGAGAAAAACAGACACAAGATTTGAGACAAAACTAGGATCTATAGATCGGAGAAGAAGCTTTAACCTTCTGTGCTTTGACACCAGCAAGAAACATCAAAGTAGCAAGCTCGGAGTTCACAGATCAATTAGCAGGAAATAACATCTACTACGGTGGTTAAACCACATGATTTTACCTATGCTATATTTCTGATACGTACCAGAAGACCAATGAACAACATGGAAAATGTAAATAAAAATGGGATAAGAATAACATCACCCGTAGTAATAGACCAGTAATCTGTGAAATTACTTGATTAATTGATGCAAAACCAGTCACATACACTAAGCTCAAATAGCTGATTACAGTCTCAACTTTCTTCTCCCAACGTACTACTTTACAAACTACTTTGCTACACTCTGCCAAAACTATTTTTAATAGTCAAAGATGAATGCGTACAACTACAACCGTAATAACACAATTCAACCATTTACAAAATGTTCACTAGGGTTCTTTATAGGAAAAATGGATAGCAGGAGTAGGTGATAGACATTAAATCGATTCATTGAGATAGAGTGGGGGATGGTGCTTATGCCCACTCTGCTTAATAGAAATGCGTTGTAGTTTGTGGTCTGGTTCGAGGTCTCTGTCAGGCCGATAGTGACCTAAGATGTTTCTTTGGAGTCTTTTCTGACTCTAAGGCACTCTCTTTTGTCTTTTGAAGCAAGTAAGGTGAATGAAGGTCTTATGGGTTTCCATACCTCCATTAGGGCGTACTGCTTTGAGAAAATGTACTGCTGATGCTAAGAACAGATATGGCTTGATTGATTTTCTCTTTATGTTCAAACTGCGTCTTTTACTTTGATCACGGAATTAGGTCTCAAATATTGAATTAACATGCCTTAATCTTCTTAATCTGTCTCTACTGTTTCACTGAGCTACTACTGTAATGGCCTTCTCTGTGTTTCGAATAGAAGTGACTGCGATTATGGCAAATAGACTGAATTCATCACTCTGTGTACCCTGGACAATAAAACAAACCAACTATCAAAAAATTCATAGGGGGCTAACAAAATATTTATAATTTTTTTAATTTTAAATTTAATTTAAAAAATATTGTGTTGTATTGTGTGTACAAGTACAGTGTCTTGTTGATGATGGAGGCTTCGATGCTTTCATCGCAATCAGAAGTAATTCATATAATTGACAGCCTTTTGTAATGGCCTGATGCGATGAGTTCATCACATGCTATTTCATATAAGAATGGGTCTCTACATAAGCCAGGGTCCGCGGGTCCACAAGACTACGTGGCATTATCATATTCTATAGCAAGTTGAAACGTATCGGGAGTGTTTCCTTTGTGGCCCAATTGAACAGTGAAAGGAACCAGAGCGGATGCATATTATACGCATCAGCTAATAGTTGAACTCAGGTTCGATTTTTTTATTTGAACCATTTGTTTTGCTATAAGTCCGGACCCTATCTATGTTATATGATGCAGTTAATAGTTGATTGCGGGTTCATGTTTCAATCGGCATTGAAACGTTTTGTATTGGATGCTTTGTAATATTATGTTTCGGACCCGATGCAGTCTATGAAGAGGATATAATCTCTTTTCAGGTTCGTCGGTATATGCACAAATGAAATGTTTTAATGTTTTTATGGCGCGACAAAAGGTTTTGCAACATTTGGTTTGTTGTATTGTTTTAAATATATACAAAGAGCATTTGTAATAAGCCCTACACATTTTAGTTTGGTTTCATTTTATAGAGTTTTTGTTTTATGTTTTAATATGCATGGCATATATAAAGTAAGAAGCCGGAGAGGCTATTGTAACGTACTACAATGTTTTTATTTTGAAAGCATATTAGAACACGAAAGACGGTATGTAATTTTTTTCACACTTTAATTTTTATAAAACAAAAAAAACACAGAGTGTGTATTGTTTTTTTTATTATTTTGTAGTGAGCATGACAGAAAAATATGTTCATCATGAAGCATTGTCAAATAACAAAGGCAAAGAGCAGGGAACATAAAACTAATTTTAGTCTTAGGATAGTGTTTCGATATAGAATTTGGTGCATTACTATTAATACTGAATATAAGAATCTGCAAAGAAAAAAATATGAACTTATAAGCTAAGGAAGCATAAACTTAGAAACGATTATGAAGATGTTATGTGCAGTTCTATAATTGATCTGCTCTTAGAATGGCTTTCAGATTTAGATTTATCTGCCATTCATAGATTTTCCCCTCCTTCTAGTCCCAAAAATGTTGAAGCCTCGAAAATTAGCAAATTTAAAAGAGAATATCATATGACAAAAGAAATTAATAGTGAATAGATAGAATGCAACAATTACAATGCAAAATCAACTCCGAGGTACAGAAATGCAACTCTTAAAGAATAATTCCGCACAGAATCACCAGATGTGACCCTTTATAGAATAATATAGAAGTAAATGTAGTACAAAAATCTAATCTCCAAGTCAAAAAATATTACAAATCCAGGGCCCCTTTCTAAATGCATGAAAGGGGTTTAAATAAGTACTCAATAAAACAAAATAACTAAAACTATTCCTATAATTTATCTAAAAAAAAATATCTTAAACTAAAATGCAAACTTGTAGTAGACTAGATCATTAATCATCGATTTAGGTGGATGAACGAAGGTGGCAGAGATTGAGCATATCTTGGACTTCTGTTGGTTGAGTCAACTTTGCACTGATTTATGGATTACTATGTGATTCTATTGTAGCCAATGTTTGAAGAAGTTCTGTTGCTGCAAAGAAAAGGGAAAATTAGTACAAATCTTACTATTTTGGATAGCATAAGCTAAATTGCATATATCTGATTTTTTGTTGAAATATGAAGAGTAATTATAAGAATACCTATCCTTGGTAGGGCTTCCATTGTTGTCAACAGATTGGATCTTGTTGTCTTCCTTGATTGTAAATGTACCATTGATTTTGAAATCGCGTAGCATATACATTCTTGCTTGTATCCTTTTAACATAGTCTTGAAAAGACATATCTACTAGGTTGGGAAGTAACTGTTTCAACAGGAAATTGCTTCGGATGCAACATTGCAAATTGGTGTTTTTGGACTTGATTATGCAATTAAGACACTGTGAATAGGAAAGGGACGAATTTTTTTTTCACTTTAGGCAATCAATTATATTCTCCTCTATCATTGTAGAGGCTGGTATTGGTGAATTGCATTCAGCACAAACTGGTTCAAATGGCGTAGAGTAAATGTTTGCAATTGTCAATGTTCCTTTTATCTGTTCATAGATGAGCACAAGTAGTATATGTCAAAATACAAACAGATGGAGAAATAATTGCATTTTGAGTAGTAGAGGTACTGTTTGATTTGTACTTACATAGAATGTTGGAGGGTTCAATTTTTTGAGTTCTTCTGTTGCTTCTACATTCAATTTTGTGATGAATGTAGCTTGCGTTGTTCGAAGTATTTTGTCCTTCAGTTCTTTCCTGTTTGTTATGTCTTTGAATAAAATAATTGGTAGATGGCGTTTTTGAAATTCTTGCTCAATTTCATGATAGAGCAGTGCAAATGTTTCAAATAATTGTAACTGCAAAAGAATACAGTTTTTTTTTTTTTTTTTGAAACTGAATTGAAATGTAGGATGCAACTAGTAATATAAAAACATTGCAAACTAATTTATGTTACCATTTCTCTATTGTCATCGAAATTTCCATCTTTAATTTGTAATGTATATTGGAAACCAAATTTCCGTGCAACTGTCACAACTGCTGCAATCATTCCAATTGGATATGTTTCTATATTTGATGTAAGATGTTTTATTGTAGTATCTGGAACGAATTTGTATTCTTTGCAAATTGTTGGTATGTTCTGTACGGTGCTTATTTCAGTTAGCAGCAGAATCCAATCACAATCACCGCGGTCATAATTTGTTTTGGGAAGAACTTTAAAATTTGTGATAGATATTGCTTTTCCTGGTGATATTTTTTGGCTATGTTGTTCAATAAGGCTAGTTGGTATGGACAATGTGATTGTCATTATTCCTTCAGCATCTGTTAAATCTGCACGTAGTATTTGTCGTGCTTTGTGGACTTTATCAATATATGTACTATAGATAACCATAACATCTCAATTGAACATTCTTCCAATATTTCGAATGTTTAGTTCTTGAATGGTAACTGGAGCTAAATATGTTGCATTTGATCTGTGTATTGATGATGTTGATGTGGGAAAACAAACAATTATAAGTAAAATATATTAGTGATAAATATGAATGTTATGTGAATGGCACATATAGGAATTTGTTTCAAGTTTACTTACTTGTCTGATTCAGTTGCACTTGATATTTGTTCTGGTTTTTCTATTCTAGCTTGTTGTCTAGAATTGTGAGATGAAAAATATGCAATGTCACTGAATGGTCCGCTTGAATGCAAGCACGAAGTCTTTGGTAAATTTTAATAACTAAGAATAAAAATAAAAGCATAAGGTTATTGTATATTGTACTGGAAATTGAATATTAGTTATTGATAGAAATATTAATTTCATTTTAAAACTTGGATAATGGAATACTTATAAACTGTAGATTTCAGATTTTTGTGGTGACAGTATAGAGTTTCTAGGTTCGGAATCTCCACAGTGAACATTTTTATGTCAACGTTTCGGGTCTAGAACAAGACCCATCATCAGGACAAATTCTGTAAAAAAGGAGAGGAGAAAAGATATTATAAATATCTATCAAGAGTGCAGGAAAAAAGGCCGACCAACCAAAATGAAAAGATATTTTCATATTAAATGCCTAAAACAAAATAAAAAGGTTTCTAAATTTAACGGTGGGTTACAATATATAGAATTTGCTATAAATCATAAATAATCACAGAAGAGAATTAAATATATGTAAAAAAGAATAAAGAAAACTAAAAGGGTAATTTGGCTACAAGTAATACTAAAGGCTTGATTTTAAATTTATATTATTATTAAAATAATAAATTAGTATAAAACTAAAGTTGTAGATAGGGGGTTCATTTATAAGATCAAACCCTAACAAGGTAACATATAAAGATACTAAATTAACAACTAGAGTGAAGGAGGAGCCTACAAGATGCAAAGTGTTAATTAAGGCTATATAAAAGGAAATGTATTTGAAGAATGAAATTTTTTAATAATTAAAGTTAATTAAAGTTAATATGAAAGGAAATTGCATATGAAGAATGCAATTATTTTTATAGTAATTTATATTATTATTAAAATAATAAATTAGTATAAAAACAAGGTTGTGATAGGGGGGCTGATTAATAAGATGAAACCCTCACAAGGTAACATACAAGGATACTAAATGAACAACTAGAGTGAAGGAGGGGCCCACAAGATGAAAAGTCCTAATTAACGATCTAATGAAAGGAAAATGTATTGAAGAAGGAACTCTAATAAGGCATTAAAGTCAATTATATTATAATAAATCCTTGGGAATAGTTAAATATAGCTATCACTAAAGGTATTTATTATTAAAATTTGATATTAATGAATTGAGTATATTAATACTATAGAAGAAGGGCAAAAGGATTAAGGGAATCTGAGTTGCAAATATTAAAAGTTTTTTTGGCTGATAGAAAAAAATGAGTCAATTCTAGTACTATAGAAATGTGTAAACGCATCTAGTACATATGTTTGAAAGTTCAGGTACTACTGATTGGCATGGAAACATTTACATATGCATCAAAGACTAAGTAAGTTGGGGGTAATAAGCAAGTCTGGATGTGTTTCTTGATTAAGTTCACTTTCCAATGTTGTTACTCATTATGGGTACTTGACAGTTTACAGAATAGATGTGTTGATCAAGATATATTTCATTTGAGTTTGTTTTACTACTCAACGAAAAATAACATAGAAACACCATAGGGCAAAAGAAACCAAAGAAAAAAATGTATAGATAAAACTTCAGAGATAATAGCGATATTAACAGAAATAATGATGAAATTGGACACATTTTGTTCAAATTGCACAATGTTGATTAAGATGCATATGGATTATGAAATAATTTAGTTTGATGTAACTGAAATGGGGTTATAATTTTGGAAGCAATTTAATTTGTATTTGATATTATCTTTATTGCCATTTAGATGTTGACAGGAAGCAACATGGGAAATTGGAGAAGATATTTTTTAAAAAGGGTTCAAATGTAAAGTGAACAAGAAGTTTGAAAAGTTTTTATAGAAGGGTGAGGAAAAGGAATTAGAGGTTAACAAGAAAAAAATAACAAGAAGACTGGGATTCATAGAATTAGGAATGTAGCTGTTCTGATGTAAATAAGCAATTGGCGATGATTTCCAAGTTTAAGCATGGGACATTATTGAGATGATGAAAAGGGAAACAAACTGTGTTGTAATGCTAAAGTACTGTAGAGAATAAGATTCAATATTCTGTGGTGTTTATTGTTAAATAACTCCAAAGTGGCTATATATAGTTTGCAATTTGCAATCGGGCGTGTCTCACTTGTACATGAAAATATTACAATGTGTTGGAAGACAAATTCAAGAATTAAAATGAATTCTGTGATGCTTGAGAAATAAATTATTAATGCATAGTATAAGTCTATATGAAGAACAATGGTATAGAAGTCAGCACTTGCAATATAAGAATAGGTCTTGGAATAGTTTTGTAGAAATAAATAAAGAGTTAAACAGAGAGATATATCTATACATATGCATTGAAGAGTAAGTAAGTTTAGTGTAGTAAGAAAACTTGGATGTGTTTATTTCTTTTTGTGACTTGTCTTTGTCTATTTGATTCATTGTAGAAAGCTATAGTAATCTGCAAGACATACAGTTAGAAGTCAAAGTCATAGAAGTTAAGAGGCTATGATGCTATTGACTAGAAAAAAGCATTAGACTAGAAAGATTTTTTTTAGTAACAAATTAAAAGTATATTTGGTAACAATGCTCACTATTGATTTTGTTTCTATAATAAGGACATGAATATGCAAGTCTGATACTATTGACTAGAAAAAACTATTAGACTACTTTCATTTGTACTATGTTTGTGCTGCATTTCTGTGTTCAATGATGAGACAAATAGTTTCATGGTCACTCCAATATGTATCTAACCTGAAAGTCTTATAGCTAGAAGTTATGTTTGACCATATGTGATCAATTATTGGTAATTATAGATTGTTGTTTGTCTCTAAAAGAAAATGAACGTTGTAATTACGCATATACGATCTTAGTTTGTTTGTTTTCTTGTTGCTTTCAAGCATATTGATGTTGAAATCACCAAAAATTTCTATTGTTTGATTTGAATGTATTTTTCATAATTCTTTTGAAAGGAGATCCAATGTATTGTTCAATGTTTCATATGGCGCAACATAGACATTCACGACTATAATATCCATGTCATGAAGAAGCACATTTGCTAATGTAGATTCAATGTTATTTTCTTCAAAATGAATATGGTTCAAGATCTTTATATGCTTTTTAATACAAATTAGCAAACCATGTTTACTATGATTTGATATGTAATTGAATGTTTCAAGTATTTTTGGAAGCATTGAATTATTCAAATGTTTTTCTTGTAAACACAGGATGTCAGATTGCATTAGATCATAGTCATTTAACAAATCATCAATGTGTATTTGTAAACTGCGAGTGTTTAGAGAAAGAATTGAAATGTATGCTTTTGTTTCTAATAACGAATAGTTGTAGTCTAGTTGCCACTTTGCATTTTTGTGTAAACGTTCCATTTCGATAGAAATTTTGTGTTAAATTCAGAATTTTTGTTACCTAAGTGGACTAAGCAAATACCATGATTCTATGTTTCTCACACGAGAAAGAGCTGTATATACTAATCCATGGCATCGTATTCCTAGAGGATCAAATGCAAGAATTTCTAGTGTCAAGCCTTGTGATCTGTGTATTGTACGTGCACATGCTAGTGGGATTGGAAATTGTTTTCTGATTTTCAAGTTGCCTATTTTTGCTAATACAAAAATTGGCTTTGTTGTGCATAGTGTGGGAGTCCAATCACTAGAAATTTATTTGCTATATAGAAAATCAAATTTATGTGCTTGTTGACGGCCAACATGTTCATCATAGAATTTGATCCATATTACATCAAAAATGTCTAACTTTACGTATGCTTTAATGATACCACCTGCACCATTGACTAGACCGTCTTGTAAGTCATAGTTTCCTGCATATATTTCAACTAGCATGTTAAGTTTTAGGACAATTTTTGAAGGCAATGTTGCCATTTGTGCATGAGATGGCATGCATCCATCGTTTTCTTCTTCGTAATCAATTGCATTAATTACAATTTCATCACCAGGAACAATAGACAACATTTTCTTGTTATGTAATGCTACATCTTTATTCCTAAAAAATAGATAGGGGAAATTAGGATCGTTAGGAGCATTTCGAATACAATGGCTATTTAGGTAATTCAAATCATATTTTGTTTGTTTATTTAAACACATCCTATTCAAAATGCTAATGAATTTTTCATTTGTTTGTCTCATTTCAATGTGCAATTCATAGTACTTTACATATTCTTTCCAAAATTCGTATGTTGTTGGTTGCCTTATTATTGTAGGTTGTTCAAATATTAGTGAATCTTGTATAGGTTGTGCTGGGTACAAGTCGTCAAAAAATATGATATCAATGTTTCCAAAGTATTTTGTTTGATTGTGCCTAATGTTTCTTAGTCGATCATCAATTTGATATAGAAAACAACTTCCAATTATAGATACTTCATGAACCAGAAAAACTCTTAATTCTTCGTATAGTTGTGTTAAGTTGTCTAATACATCGTTGCTAAGTGGAATAAAACTAGATTTGTTGAAAGGAATTAGCAATGCAGAATGAATTGTAACTCCACTTGCATTATACGTAGCTTTACCTGTCTATGCTAATATCAAACCTTTTGGTTTCAAAGGATCTGTATTGTAATGTTCATCGTAGATGTGCATGAGCATTTGAAATATTTCTTTTGCTGTAAATGTTTTTCCAGTACCAGCTCCTCCAGTCAAAAATAAGTAGAATGGTTTGTCTATGTTCTTTCATTTTTTCATTACAATGTCTTTCAGTATTGCTTGTTGTTCTCTATTAAGCATTCTCCTAATCTTGTAGTATTATTCATTGCTAAGCATAAATGGATGTTTTGTAAATTGAAAACCAATGTTAAGATGTCTTTCTTTCTCATTGCATTGGGGAAATTGAAAATCTTTAGCCAAATCATACTTCTCAGTAACATCATCAGATATTTCAGGTTTTTTTATTGTATGATTAGAAGTTGCAATGCTGCTATCAATTTTCTAAATTTCTTCTTCCAAATCACCCCATTTCTTGTTCATGTTATATGTGAACTTAGTTTCATTGTTTTTTATTGTGTTCTTATGCAACATGTATGCACTCTTCCATGTAGAGGAGTCTTGCTTTAGTGCATTTTCATTGTTTTTGAATGGAACACATAGCACAAATTTTTCTCTATAGTAGTTTTCATAGTCAATGTGTTTTTTGTATTTAACGAATCAAATTACTTTTTCTTTTTTTCTTTTTGATATTGGTTTGCCATCTTTCCTATACTTTGATACAAATTTCGGCTAAACATATATGCTTAATAGCATTAGGTATATTGATATAGTAATCAATTATAGAGCTGCACATAACATCTTCAGATTTGTCAGGAATTTGTTTCAAAAGAGTAGTTGGTTTAAGTATAAATGTGCATTCGTCTATTGGTGCTATGTTTATAAAGTTGCATTCTCTTGAACTATGATTCAGTGGTAGAGATAGAGCTATGTGAACTGCTTGTTGAGCTAAAATTTGTTGAAGGTTAAGACAAGCATTGCCTAGAGACCGTATCATTTGAACAACATCAATTTTGTTGTTTTCTTGCTCTTTACGTATCCTTTTGAATGCATTTGTCATATATCTGTCAACTTTGGTCATATATGAACTGAAATATGAAGCTTCAACATATGGATTTAGAACATATTGAGCATCTGTATTTGGATTCCATAGGTGTGGCATATTGTATGCAAAGCTATTATTCCATATTTCTGAGGGTTTTAGTTGCAAGAACACCATTGGTTGTGTTAATGTACTTTGTATTAATTCTATGTATGCAGTTTCTGTTAACTGGAGTTCATCTAATAAATCTTCATGAATAGTTGATTTGTCATAGTGTTTATGTTCTAAGATGCTTTTCAAGGACAAAACATTTTCATTTGCTGAGCCATGCACCGAAGTAATTGGTTCAAGAATCCTTGTTCTTTTCATTGGTAGCATTGGAAATTTGTATCTACACTCTGATTCTTTTATTTCCTTACAACTTTTGGTATGGTGATGTTTATGTATATTTGTGAGTTCTGGATCAAGGTGATTTGTGCTACAAGTTATATAGTTATCCAAGAAGTTTTCAATTTCTGAGTTAGTATTAAGTCCATATATTGGAGAATTTTCTATCCATATAAGAGCATGTTCATGTGCACTACCTCTATTTTGGAATTCAGTTACAAAGTAGTAATCTAATATTTTTCCAAAAAATGTGCTATCTTGACAGATCAATTTCTTCAATGCATTTGTCTTATGTCTATAGTAACGTGTACATGTTACTGGGTCCTTTCTGACAAGATAATCAATATTGCATTCCTCAATTGTTTCAATGTGCTTGTCTTTATTTATATTGCTATGTAATTTAGTAAGATTTTGTACTAGTGGTGCCCAAAGATGCTCTGCACTTGTAAATGTAACAAAGAGGGTTGGAGGACCTAATTGTCGTATCATTGCAAATATATTTTTCTGCGTTTGTTGATGGTAATCAGGAGAAATTCTTATGTGTTTGAAATATATGTATCCAATGTGACTTTTTAGTAACATTTCTAAGTTGTGATTGTACTTAACATCCTTCGCTAACAACTTTCTTCCTTGTAATTTTCCTTTTCTTATTCCTATAGAGATGCATGACATGACCTTTTCAATGAGTATTCACATTGTCTTGAAGAAGAAATTTGTAATGTGATAGGAAAAGTGACCACTACAATGCATTAGTTCCTATTTTACTATTTGTTGATAACGAAATCTTTGTACTTTATCATTGTCACGTGGATTTCCAAAGAATAGTGTTGGGAAACTCATTTCTTCTGCATGTTTGTCTTTGAATATGCCAAGTGGTCGTTGTCCCTCAGCTAGTGCTATTTCAATAATCTTGTCTTGTAAATCATGAATTCGTTGGGAAGCTATGAATCCATGTACCAAGGTTTTAGTTCGCCTTTGAATTTCTGAAGTGCTATTAGTTTCAATTTCGCAATTAATGTTGTCATTGTTGGATTTATTACCTTTATTGTCCAATTCAAGTATATGATTCTAATTGCTATTAATGGAAATGTTTTCAGTTTTATACAAATTTTGAGAACATAGTTCTTTAAGTGCTCTCATGACAATATCCACACGCACTTTTCCTGTTTGATATGCATTCTTGTACTCTAGTCGTCATTTCAATGTAATAGCAATTGTGATTTTATTGTTTATGGATCGTGGAAATGATTTTTGGACAATGTCCATCTGGACATGTAGATTGATTATTGAACCAGTTAAGACCGTTTGTGATTTCTTCTTCCCACAATGTCTTATTTGTGCAAAGGGAATTCTCAATGCAACAAGTCTTTCCTCAAGCTTTGAAAGTCTTGTTATAGTTTGCAATGGCTTATTAATTCTTATTTTTTTAGGTGTTGCAAAGCGAGGCAAATTTGCATTCGCAAGTGCTGTTTTGCAAGATCTGCAAATAATGTTTAAATGAAATGTCTTATGTTTTCCAGATATTTCTATGTACATTTTTTGTAATTCAAGTCCAATGCTTGAGATGTTCTTTTGAAATTGAAATGTCTTACATATTGGACATTTGGTTTTTGGTGTGTCTTCAATTTGTCGTTTGTAAATTTCTATGGGAGTACTTTTTCATAATGAACAATTTTTATTTTCTATTTTATTTCTATTTTGTCCAATTTTATGTAGGTCATTTGTACGTATCATTTGTTTCAATTTGCACAAGTTTATTCTATTGTTGGTGTTTTCGTGCATTTGCACTATTCTTCATTGCAAATTGCACTGATTTTTATTTTGATTTTATAGTAATGGTTCATAACGAATATGTGATGTGCTTGTTTCAAATGATAATATGTTGTACGTTTGGTTGGAATTTGTTTTTGATTGGTAGTAATTCACAATGGTTTTGGTCGTAAATGACCATATTTGTATGTTTAAATTGAATATGATCGATGTCCATTGCAAGAAAAATGATGTTCCTTCAACTCTTCCTTTTTCATATGGCATTGCCATATTAATTAGGTATTGTTGCCAACCTGCAACCATTGTTTGACTTTGTATAGTTTCATTTGTTAATTTTTTTTCTATACAATTTAATGCATCATTGATCCTAGCCATTAGTGCATTGCAAAAATATTGGCCAATGTAGATTCTGAAAGATTGTTCATCAAATTCAAGAGCTATTAAATGACAAATTTCACTAAACATGCTATTAGCACATTTTGACATAGTTTTTTTTTTCTATATGAAATCCATGAATTTTCATTTCATGGACAACGGATTCATAACGGTTTTCAAGATATTTTCAAAGAGGTGACAATGAATAATTTGGTACAAAGTTGCATCTACATAATCTTTTGTATAGTAGGGGTTCAAAATTTCCACTAGTGGGATATGTATCATGAAACAAAATGTTTAGTGGAATTGTATCTACATCGTGGCTGAAGAACAAATACCTTGTTTTCATTCTTAGTGACCAAACACCAATTGGTATGTTCAACCACTTTGATAGCCATCGTATGAAAAATGTGTCTCCCCATAAGCCTCTTTCAGATTGGAAATTGCTATTAGATGCAGAAAAGCACATTCTATGAACGTATGTATCAACATCGTGAATTCCATAAAGTTGATATAACATGACAGGATCTAGTTCATATTGATATGATTCTTTTTCCTCTGCGTCATTTTTCTGTATACAATTGAGAAAATCTTCTATTATTCCATTGCGCAGTTTAATAGATGAGTAACAAAAGTGCAAAAGCACTTCAAATGCATTCAACAAACAATCTCTAGGAGTATATGTAAATTGTTGTAGTCTAAAGGGACTACGGTTCATTAAACGACATCAATATTAGTATCTGTCCGATGATTTCAACCATTTTTTTCTATGTATTTATTCTTCAGATTCGTATGGTGATTTGTTTACTAAGTACTATGTATCTTGGAATTTTTTTTGTCAAAGATGCGAAGAGCTTCTATAATATTTTTTTCTTTATTGAATATATATTTATGATAATTTTTACTAGCGCAAAATACTAATTTTACTATTATATTGTATCTTTGGTTTCAAAACAATTAAATAAAATAAGCAAAGGTGCAACTAACTAGTTCCTATTTTTCACCTCTCTGTATCTGAAAAGTATCACTGCAAAAAAAAGAAAATGCAAGATTGATTATTTTCTCTAAAAACATGAATCTCACATATAAGCTATGTATTCTAGAAATAATTTAGTTTTGTATACAATAGAAAACATGAAATACAAATTGAATGTGTCTTGATTAGAAAAGCCAATCTTGCTAGTTGTAAACAACATAGTTGTAATCACGAATATGTATGTATAGTTAGATATGGACTATAGCATAGTAGCATCTTGAAGGCAATAATAGCCTTGATACAAATAGCTAAATTTGAGAATTGTCTCATCTATTACAAAGCATTCATCCCTTATGCAAGTCCCAACTTTATTACATGAAAGCATGTACTTGCAAGTTAATGTAGCAAACATTGGTCAAGATGGGTCAACATAATAAGGACTAATCCTATCACTATATTTTGAAAATTTGGTGGTTACACTACTTTTTGTCATAAGACAAAATATTGATTTCAATGACAAATAAATGTATTCCTTGACGATTGCTAATAACCAACCATTGTTATATAGACATTAACAACAGTGGTGTATACAAAAACAACATTTGGATCATATGAAGTCATATCTATACAACCTGGTATGACGTCTAGATTTAGAGTATTGACTCTTTGTTTTTTTCTTTGCATTCCTTTGTATTGATCTTTCACAACTGCTTATTATTTTTTGCATATTAAAAAATCTACTGCATACAAAAACAACATTTGCACCATTTGAAACTATAGCTAAACCACTTCTCACAAGGTCTACATGCAAAGTATCCAACACTTGTTTTGTCCGTTGCTTTGTTTCTACAGTCTATTTTGATATTAGCAATGTCTTCTTCTTCTAGTAGTTGTTGTAGTGTCTTTGAAAGTTGTATGTGACTACATTCCATCATTCAAAATTTATATTTTCGATTCAATGCAGCAAGTGGCACCTAACTTTGTTAAAAAATCAAGAAAAAAACAACAAATTAGCTATCCAAAGGTATCAACTGACTGAAGAATAAGAGCAATACTAGAAGTTGAGACATAGTAAGCGGTGCGCGATGATGTGAATAATAGATGACATAGAACAATTTTGATTTATACTATATGAAATCTTTAAGATCCTCTAATAATAACTTAGGGCATAGGACTAACACCACCATTACCATAGGTGCATAGCAATAAGACTAATGTGACTATTTGGGTAACTACTCTAATTTTCTATAAATCTCTAGAATATAGTGTAACAAGTACTATTCTCAATAAGCTATAACCACATAATCTATAAACTACCCTTGGCTTTGCATCTGTTCTATTAACTACTTCTGTTTTCACTGTTTCATTTTTTATCTCCAATTTTTTGTGTTGGAACTGCTTTCTAAAATGGTGAACAATGCAAAGGTTTTATGTTAAAGGTCTTAATATGTTTTATATGCACGACAAATTTTTTATAAAGTACTTAGTTATAAGAGCTAATGTTAAAACATTTCAATGTTTTTAATATCAGCCTTCATTTTGGGTCGCTTTGAAACGACGTATTGCTTTAGTATTATTTTTAGTGTAATATGTACTGCCACATATAAAAGGCTCGAGAGTCTTTGTAACAGTGTCATATGTTTTTATTTTAATAAGTAGAGCAGAGTGTGAAATAGGATAAGTTTAGATGGCAGTACTATTTTTTCTTGAACTGAAAAACATAGAGTCAAATTTTGTGCACTCTGTCTTGCAGCAGTCACTATTTTGTAAAACCTTCTGTGAGCAGAAAGATCAACACGAAATTCAGATGATATTTCAAGAATCAGACAAAACACCTAAAGATTTGGAACTGGAAAACTATGAACCTTATTATAGATTGTAGATGCAAGAAACGGGACTGTAGCGATTAGTCAGGAATTACTTCAGGAGCATCATCATAAATAGAATTTGGAAAACTTCAATCAAAACTTTTCTGACAAAATTGATAGCTTAAGAGAATAGGACTCTATTGATCACTTGGGAATTACTTCAAGAGCATGGTCATATATCGAATTTGGAGAACCACAATGAAAAATTTTCTGACAAAATCGAGAGCTTAAGAGAACAAAACACTATTTTGTCAGAGAATTTTATTCAAAGTCGTCTTCGTAGCAGTACTGTACTATCTAGGATAGTTAAAATTGCAAAAAAAAAGGAAAAAAAGGAAAAAAAAAACAAAAAAGTAAAAAAAGGCCAAATAATGGAGAGTGAATGCATTTTGGCAACTAGATAAATTGTATAGAGTCCAGTCAGGCAAGGATTTATAGGATGAAAAAATTTATTCTATATGAAAATAGATATATATTTTAATTTTCAATGAAATAATAAAATAATGCAATGGAAACAAAGTTCAAACCATACACTATTTGAGATATATTTTTTTGTTGAAAAGTAAAATTACGATGTAATCTTCATTGAAAATAGAAACAAATTTAAAAACATATAGTCTGTGTGATGTAATTTTTGTTGAAAAATAAAATTACGACGTAATCTTGAAGGTTTAGGAAAAATTAGAATTACAACGAATTAATTTTTAATTAAATAATAATTTAAAATACATTAGAATTAGGAAAAGTATTTTATGTCTTTGAGAATTAAAATTATTGCAAAAAAATTTTAAGCCGAACAAGAACATAGTTTTTCATATGCTAATACCGAAGCTACAAATGAAGTGGAATTTGATTCAGAAAATGATGATGATAACAATCTAAAATTTTTAATAAACGGAGGCTTTAGTAAAAAAAGTCGTTCCAACGGAAATGACTTTGAATCCTCCTAGGCTCATATAAATGGTATTGTCATGTTAGAGACCTAACAAAATTCTATTTTCTATGCTTCCTCTGTATGATACAATCTTGAGAAGTACTTCTAAGAACTTTGTAAATTTGTTAAAAAGAAACGAGGATTGTAGGACGCACCAACTTTATCAAATTTGAAAGGAATTGCAATCATCATTGTTCCATCGGCTATCATTTAAAAACACAGTCCAGAATATGTAAATTGCGGGTAGAATATCATCCACTTTACACTCAAAATCAAAGCAGGAAAGAAAATTTAATGTGTGGAATTACGTGAAAGAGTAAAAGAAATTATGCTTAGAAAACCTTGTAGCCATACGAGCAGAGTTCCAGCCTGACTTGCGAAAGCTTGTTTGTAGAGTGTCGAGTGACACAATAAATCTACTTGCAGATGTCTTAAGCAGAATACAAAGATTTTGACAGTCAAGAACAGAAAATATAAATAGCAGAAATAAAATTCACAGAGCTTTAAGCAAAGGAACAACTGCAAAGTAGAAACTGGTACAACTGCTATAATTTTATGCTATTTAATTCTGAATTAATGGTTGTTGATATCAAGAGATCTACATGAGATGTCTGTGACATCACTAGATCCTCCAACTCAGATTTGCATTTGCATAATGAATGTCATAAAGTACATATTTGATGCGGAAAACCTTATTGTTAATAATGATTCTATGTATGATTAATAACATTGAAATTTGAATTTTACTTTTTCCATGATGGTTTTCGCAGCAGAATAAGTGGACAGCTTTGAGCATTTGTACAATCAAGAAATGACCGATGATAAATGTAGATCCAACATGGATTTAGTTTAATGTAATCCTCGAAGTGAGAAAGGATAAATTTGTAATTTGTATTCTTTAATAAATTATTTAATGATGTGAATGCAATCGCTCTTAAAAGTATTTTCAACCCAGTAGAAAAGATATTAATAACTAAGTTATAATTTAATGAAAACTAATCAAATTCACATACCAAAATTCAATAATTTGGAGCAGCAAGTAAAAACTATGTATATAGTAACGTAACTGGAGAAATATATTGCTAATGAATAAGTTATATGGGGTCTAATCCTTATTGCTTACGATAAAAGTCTTTATATAATTACCTATTGTCTTATGACCTTATCTTTATTACCTATGGTTTCACCTATACTAGATTCTGAATAAAGCATATTTGAAGGGTAAAGTTAATATGGTAAGACTTGAAGGTTGTTAATCTCATATTAATAGAAAAGGTTTATAACCATCAATGCACAAGCTTCTGTACAACACTAATAGAGTGAACTGCCCAGATTGACATGTATTTCTATACACAGGAAACGGAAAGCGAATTAGTTAAAATAGGAACTTGAACAGAATTAATAGAGCCATAAAAACTGGTACCGAGCACTTAATGAGATGAGATCCCGAGAAATATCAGAATGATTAAATTGATATAATTACTGATAGTAAAATTAATACTTATTGTTGGCATATGTCAGAGGTGTGGAGTTCGAAAACCGTCAAACTGTGAAGTTAATCTAAATATATACGAAAGTGATATAGTTTAGTTCAAATATAACTAATTTAAGTAATAATCATCAACATATTAATGTTTATCATGTAATTGGTGAAAATTTGAATCTGAATTAGAAAAATAAGAATTATTTGCTATAACTATTTAACGTAATCCCAATTACTAAAATTATTTTTAAAAAATGACAATTTTAAGTATTATTGTTTGTATTAGATTTATTTAACATTTGAACAAATTTGAATACTTACATTTTTTTACAATTATTATTTTTTTAAATATTTTTTTAAAGTTTTCATAATTAAAATTTAGGCCTTTGATTGAATATGCGCGTTAATCCTTCAAACATGAGTTTTTGCTTTGGCTTAGATCTTCTAACACTAATACTCTTTTCTTCTTTTCTTTATTGCTATGTCTTGCTAATGTGCAGGCTGCCCAGGGCTCATATGGCATTAATGCCTCATGAAACATTGACGATTCATGGAGTTTGAGCCCAGAAAATGGTTCCCTTGGATGAATCAAAGGTGCGGGAATCGTCATTCCCAACCTTTGGCTTTTCTTTCAATATAATGGAGAACCATTATCACCTGCAAAACACGAAACGAATTAAGAAATCCTGAATTTTGGGTTAAATTGCTTCAGAGGCATGGGAAGAGAGCAGGGCCATTGGATGGCATCATTCAACAGTTGGGATTCATTTAGAAGAGGTCAAACGAGAATGGAGGAAGAGAATAAATCAGATCCGTCGATCGCGCGGAGATCGACGGTGGGGATTAGTCAAACACATAAAGTGGAAAGGTAAAAGGAGATGGAATAAGGAGGGAAAGATCTAGTACTATCTGATCTAGACACGTGGACGGTCCAGATCCAATTGGAGGATCGCAATCAACGGGGGAAAGAGGGATGGGGTAACGAAAATCATCGATGCGATTGCGCGATCGGGAGAAGCAATGCGATTGTACGATCGGGGAGGGTGAGCCATTAGATGATGGAGCAATTGAGCATTGGCCGTTGATCTGAGGATCAGATCAACGGTGGGGAGAAAATTGCAGGGATGACTGATCGGGAGTGGACAAACTAATTCATCAAACGAAAATTGCGATATGATGTAGAGTAGGTTGTTCGATCAGCTCCAGATCGAGGGCAGATATTGCTTTAACTGTGCGGCAGTGGAAACCTTTTGAAACATATGAAAACCCCAAATTTTCAATATAAAACAAAGTTTTTTTGTCGGGCGGATTAATATATATATATACGGAATGGTCATCGCACCCGATTGCGGGGCCTTTGATTATATGGAATATAATATGCCCGGGTCATATACAATAAAGGGCCAATCGCAATCGGAGCTTTCGGGCTTGGGCTTTTAAATCTAACCATTTAAAACTTGCGATGCGATTAGCGCCTCCGGACTCTTAACACTTGGTCCCTGAGTGAAATTCATAGGGAATGAAAAGCGGAGGGGGCAGAGTTTTAATAAAGGGACCCAATCGCATCAGAGCTTTGATGTGGTCTTTCAATCTGTCCATTGTGAATTTTTGCAATGCGATTGCGCTTTGGGTCTAGCACCTAGCTCTAGGGTGTGGGCACGTCAAGGGGAAGTGGTTCAGGTTTAGCCCAAGTGGGCTAAAATCTGTAATACAACAAAGGCATTTTTTATTGATTTTCCACAGATTTTAAAAGGATTTGAGGTTTCGGTAGAGTTTAGAAAAGAGTTTTAAACTTTGCAAAGGAGATTTTATGAAGGGGAGATGAGGAAAATGGAAAACAGAGGAAAATTATGGAAAAAAGTGAGTAAAAATGAAGGTTAGATAAAATTTTTGCAATGACACTGTTTCTTGAAGGCTAAACAATGTTTTGGCCACCTTTTGATAGAACACATTTCATAGGTGGCCAACAGTGGCTCCACTTGGGAATGGTGCCTTCTTGAAGGCATCAAGAACTTTAGACCTGCATTTCTCTGGGAGGCTGATCAGTACCTCATCCATTGGGCTGCCTTCTTTGCTGGGAAAATCTTCTTTTTTCTGAAAACATATTAGCAGCCAGGAAAAAACAATGGACCTTCATCAATGAGCTTTCTACCTACCCAATCCTACTGATCTAACATTTTTTCTTCATTAGAGTGCACTTGGATTGGCAAACTCTTTTACAACATTTTATTTTTTTGAAAATAGGAAATCTAATCTATTTCTACTCCTTATTTCTCCATGGACTCAGATTAAATAGTTGAGTCCATATAATTCTCTACCTAATCTACCATCTGTTGGGATTAAACTATCCAATCAGATTTTATTCTCTAAATTCTAGAATAGAAATTTAAAAATAGTCAAGTCAAGATTAAAATGTTTGACTTGCTGTGATATATGGCATAAAAAACAAACTACACATAGATATTTATTTTGCAGAAAATTTAAATAAAAAAATGGAAGGCTTAAGATCTGAAAGTTGAAGCATTTCCTTCATCATATTTCTTTTTTATAGCTTCGTTTTGACTCTAATTGAGTTGTTCCTTCTTTGTCTGGCTGGTTCAGATTTTGAGCTAATTAGAACCATATTTACCTCTATTTTGACTCATAATTAAACATAGATTGGAGCAAATTCTTGATTGGAAACTTAGGTTTAGGTTTTGAGCATGTTTGAACCTTTAATTTCTATCTTAATCTACCTACTGATAAGCCAGTATTAAACAGTTTGGAAAATCGAATTCACTATCCTATCAGCAGTAAATTTAAAAATAATTAGTCAAGATTAGGCTGTTTGACTAACTAGGAGTGTGTTTTTCAGGAGTGGCATTTGAGCTTGCACACTTTCAGAATTTATTTCTCTTTTTTGGTATAGGGTTGTACCTTTATTTTTATTTTTACAATCTACCCTCTTTTTCTCTTTCTATTGTTTTTGTATTTTTTATTTTATAAGAAGAAGAAAATAACATATAACTAAATTCTCAAAGGTTGAGCTTTATTGACACTTCTATATAACCTATTCTAACTTGGAATATTTATATCTTCATATGATACAAAAGCGCCAATGCAACTAGCTGAGTAATGTCAAGAAGAAGAAGAAAATTTGGCTGCTTTTCAAAGGTATCCATAGTATATTTTGAAGGTTGATGTTCAAAATAAAAGCTATCACAGAAGGTGACAGATTTTCATGTCTCTGGTTCTTGCAAAGGATCAATGCTTGATAATTTGAGCCAGTCAGGACTTCAACACATTCTTCCAAAGGATCAACAAAGAAAAGATGAAGGTTCTCTTCTTTTTGGTCCTCCATGTCTGGTAGGCTATCTGTAACCCAGGCAGCTTCAAAGTCAAAAATGGGGAGGGTTGTTGTACAGTACAATAATTGGCGAAGAAACAATTATCTCTGAAAAAATGAAGTGAATACTATATTTCAAGTAAGTAAAAATCTCTAAGGATAATGAAAACTTTTCTTAAGATAATTCAAATAAAATCTAACTATGTAAAAGAATAAAAATCACTTACAATTTCTTTCTAATTCTTCAAGGACCAAAACATTTTTTGTGTTATCTCAAGCTTTGATTAGTTGATAATAATAAAGTAAGTGGATTTTCTTAAGTTTAGCTTATGTAATATACTCTATTGTCACATCTATTGCTTCTGCTACAAGCAAACTTTCATAGTCTCGACAGGATTACCTTTTAACCATTAACTATTCATACACCAAATCTAGTAATGATGAATTGATAATTGAAATCAATAATTATGTCAGAGTTGGCTACTTCTAGAGAAATTTCTTCTACCCATTGTGTCAACTAATCTGTTTTTGTGAGAATGTACTTATGCTACTTGGAAAAATGAGGAGTTATCTCACCAATAATATAAAGCTCCCATTGCTCAAATGTTTGTTCAATGTTTACTAGTTGTAGAGAAAAAGCTCGCTTCCTTTGCCTTCTACTTGAAGTTTGGCAAATATTGCACTTTCTCACATAATCATAAGAATCTTTAAAAAAGGTAGGCCAATAATATCTAGCATATATGATTTTGTGTGCTGTAGCATTGCCTCCAAAATGACCTCCTGCTGGTCCATCATCTAGTTTCTGCAAAACCTTCTTTGCCTCAGTCTTTTCAAGACATCTTAGTAAGATTGAGTCATAATTTTTTTCTGAATAACACATTATAAATGATTTCATATTTATTATCTTTTAATCTTAAAGCATGTTTATTCTCATAGCTGACATTAGAAGGATCATACCTATTTTTGAAGTAAAATATCAGATCAACATACTGAGATTCAGAATCTGCAATACTTATCTGACTAACTGAAATAGCATTCTCTAGATCTTGATTTTATGATATATTATCATCTCCTTCTAATAATCTGAAAAAACCTTGTTCTCTACCAATCTTTGCTGGTTTAATCTCAATACCATATTCTTGCAAGGTTGTCACCCAATTAGGCTTTTTTTTCTCCTACTTTTCTTTGAATTAGTAATTGTCTTTGTATGAAGCATATTGTTGCCTTCAAGATGCTTTTATGCTATAGTGCATATCTAAATGTACATACAAATTTGTAATTATAACTAGGTTACTTACATCTAGCAACATTAGCTTTACCAATAAAGACACATACAATCTGTATTTCATGCTTTCTATTGTATACAAAAGTGAATTATTTCTAGAATACATAGCTTGTATGGGAGATTCATGTTTTCAGAGACAATGATAGACATTGCATCTTCTTTGTTTTGCAGTGATACTTTTGGAATACAGAGAGATGCAAAATAGGAACTAGTTACTTGCAACTTTGCTTCTCTTATTTTACTGTTTTGAAATCAAAGATACAATATATTAGTAAAATTAGTATTTTGTTCCAGTAAACATTATCATAGAGATATATTCAATAAAAAAAAAAAAAATCACAGAAGCTCTTCTCATCTTTGAGGAAAAAAAATCTAAGATACATAGTACTTAGCAAACAAATCACCATATGAATGTGAAGAATAAATGCATGGAAAAAAATGGTTGAAATCATAAACATTGAAAACTACCATCCAGCAAGAAAACATCACATAGATACTAATAGTGATATCACTATTCTTTGGAGATCCACGTGACGATGATATACTACAAATATTTCGTTACCAAGAAATAGTAAAGTTCAAAGCATCTTTGGACACCACTAGTACAAATTCTTATTAAATTATATAGCAATAGAAATAAAGAGAAACACATTGAAACAATTGAGGAATGAAATATTGATTATCTTGTCAAAAAGGACCCAGTAACATGTACACGTTACTATAGACATAAGACAAATGCATTGAAGCAATTGATCTGTCAACATAGCACATGTTTTAGAAAAATATTATATTATTACTTTTTAACTGAGTTAGAAAATAGAAATACTGCAATAATCTGCAAAAACCTTGTCCTCTAACAATCTTTGCTCGTTTAATGTCAATACCATATTCTTGCAAGGCTGCCACCCAATTAGCCTTTTTTTCTCCTACTTTTCTTTGAATCAGTAATTGTATTTGTATGAAGCATACTGTTGCCTCCAAGATGCTATTATGCTATAGTGCATATCTAACTGTACATACAAGTTCGTAATTCTAACTATGTTACTTATAGCTAGCAACATTAGCTTTACCAATCAAGACACAAACAATTTTTATTTCATGCTTTCTATTGTATACAAAAGTGAATTATTTCTAGAATACATAGTTTGTATGTGAGATTCATGTTTTCAGAGACAATAGCAAACATTGCATCTTCTTTGTTTTGCAGTGATACTTTTGGAATACACACAAATGCAAAATAGGAACTAGTTACTTGCAACTGTGCTTCTCTTATTTTACTATTTTGAAATCAAAGATACAATATAATAGTAAAATTATTATTTTGTGCTAGTAAACATGATCATAGACATATATTCAATAAACCAAAAAATATTACAAGGACCCAGTAACATGTACACATTACTATAGACATAAGACAAATGCATTGAAGCAATTGATTTGTCAACATAACACATTTTTTGGCAAAATATTAGATTATTACTTTGTAACTGACTTCCAAAATAGATATAGTGCACATGAACATGCTCCTCTATGGATAGAAAATGCTCTAGTATATGGAATTAATACTAACTTAGAAATTTAAAACTTCTTCAATAACTATATAACTTGTAGGACAAATCACCTTGATCTAGAACTCGCAAAGACACATGAACATCATCATACCAAAAGCTATAAAAGAAAGAAAGGAATCACAGTGTAGATACAAATTTCCAATGTTACCAATGAAAAGAACAAGGATTCTTGAAGCAATTACTTCGGTACATGGTTCAATAAATGAAAAAATTTTGTCCTTCCAAAGCACCTTAGAGAAAAAACACTTTGAAAAATTAACTAGCCATGACGATTTCTTAGATGAATTCGAGTTAGTAGAAACGGTTTACATTGAATTAATACAAAGTAAATTAACAAAAACAACGGTATTCTTGCAACAAAAACCATCAGAAATATGAAATAATACCTTTTCATACAATATGCCACACCTATGGAATGCAAACATAGATGCTCATTATGTTCTAAATGCATATGCTGCAGTTTCATATTGCATTTCATATATGGACAAAGTTGATAGATCTATGACAAATGCATTCAAAAGGATACCAAAAGAACATGAAAAGAGAAAAATTGATACTATTCAAATGATACAGCCTCTAGGCAATGCTTTGCCTATCCTTCAACAAATTTCAGCTCAACAAGCAGCCAACATAGCTATATCACTACCATTGAATCATATTTCAAGAGAGTACAACTTTATAAACACAGTGCCAATAGAAAAATGCACATTTATACTTAAACCAATTGCTCTTATGAAACAAATTCGTGACAACTCCGAAGATGTTATGTGCAGTTCTATAATTGATCTGCTCTTAGAATGGCTTTTAGATTTAGATTTATCTTCCATTCATAGCTTTTCCCCTCTTTCTAGTTCCAAAAATGTTGAAGCCTACAAAATTAGCAAATTTAAAAGAGAATATCATATGAAAAAATAAATTAACACTGAATAGATACAATCCAGCAATTACATCCCAAAATCAGTTCCGAGGTACAGAAATGCAACTCTTAAAAAATAATTCCACACAGAATCACCAGATGTGACCCTTTATAAAAGAATATAGAAGTAAATGTAGCACAAAAATGTAGTCTCCAAGTCAAAAAATATTACAAATTAACGGCCCCTTTCTAAATGCATGAAAGTGGTTTAAATAGGTACTCAATAAAAAAAAAAAAACTAAAACTATTCCTACAATTTATCTAAAATAAAATATCTTAAACTAAAATGCAAACTTGTAGTAGACTAGCTCATTAATCATCGATTGAGGTGGATGAATGAAGGTGGCAGACATTAAGAATATTTTGGACTTATGTTGGCCGAGTCATTTTTGAATGTAACTGTGCAGTGTATGTAGCATCAGACAATTCAGGAATGATACATTGAATAGCATTCGAAAGGAATTTGATAGCTATCTGTTGGCTGTGTGGCTTGATCAGATAAGACCACATATTATCCCATGAAACTCCTTGAAGTTTGCTAAGTTTTTTATTTTTATCCATTATCTCTTGCTTCCACCTAAAATCAGCTTCTTTTACTTTAGGTAACTCGCCTGCAATACAATCTGACATCAAATTGGAAGTGTACAGGCTGTCATTAATCAATTGTGTTGTATTATTCATTAAACTCTTAGCCCTTGATGTGGCTCTTTCTAATTTCATTAACTGTTGTTGCCATTCCATAAATAGAATTTCCTTGTGTCTTTCTTCAATTCTAGCAACATTAGCTTTTCTTCCTTCCTCAGTACCCTGCCATGAAAGAAAATTGAAAATTATATCATCAACATCTTCAATTTCTTGCCTAAAAGTGGATGATTTATCTATCAAAGACGATGTAATTTCGTACAAAGGATCAATTTGTGTCAACTTTAAAAAAAATTCATTTAACTGTTGAGATAGCAATTTGTTCATTTCAAGAGCTTCAGTAATGAATTGATCTAGCTTGGGATACTCCTTGAACTTGTCCATTTTTTATTGGAACATTTTTTCCTGTTCAACCCTTGAACTTCTCTCAGTCTGTAAAATATTTTGTAACTTTTCTACTTCTTGAGTAAATTGTTGTTGTTTGCCAAAGGTTTTTTCATCAATATTTTTCTTTTCAAGTCTGAGCTGTTGTTCTAGTTGTTTAGCTCTGAGTTCTGCATCATGTACCTGTTGTTCCAACTAAATTATCTTTTGCTGATGACCTGCAACCTGTTCTTCAAAGATAGCAATTTGAATATCCTTCTGTTTTACTAGTTGTGAAACTTTAGAAGCTTTATCTACAGTGCAAGCACTATAGGCACTAGCATACTGAGACAATTTGGTGAGATCCTTAGATGGGTCCACCTCAACATTTTTATAAACAACATTTAACAATTCCCCCTGTGATGCCAAAAAAGCATCTTGATCTATTCTCCTCCTTTTCCTTTTTTTTCTTACCACAACCCTATGTTTGGGACTATATAATATATCTAAAGGAGGGATTTCCTCTATATTTAGCATAATTTCTGTAGTGCGGTTTTCAGGAATTATTTCCACATCCTGACCTTTGGGATCGTCAACTTCAGGATTGTTTTTCGATCCTATCTGCTGTACAAATTGTTCATATTGATTTAGCAAATGAGAAGAAACAACAAATTCAGTATCTACTTGTCCTACCAGTTGAGAACTTGCATCATTCTTGGATGCCTATTCAGTGCTTTTACTTTCTGTACTTCGCTTTCAATATGCAACTGGGCATCAGTGGCAGTGTTTCCTTTTTCTGTTTGCACTAAACGATTCTGTGTATCTTTTTGAAAAGTTGTTTCTATTTTGGAACTGTCACCTTTATTGCTGTCATCCTTTTTCCCTAAAACAGAATAAGCTCCTTCTACTTCTTTACCAGAACTACTTCCTTCTTGTGATTCTTTCTCCTGTACAGGAGCTCTCAACTGATCAAGAGGCAAATTACCTAACCTTTGGGCTCTATACAACAACAAAAATTTCAAGTCCTCGGCATGTAACTTGGACTTGGCTGAATCAAATACTTGGGATATATTATCCATGGAAACAAACAAATCATCAAAAATGTCTGGTTCATGCTCAAATCGGGCAATCCAAACAGACGTAGTAAAATCATGCGCCACATTCTTTGGGTCATATTGTCTTCCAGGAATTGTTGAAAACTTAAGATCAGAAATCTTAGCAACTTATTTTTCAGCATGAGAAAATATATTAAGAGTATAGTCACCACACTTAAAAGGAAAGGTAGGCCACATAAGCTTTTTATTGCTTTTCAAAATTCTAGACATTCCTTAAACTGTCAGTTGATAGGAAATCTCCTGAGCTAACAGCTTATCTGGAACATATAGCGGAAGGATATGTGGCTGAAAAATACTCACAAAAATTCTGATAGAGGTGAATTTTTCTTCTCTGAACCAATCTCTGATAGAAGAAAAATCAGTCTTGGCTTTATTGGACAGTCTAGGCAGGAAATCACCAAAAATAGTTTGGTAGATTTGAATTAGAAAACCATTGCAAACTTTGTAAACATGAAGTTTGAAATGTTCTTTCCTTAAGAAATTATGATAAATATGAATAGGAATAGGTTCTTTTGGAGTCCATTTCCAACCTAGCATGGGGAACTCAGAATTGAAACAGAGGGCATCCACAATATAACCACAAAAATGGAAAGGGGAAGAATTTCCTGAATTTCTATCTTTTCTATAATCTAGAATTTGATTAGCTATCTTATTCGACAAAATGACAGCCTATTCCATAATTTCAGAATTAATAGAATAATGAATTAACGGGACCATTTGAATAGAAAATCTAGCAGAGTTGTCGTTTCCGAACAACCTACACATCATTGTTGTGGCATAAAAATATGGAGGTGCAAGAGACTCCACAAAGTAAATACTTGATGCTTCTTGGTTATGTTTCTGAGGGTTATTCCTCCATTCTTTGATTGGCTCTGCCAGGATTAGATGTTCTTCAGAATATTCCTTAAGGAATTATTTGTTGTAAATATTTTGTGGATTGGGAAGATGGTACATTGCTTTAATATATTTTGCCCTGAATGACCTGAATACTGATTCAGAAGTAGAAACAAAAGTCTTGTTTTGAATGGTCACATTGTCAATGACCCATCTGATAACATCATAGTAGGGAGAAATATTCACCTGGGCAACAACTCGATGTAAAAATGAATTTTCTAATGCACTAAGTTGAGATTCAGAGTCCGAGTCTGAATCTTCTTCATCAGGAAGAGTTGCTTTGGGCACAAAAACCCTAGGTTTCTCTTTTTCAAGAAAATTGTATACATTCTCCCATGTCATCTTCCCCGGTCCTTGACAGGAGGTGTCTGTGACTAGCTTCATCTTCGCCAGTTTTTCCTTGGGTGGCATGTTTAGCACAGGAGCATTTGTAACAAAAACAGCTTTAGACTTTCTGCTTCTCTTTGACATCTCGGAATGGGGTAAAGTCTCTCTGGTTCTGCAAATGAAAGGGTTCGAAATTTTGTTTTACAATTCAAATAAATGCTTTCACCAGAAATAAAACACAATAATGAGAACAGCTAAAAAGATTTTAATTACTATTTAATCTCCCTGTATTTTCAACACTTGTCGTACAATTGAAGATCGACGAATCCTTGTAATAAATGTTAAAATTCACTTTTGATCTTTTGCGATGTGATGAATAATAAATAGAATATGATTCATGTCAAATTTCCAATTGCGATTATCACATCGCAATTTGTTTCCGTGAAAATGTTTTTACCAAATCCCGATCACACTGAAGATTTAAAATGAAATGCACTGTTATATTCTATCTCCCAAAATCTGATTGCCATTGAACGCAATCGCATCGAAATTTTGCAATGAGAGGAATGCAATGTTTAATATTTTTCCCAACACGCAATTGCGCTAAATGGCATTGCATTGTTGTAAATAGAAAAAGTATCGCATCAGAACTTCTCAAAGAAATAAGAACTCTTTAAAAGAAATTTTCTGAATTTCCAATTGCGATTTACTATTCATTCTAAGATATTTCTAAGTATATAAATTTTCTAAAATGTTCAAAATATGTTAAAAGGTCTTTTAACTCATCAGATCGGAAATTTTATAAAATCGTAAATCGCAAGTTCTTATGTCTTCAGCCGATTGCAATGGCAAGTCTTGGACTCGATAAGTTTTATAACACAAATTTATTTTCCATATTTGGTTTAATTTTTTTCACGTTCAACGGGGTCCATAATTGCAAAAGGTTCATTTTATATGTTTTACTTTATCATGCAATGGAGAGCTTTGATAAGTTTTCTTTTGTAATACTTTTACCTGTTTTATTATGTATAGTTTAAAAAATACATATCCCAAGCTAATTTATTGTTTGAATAAAATCACTATAGATTTATTATTTTATTCTTCACTATATTAATTTAAAAAAATATTACTTTAACTTTATATTTAAATCTTTGTTTTTCAAATTTATTATTTTATTTTTAACTATGAAATCTCTTGTTCATAATTAATCTTTGTGCTCAGCCTACCTGATTACACTCTCTGTCCATATACAAACTGAATATAACTCAGAGAATAATGCTCTCCTCTAAAGTGCTTTCTATTTCATTAAACAAACTAAGAACTATTACAAAATGTCTTCCTCTGTTGAGGGATAACAGATACAATGCTCTCAAAAACAAATCTCTATCTCTCAAAAATGCACAAATAGTGCTTTGTTATGGTTCACTGAGTTTTCCTTGCCTGCGGGCTTACACACAGCAATTACAACACAAAAATACAATCTCTATATATGATAATACAACGGGTATTTTTCTTTTTAAATGGCGCAGCGGAAATAAAACATAAAACAAATTATAAAGAAATAAATTGCTGAAACCAAATTTTAACATAAAAAAATTATATGCACGATGTACGAGTGGAGCCCACTTTGCAATCAGCGATCGGCGAACGGCGGATCGGCTTGACAAACAAACTTGTTATTGGTGATCGAGCGATGGCTTGACAATCGCAATCGGCGATCGAACATCACAGTTGGCGGAATGAACTTTGCGATTTGCGCGATAAGCGATGTTGCGATTGCGATTGCGCGATTGCAATCACATTGCAAACATCCAATGAAACATATCATATGGCGGAGAAACACATATGCGATCTTGCAATCGCGATCGCATCTTGACTTTTCAATCGGTGGATAACATATGTGACGTGTGATTGTGATTGCGATTGTGGTGGGACCACATCGCATCGCGTCACAAATATACAATATAACATATGCGGTGGAACACAATGCGACTTGCAATTGCGATTGCGATTGCATTGCAATCTTCCATATCAACAAGACACTGCAAGTTCCACTGTTATGATTTTCTCCGATGCGATTCGTGAGGGTCCCACAAGGTTAATAAATCGTTTTATCTATTCGATTTATTATAATCCACGATGCATTATACCCTACCTTTATATATCGTGCACCAAATATGATATATGAACATACGCATGGAAATTAATGACGTAAATATTTCAAATAGTTGGAATATTATTATATCGTGAAGGTTAAACCAAGTATATAACAATCTGTCAGAGACCATAAATGCTGAATAATACAGAGAAGACGACTCTCTTTATGCATATGCGTGTTATCTGAAAGACCACAATGGATGCCTCGTACGGGGAAAATGCATTCAGCACTGTCTCGTTACTATAAAATACAGGACCTGCTGGATAGATATAAATGTTTTTGTAGTGGCAGTACAAATAATGGCAATAAAATCTAGGCATTTTGCAATAAGAAGTGAAATTTTTTGGCCAATTAGATAACAGCTAATTCAAATTAAAATAATTAAAATAAATGAACAATAATAAATCTTATAGTGAACCATGGCAAAAATTAAAAAAAAATGAAAACATATGTCTAATCAATGTGAATTAATGTCACAATCAGGGAAAACCTGATGTGCATAGTACTCCGCCGCAAGTGTGTACAATAAGATTGGAATGGGATCCTCATATGGGTACTCTCTCTTACTCTTTCGAGATTTGAAAACATTAATGCAATCTAAAAATACTTCTAGGAACTATTCTGTGTTGTATTGGGTGTGCTTATTTTGTTTTTGTTTTTCTTTTATTTGTTTTTTTAGGTGTATCAAACAAGGGGAAACAACTTTTATTTGTGTTGTATTTTGGGTGTGTCTATTTGTTTTGTTTTTCTTTATTTTTTTTTTTGTGGGTGTACTAATACAAAGGAAACAAAACATAAGAAATTTAAGTAATTTAATTAATAATATGTATTTATTTTTTTTGGATATTTCTAGTTTTGATATTTTAAATGAATGTATAAATTGAAATATTGGTTTTATAACTATTTAGAAGTTTATATTGGTTTAATAAATATTTTTGAAAAATATTGTTTTAATTGTTATTGAATGGAAGGTTTTTATTTTTAATTAAAAGAAATAGATAATTATTTATGTATTTTTTAAAATCGATAATGGTGATAACAATATTTTAATATTATTAATAAAATTTCAAATTAAATTTGAAATTGAAAAATAATATTAGTAGCAATATTATTTATTTTTGAAAGTTAAAAATAAAATTACTTATTATAACACAAATCTATTTTCAAGATTAAAATCACAAATTAGTAAGATAGTATTGAAAATCAATATCTTAGTACCAAAATATAAAAATCACCCACAAATTTATTAATGCAACTCTCTCTTTTTGAATTTAAATTAAACAATTTTCAAACTCTTAACTATTATTACCATAGAAAAAAAAAATCTAAATTGAAATAAATCATTCATATTTAAAATAAAATAAAATTACTTTCAAATTCTTATTATTTCAATGAAAAAAAAAACAATAATTCCAAATTAAAAATAAATAATTCATATTTAAAATAAAGTAAAGATAAAGATAATAATAGAGATAGATATAAGCCATACTTTTATTTATATATATATATATATATATATATATATATAAATTTAAAAAACATGAAAAGTAAATTATAATATTTTTAAACAGTTAATTTTCAAAAAAAATATTAAATTTTTTAATATATGTTAATTAGTTTTATTGTTAATATATAGAAAAATCATTATTATGATCATATCCATCTAAATTCCAATGCCCCAATGACCCATTTAAGTCCTAATGAAATATTTCAACCATTAATAATACTCAATAATTCAATAGGCTTATAAGTAACTTAATAGCATAAATTTCCATACCAGAGATCTAGCAGCAGCCACTAAATTCCAAAAGGAATGAATTGCATCAGCTTATAGTGGTGAGGCAACCTCCGAATGCGCGCTCGTGGTCCCGGTCTAAGATCTTGCGATTTAACTTGCATTTCAGGTTCAAACCTTGCTACTCCTCCAGTTTTCCTATAGGGACACATAGCTTTTATCATAAAATTTGCTCGGAGAGTGATTGAAGTTGCCAAAAATGGAGTTGCCCTTTCGAAAATGGAGCCACGATGGTGTAAATGTGGCAAATGTAATTCTTAAGTTATTACACAGATGTCACAGGCTCAACAAAGGGTAGACGAAGATGTCAGATTAAATTATTCAAAAGAAAATTTTATCGGTTTATTTATTTGTTTTTAAATGAGTTTCATTTTCAATAGGAAAAATATGTATATTATTAATTCCAATTACATGGGATAATGACATAGTCAGCTTAATGTTATTACATGGGATAATGACATAGCCAGCTTAATATTATTATTACAGTTAATATGATTTGTTTAATATTTAAAAAACAAATTTTTTTATTTGCAAGATGATTTAAAACATGCATTTGATATTTATCATCCTATCATTTTATTTTAACATTTTCCCATTTAATATTACTAGTAAGTTTATATATTTTGTTTCTTATTATTTTTGGGAGAAGAATTGTCTATCACATCTTAAAAGATGAGTCAATCTTAATTTTTTTTTTTTAATTATCTAATCTTCTTAATATTGAATTTTAAAAAACTAATTTTTTTCATATCAAATTAAAAATTTGAATTCAAAATTAATAATTAAGATCTATAATTTTAAATAATTTATTTAATTTATATTATTTTTTCATTATTCAATTTTTATGATGAATAAATGCAATCATCATTTTACAAAGTCTACATTAAAAAAATATATATTAACAAAAATGTTGTGTATCCATGCTCACGGTCGATTTCGATAACAAGGAAATTTCGTCATTTAAAAAATAATATTTTACATTCGTAAAATTTCTCTTATCATCATTATCAAACAAACAATTTTTATATTTTACATTCGTAAAATTGCTTTTATCATCATTATCAAACAAACAATTTACAAACAATTTTATATTTTACGTTTTACAAACAATTTACAAACAATTTTATATTTTACATTTTACAAACAATTTTTATATATTGTGTGCTTCTTAAAATTTAGATGAGATTAGAAGGAAGAAACTCGTTCACAATTTTGTATTAGAATTGCAAAATATGGTATGAGATAGAACATCGGATCCAACAACTCGGAGAGAAATCGAAATATTTTTTATTAGAATTGAAAAATATTGTATGAGACAGAACATCGGATCGAACAAGATCAGAGAGAAATTGAAATATATTACTGTTGCAAGGAGTAACGACAATACACATAGATAGTTGAAAATGCAGTATATTATAAGCTGCGACATGACCTTTTATTTGGATAATCAAAGTGGAATTCTTAAGTTGCAGAATTCAAAAACTTACAGCGTACTGATTTGAAGATGATCTGAATGTAGAAACCCTGTATCGAAAGCTGCCAAATAAAAGGTCACAAATTTGAAAAACTCGACATCATAGGTTGCAAAATAAACATTGTTATCCAATCAAATAAAAGGCCTCCTTATCCTACATAGAAAGAGTGTTAATAGAGAAATTGATGAGCCGCCATGGCTACAGAACTCACGGAATCATCATGAGCCACACATGATTCGACAAATTTTCAATCTCGCATTCTCCACACCTTCACGGTTTTGTCCCATGAGCTCGAATACAGCACACCTCGTTCTTCATTACAGGCCAACAAGGAAATGGCATCTACGTGCTTGATCCAAAGGGTATTGTGATGCCTCCGAACGTGGACATAGTTTTTGGAATCCATTGAACTCTGTATTCTACCTTTCGTGGTCGGAAGGGTGTCTACTCACTTGCAAACACCAGAATCCTTGTGAGGGCAGCACAAAACCCGAATTTTCTAGTCGTGGTGGGAACCGAAAACGTAGTCCACGGCAATCAACAGAGCCTTGACAGCCTCGATCCCTTCTACAAAAGTCTGTGGATCAAATGCGTGCATCATATAAGCATGCATGGGTATCCTGAATGAGAAGCAGCAATGGATGAGGAATATAACTCTCTCATTGAGAACCAGACTTGGGATTTGGTTCTGCTACCTTCCAATCGTAAACTTGTGAGGTGCAAGTGGGTTTATCGGAGCAAGAAAGTAGCAAATGGATAAGTTAGTCAATATAAGGCACCGTTGGTAACAAAATGTTTTCAGCAGGTTCATGGTGTTGACTATGATAAAAATTTTGCTCCAGTGGCAAAAATGGATTCCATTCGACTAGCTCTCTCCGTTGCAGCAGCAAGAGCATGGGAGGTGCGTCATATGGATGTGAAGAATGCCTTTCTTCACAGTGATCTCGAAGAGGAAATCTACATGGAGCAACCACAGGGATACATGCACAATTCATCTCTGGTATGCAAACTAAAGAAGTCTTTCTATGGCCTCAAGCAGGCACCTAGAGCATGATATGCAAAGATGGATTCTTATTTGTTATCTAAAATTTTTGTACACTGCAAATTCGATTCCAATGTTTATTTTTTGAAGAAAATTGACTCCTTGTTCATTATAGTACTCTACGTAGATGATATTTTGATAACAGGGAGTTCAAATTCTTTCATTATCGAGATTAAAACTATATTTCATAAGTGGTTTTCTCTGATAGACATGGGCTTGCTAAATTGACTCCTTGTTCATTATAATACTCTACGTAGATGATATTTTGATAACAGGGAGTTCAAATTCTTTCATTATCGAGATTAAAACAATATTGCATAAGCGGTTTTCACTGACAGACATGGGCTTGCTAAATTTCTTCCTTGGACTAGAGATCAATAAGAGTGGTTATGGGATTACCATTTCTCAACCAAAGTATGCTAGGGATTTTTTGGCACGATTTCACATGAGTGACTGCAAGCCAATAACTACACCTTTCTTATCAGGGATAAAGTTTGAGAATGGCAAAGACACACCATTGGTTGATTGCACATTGTACCTTCAACTTGTGGGAAGTCTTCTTTGTCTCACTCACTCCCGTCCTGATCTCTCATATGTCGTAGGAGCACTTTCCAGATACATGCAGGAGCCACATGAGATGTTGAGGGGACAATCACCTATGGTATTTTTTATGCATCCAATTGTTCTTTGAAACTCATTGGGTTCCTAGATTCAGAATGGGATGGCGACAACATTGATTGCAAGTCCACCTCTGATTATGTACTTAGTTTGGGATCCGGCCCAATTTGTTGGTCAAGCAAGAAGCAGGTTGCCATTGCTTTATCATCAATAGAGGCCGAGTATATAGGAGCAGTCAGTGTCACTATTCAAGCCATTTGGCTACAACATTTCCTATCTGAGCTTGGGATCAGTGTCCATCATCCAACTGTCATCTATTATGATAATCAAAGTACGCTAAAGTTTTGTAGAGATCTAGTGCAGTGGAAACGAACCAAGCACATTGATATCCACATGCACTTCATTAGAGAAATCATTCATGATGGGATCATCAATCTTCAATACTGTCCTAGTTCCGAGAAAATTGCTGATATCTTCACCAAGGCTTTCACTGAGCAAAAGTTTTGATTCCTGGGAGATCATCCCGGGGTGAAGGACATGACTGTCGAGCTATTGTCTTTTCTCTACTTTTCCATTATATTTTGAGGGGGGGGTTTTTCTTCCCATTGGGTTTTCCCTCTTTCCTCCTTTTCATGCATTGTATATGGGTACCAAAAATTGCCATGTTGTTGGGACTCATTCATTTTTCATCACACTCATTTAATTTATGCTTAAGGGGGGGTGTTGGTGTACATGCACCTAGGTTAGCTTTAGTTCAACTCTAGAGGTTGCATGCAATGTGAATTTGTCTTTAGCTAGTTAACTTGAGTGCTTTACATGCACGTAGTTAGCCTTAATTAGCTTTAGTTCAACTCTAGATATTGCATGCGATGTGCACTTGTTTTTAGCTAGTTAACTCGAGTGCTTACATGTGATGTGCACATGGCTTAGCTAGTTAACTCTAGTGCTTGCATATGGTGCATGTGCACATTAGTAGAACATTAAGCAAACTTAGCTTTAGTTAGCTTTAACTATCCATAGTTATTGCATGTGAAACTAAGCTTAACTTAGTTGCTTTTATATATTAATTCTAAAACTAATATTAATGAATTTAATTTCATTCTTTTCTCAATACTTGCTCACTCCTTTGTTCTCTTACAAGTTTTTTCATTGTTTTTCAAATCTAGATCTTTGTGTTCATTGTTTTGCAAATCTAGATCTTTGTGTATCAAAATCTAGATCCATATTTGTGCTCTAGTAATTTTACCTGGTATCAGATCTACAAGGGTTTGGAGAAGTTGCATGAATAATTTTTTGCAGGTTTGAAGAGCATAGAATTGGAAATTGTTCGAAGATTTGATTTGCAGATCAAAATTGTGGAGAATTGTCCCAATTGTTGTTATAACCACAAAGTGAAAGAATGGAATTCCTAACTTCCACTATTCCAACTCCATACAATTACCATGAATGGAAGCCAATGATTTTACTTCATCTTAGGAGCAAAGGTTTGTACCAAATAGTCATGGGAATTGAGACAGAACCAATGTCAGAGGATGAGAAGTCAAATTGGCTTAACAGATCTGACATGGCTTATGGAAGATTGTGTTTATTTGTGTCTCATGATATTCTTTATGAAATTAGAAATATTGAATCATCAAATGAAATCTGGACTACATTGAAAGGATTATATGGTGATGAAAATGATCTAGAAGAATGCCATTTGGAGGCAAAGAGATCAAGTTATTATAGCAGTCATGAAAATGTTCAAGATTCCAATAATGTGGAGAAATATTCTCAAGAGAGTATTGAACAAGAAGACTCTGCTTCTATTATTAATGAACATGTTGTAGATGAGAATTTTATCATGTCCAATAACGAAGACATTGCACATGAGGAAATATCTTCCTCTGCTAGTGATGAAGGCACTACTTTCAATAACATAGTAGAGGAATTTGATTCCTATACTATTGATGATGTTGCTGATGCATATCTAACGAGGTTTCAATTTAATGATGCCCCACATGCACTCTCAGTTGTATAGCCATGCATTCCCATGCATGCATATAAGGAGGAATTTATAACACCATGTATATGCATGTATGCATCCACAAAGGCATCTCTAAAGCCACACATGCACATTCATGCACCCCTAAAGACAATTATTCCCATGCATGCATATAGGGTACATGAATATGATCATCAAATGCATGATGAAGTTGCAGTGAATTCATATTGGCATGAAACCATGTATAAGGAAATTCATTCCTTCATCCAAATATGGGAATTGATACCTCTACTTCAAAAAATGAAGCTTATTCCTCCAGATCCATGATGGGATCATCAATCTTCAGTATTATCCTAGTTTTGAGCAGGCTGGTAATATCTTCACCAAGACTTTCACTGAGCAAAAGTTTCAATTCCTGCGAGATCTTCTCAGGGTGAAGGACACGACTGCTTGGAAGTTTTATTTTCTCTACTTTTGCATTGTATTTTGAGGGGGGGTTTTTCTTCCCACTAGGTTTTTCCCACTGCTGTGTTGCTGGGACTCATTCATTTTGCATCACACTCACCTAAGTTATGCTTAAAGGGGGGCGGGGTTGGGAGGTGTTGGTGTACATGCACATAGATTAGATTTACTTCAACCCTAGACACTTCATGCCATGTGCACTTGTCTTTAGCTAGTTAACTCTAGTGCTTACATGCGATGTGCACTTGGCTTAGTTAGTTAGCTTCGGTCCTTTCATCTGGTGCATGTGCACATTAGCTTAACATAAAGCACACTTAGATTTAACTATCCATAGTTATTGCATGTACAAATAAGCTTAACTTAGTTGCTTTATATATTGATTCTCAACCTAATATTGATGAATCGATTTCATTCTCAATCCTAATTGTTTTTCTTTTTCCACTTGGAAATTTTGTTCAATTATTATTCAACTAGATCCATATTTGTGCTCTAATAATTTTATATTTTCCATACATGAATGCTTTTTCTCTCTGAGGTGGTGTAAAACAGCCTGTCGCTAGACCCTGCAAGTGCATTTACATGGTCGTCATGTCTCACAAATGTAGCGATACATCCGTAGGATCTTCCGTGTAGCAAGGGCGTAAAATTGGGGGAGTGTAGAGGAGAAATTAATATCCACGGTGAAGGACACCCTGAGCCATTGTTCCATGATGACATCGCACACAGAGAAGCGGAACTAAATATTATCGGCGAGACTCTGCCTAATGAGACAAAGCTATCATTGGACTTCATAAAGGAGTTGTTGTTCAAGCCAAAACTCTCGTCCGATAAATGGCTGCTGGTTGAATGCGACATTGGATCTGATTACCGCAAACTCATGAGAATGGTTTTTATAGCTTTTAGAGGATCTGCTATCTTCGGTGAAAATTTCCTAGCGCGATTGGATCCTTTAGCAATTCCCATATCGATCCTCTCAAATATAAAAATTGAAATTAGATTATCCTTGTTCAACAACTGACATAAACTGAACTATAATGTGAAGCAAGAAATTTGGTTGGATAATAGTGTTAATATATAGTTATATGCTGATAAACACTGTTGCAAAATAAAAGGTTGCAAATTTGAAAAATTGCATATAAGTATGTATCTAGAGAAGGAAGCCTCATAGAAGAAATTAACAAGAAAAAAATCTTGCCAAATCCCTCTATTTCATAATGTTCAAATAGCAGATGAATCAAAGCTTATATTGAAACAAAACTTGCCCGAAATCAAATCTTCAACCTAAGTAAAACTGCTCCAGAAACATCACAACCACTAAAGAAATTATTTTTAACTAAATCCTACCCGAAAATATCATCAAAGCCATAGAGATTTGGCTTCTTTCAATTTGAGAATGAAATCGCATTCCATGGGCATGGCCATGACCCGGTCCAGAATGCCAATGAAATTCCCTTTGATGAAAACAACAGACAGAGATGATTTTTGTGCTCCTCCCACCAACGCCCACAAGTAACTTTTCCATCTCCACTCCTCTTTCCTCCTCGTCCATCTCACAAATGTCAGCTCGTCCAATTCAAAAATGGCAAGATACACATCCAGACTGCACAGGGGTTGTTTAACGACATGCCCAACTAGAAATGTTGAATACCAGCACGACGCAGTAAGCTTTTGAATATTGTCCACGAAAGACTTCGGTTTTCATTAAAAGATTGTAGTCAATAAGCTCCAACTGCTTATTTGTAAGCTGAAGCTAACCTGACACGCCATCAAATATATTTAACCTGTGTCATGGAAGCAAATAGCGGTTGGTTGTGTACTCATAAAGCGTCATAGCTGTATGGAGGTATGGAGGTTTATCACTAACCATTTTGAAGACAACAAGCAGATGTGAAGCGCAGAGAGGAAGTAGGCCAAAAAAGTGTGTGCCAGATGTAGACAATGTAAAAAGTGAGTTGATTCAAAAGAAAAGGCCTATCGGCCTAACCAGACGTCAGATAGAGAACAAAAGTGTAAACGATGTAAAAAGTGAGTTGATTCAAAAGAAAAGGCCTATCAGCCTAAATATAGCGGATAAATACTTATTGCATTGTAAAGTTTATTATTTTTGGAAAATTTATAATTTTTTATAATTATTATTTTAAGGAAATAAAAAGAAAAGACTTCAGAATCATTAAAGAATACCTAAATCAATAAGATTAGAACTCATTTTTTTTTTCATTATGATTCACTGGCACACATGAACCTAGTTACATCCACGGTCTAGCACTCATGAACCTAGTTACATCCATGGTCTGAAAATATCGATAGACCCTTCTGAGAGGATCAAAATGCGAAGCCTAACCCCGTGGGCATTAAGGAGATTTGATTCTGTGACCTCTCAACTGGCAAAATACTTAACAGTAGAAACTCAAACTCATCTTCATGTAGAGGTGGCCTTGTAGGTTTTTAATTTTTTAAAAAATGAATGGCTATGATTTGATCGTAGTGGACTATTATTTTTTGATAGACCTGCGGTGATTTACACTCACCCATTTCATCTTGTGCGCAATCTTATAAATAAGGATAATCAAAATGTGTCCGGATATTCAAAATCTGTGCGTAAAAGGATATTGAATATTGAATTGATTTTTGGTTTTTAGGTTTATAGTTTATGTCGGTAGCACTTTCATTTTAATGTGTTTTGGTTTAGAAAAGTAATAATAAATATTATTTTACGGAGGTATAGATATTAATGAACAAAAGAAATAAGTGTTTGTTGTGTTTTTCTGTTTTTTTTTATTGGTTATATTGGTTATGAACCTAAGAAATAAGTAAAGGATACTTAATTGGTTATATTAAGTATTTTGGTTTTATGAATTGATGGTAAATTAAAGGAATTTTTATTAAAAAATTATTAGAAAAAATATTATTTTAAGGGTGTTGATGTTTATCCATATTTATATTTAAACTATATGGTTGTGTTAGTAATTACTGCAACTATACCATAAATTATTGTAATTTGTTAAAACAAATTGGAAATCAAGTTACGGTTATGCAAATATACCACAAATTATTAATTATTGCAGAAAATTTAGGATACAATTACCTACAAGGAATTATATTATGTCAAATCTGCCATAAAATCTAGATATTTGGAAAAAATCAAACATATATATATTTTTTAAGTTCAAGGTTATAATTTATATTGATTAATGATAAATAATGATCAACATAAAAGTCTATTACTAAAGTTCTTCCTTGGCAAGTACTAATAACATAAATTGGTTGATACATTAGAATAATGCTTTTACCTTTTAATATTTTTCATATATCAAATGTATTTGATAATGAGATTGATATGTTGATAATTATTTTAAATAAATTAATATATATTCGTCTTAACCCTGAATATAGCAAGTGTCCAAAGGGATCAAATCTCTTGAGACGCAAACCTATTTGAATAAAAAACCTCGAAAAAAATAGCACTTCCAAACCTTTAATCCCTCTAGACACTTGATAAGATAAGTTCAGAGAGATCAAATATCTCAAGGTGGAAATATATTTGAGTGAAAACATAATATGACAAAATGGTTGCACTTCTATATGTTTTATCCCTCTTGGCACTTGAGATATCGATGGCATAATTTTTCATGTATATTTATTCATTGTTTTAATTTCATTTTTCAATGCGTAATCTGATTGAAGTGCTTGAAAATCTCAATTGACACTTGGATTGTGTATACAACACGACTTAAACTTATAAATATAACTATTATTTGTTAGATTTTAGAAAAAAACATTGAAACATATGGCTAAAAATTTCCCAAATTGTAAAATAGTAAGACTACTTGAAATTTTTTAACCATAAAAATTTAATTTTATCAAATTTTTAAACCAAGTATGATATATACATAATTAAGATTGAAATATTTTACCTAAAATAGGCATTGTAATATTCTATTATGACTTTGTTCACAATAAATGTTTTTCGTATTAATATATTTTTAAGTACATCTCAATATTACTTAACTCTATACACTGAATATAAATTTCATTAATTATTATAAATAATATTTTTTAAATACCATACATTAATTTTATATTAAAAATTAAATGAATTACATATATACTTATTATTACTCTTATTAAAAAAAAAAATTGGCTTTCAATTACTTCTTCTTTTAAACCATATATATATATATATAATTTTTGCATTTAAATGTTTTTAAGAAATATAAAAACTATGCAACTTTCTCATTACAAAAATTTGAAAATATAATTTAGTTATTTTTTTATTTTTTACTTATTTTATTACTCTCTAAATTTGATATTTTATTGATGGCAAGAGTGACAGTGCAATAATTTTATCACGTCTCTTTTATATTGGATTGTAATATCAATAATAAATCATGTACATAAACTATCAACACTAACTAATTTATACTTTATTATTTTTTTTGGTAAGTTGTGCTAATCTATTAATTTCGAAAACATAAAAGTACATATTTACAGGCAGGGTTGGTAAGTTGTGCTTAACCAATCTCTACCTTTGTTACACCATTTCTAGGCTACCGTAGGGGAGGGGGTTGGCCTAGACAAAACTTGAAAACAAGCATTACATTGTGTGCAGTAGCGCTGACATATCTAGGAGCGAGAGAGTAGAACATAATAGTAAAGTCATGTGGGCACAAATTACAAAAAACAAAATAAAATTGAACAACTACGTAGATATTATTCATCCTCATCATCACTGCAATGGGGATTCTCCTTGTTGATGGGACAGGCGGGGGCCTGCACAATAGTCGCTTCCACAACAACTTCCACTTCAACAGCAGTTCGCTTGGGGAGATTTGCAGTAGCGCAGACGATGGGGGAGTTCGGGTCTACTCCTTCAAGGACCTTCATCCAAACACCATCAAAATCCATAATCCATATGTTTGTATCCTCATTAACCTGTACAGGACTATTTGAGGGAGTTGGAATGCTATGCGAAGAGGGAGCTCTGGGAGAGGAGGTGGACCTCCTCGCGCCTTGATTACCCCTTTGTGCCGGTTGCCTAGAGGATGCTTCTTGCTGCTCGAGGGCAGAATGATGGCTAGAAGGGGTGTGGGATGAGGAGCCTTGAATCCATTCAAGGCAGTTATCCTCACCGCGATGGTAACGACCCAAAAGAGCCCCTATATGGCCACTAAGAATAGTGTGTTGGCGCATCCTGCAGGGCATTGTGCATTTGGGAGGGGAGGCAGGGGTGACACAAGGGTGGGAGAAGCTGTAGAGGTTGGGGTGTAGGTGCACAGGATGCAGAGCAACAAGCATAGGGGAAATGCAAAGCTCCACTCCGGGACTGAGACTTTGCAACTGATTGGAATCTGTGAACATCCATATCAGAAGGAGGAGAGATAAATGTAGTGGAGAGTGGATGAGGGAGGAAAGGAGCAGAGGTTGGGGGGATATATAGGATTGTGGATGAAGGTTGTTAGAGAGGCAATGAATGATCTTCGGACGGTGCTGTGTGTGGAGCTCAAGCAGATGAGCAGGCACAAAGGGGTAGGCGTGGTTGCTTTACTGATTAAACAACATGGACATTAATGGTGGTATGGGTTGGGTGATGATCAGGTTTAGGTGACACAAGGCCTATCCGATCAACATTATCTTTGGTTCTACCAGGAGCGTGCAAGGAGTTAATGGTAATTGGATCCGCTGCAGGTGGGAAATTTCTTTGGGGATTCTCGTAGTCTCTATGAGTTGGGAATTGATGTTCACTCATGTTAAGCATGTCACCCGCATCCAGGGGAAGCTGATCTTTCTGAATGAGGGTGAGGCAGTTCTGTCTAAGCACCTCATTGTCATTCTAGTCAAGGGTGGAATGGTGTAGAACACAGTTTCTTTCCACCCCTTTGTTAGTAAGTAGGTCTGCAACAGTATTAGCTTTCCTGTGCACATCACCGAAAGTGATGGCTCAGTGATTGTGCAGCAGAAGTTCCAGAATCTTGAGCTTATGAGAAAGTCTCCAACTATTGGCAACTTTCGAAGATGTAGTGCCTTGAAGGAAACAGGTGGCTTCCATAGTTATTATTTGCGAGCCCCCTTCTACTTCCAGGGGGAAGTAGTGGAATTCTATAACAATTTGAATACCCTGTATCATTCCTTCCAACTCAGTAGATTTGTTGCTATCCTATCTAATATTCCCATAGTAGATTATGAGAGGATCTCCCCTAGTGTTCCTGATGACACCTCCGAAACCTACTATTCCTGGGTTACCTTTAGAAGCCCCATCAAAATTGCATTTGAAGAAGCCCATGAGGGGAGGCGATCAAGTTTATGAGGCAGGAGATCTTCCTACAATTCTGGGAGTGATTTCCATGGGAGTGTTGGGACTCATTTGCCAGTTGTTCCAAATGTGGCATTCAGTTGTCGCGATGGGTAAGTCCTCCTTACTCCATGCATTTAAAGCCAAAGTTTCAGTGAGGTTGCTGTGAATCCTATCCCAAAGTTGATCAAGTGTAGAATATTTGTCCTTGAATATGCGACTATTTCTCTCTTTCCAAATGTTCCATATGAGGATGCCCAGAGCGATTTTCCATAATATGTTTAGCAGGTTACAGTTAAAGGGATTATCTTGCCAATTTCTAATGGTTTGAATGATGTTTCCTCTAGCACGGTTGGATCGATGATATAGGACAACAATTATGTCCCATAGAGAGTTGGCATGCAGACATTGGTCCAACAGGTGGTCGATGGCTTCCGGTTTGATCTGATAGAGAGGAAATTTGGAGGGCCCTGCAAACTCGCGTTTCAAGAGATTATCCCATGTCAGGATGCGACGTTTACTGAGCAGCCACAGGAATGAGGCTATTTTGGGACATAAATTAGCCTTACAGATCTTTTTATACATGTTGTTGATTGGTCCTGGATCCTAATGATGGAGGATATTGTAGGCTTCCCTAGTTGAGTAAGTGCCGCTTGGCATGTGCCCCCAACGGAGGATGTCAGACCCTATTTTGATCTGGTTTTTTCTCTTTGTGCGAAGCTCCTCCTAGATATCAGTATGGATTTCATTGTTCCAATTTTCTTGCCATCTGCTGGTGTGAATCCATTGCCTTTAGCCTTGTGAAATATCTTTCGTCTGGAAGTCTTGAGCCTTCTGTTGTTGCCTACTTTGGAGCGTAACATTCTAAAGAGGTCTGCAAAATATGGAGGAGAGGCTTGGCATCTGTTGCCGGGAATCCTCCCAGAATCTGGCTTGGTTTTCATCTCGCAGCTCCGAGAAGCTGTGGTTTTTGATAATACCCTTTTGATGACTAGTTGCTTTCCAGATTTGGGAACTTGAAAATTCTAAGTTGTATCTATTGACATCTTCCTTTGGCCAATACCGTGCATACTTGGTCGCCCATAAGATGGCCCAGGGGGTATTGGGATTGGAGACCCATTTCCACCAGATGCTGGCTCCCATTATGCTATTGCTGTGTTCCGGATCCTGAAGACCCAAACCTCCCTGATTTTTTGGGGTGCACACATCCTTCCAGTTGACTAAGGACCATTTTTTTCTTGCCTTTCGTTCCTCCCCAGAGGAATCTTCGTTGCAGGTTGCGCACAACTTTAAGGACCCATTTAGGAGTAGCAAGAGCTGAGAAGAGGTAAATGGGGAGAGATTGCTAGACAGAATTGATGAGGACTAGACGACTGACAATGTTGAGAGTGCGGTGAGTCCAGTTGGAGAGACGGGTTTCCATTTTGTCAAGCATAGCTCTCCAGGACGAGTGATTGATGGAAAAGTCAGTTAGCGAAGCTCCTAGGTAGTTGGAGGGAAGAGAGGCAATGGAGAAGCCTAGGATGTGAGCAATATTGCGTTGGGTTTAAGGAGGGGTGTGGAAGAAAAAAATTTGAGATTTGGCCTGGTTGATCTCTGTCCCAGAGGCTTCAGAGAAGGAGTCAAGAATGACTTTGAGGGTGCGAGCTTCCTGGAATGAGGGGTAGCCCATGATCAAGTTGTCATCCAAAAATTGCTGATGAGAGGATGGGGGAAGTTTATGGAGAGGTAAACCGAGCAGAGCCCTCATCTGAATAGAGTTTTTGATCAAGAAACCCAAGCCTTCAGCCATGATGATGAAGATTAAGGGTGAAATCAGATCCCCTTTTCTTATGCCTCTAGAGGGATTGAAGGTGGCAGAGGGGATACCATTGACTAGGATGGAGTGAAAGGGAGAGGCAATGAGGCTCATAATCCATATGATCCAGGTATGACTGAAGCCAAAAGCTACAAGCATATTTTTTATGTAGTCCCAACTTAGTTTGTCAAAATCTTTGGAGAGGTCAATTTTGAGAAGCATACCTAGTTTTTTGGTGGTTTTGAGGGAGTGAATGACCTCATGAGTTAATATGATGCCATCCAGGATCTCTTTTCCTTCCACATACCCAGTTTTCTCTGGGGAGATGATGAGGGGTAGGAGCTTCTTCAACCGGTTAGATATGACTTCGAAGATGATTTTATAAATGACGTTGCAAAGAGATATAGGTCTATACTTATTGGGAGAGGCCTCTCTATCTTCTTTAGAAACTAGAGTGATGAAGGTAGCATTTAGCACTGGTAACAACCAGTGAATGGACATAGATTCCTCCACAACTTCCCAGACTTCATTTTGGATGATGTCCTAGAATAAGTGAAAGAAGTTTGTGGTGAATCCATGAGGCCCTGGAGCTTTCCCTACTTTCAGTTGGAAAATTTCTTGTTCCACCTCTGCTAGGGTGGTCGCAGTGAGTAGCATCCTATTGTGATCTTCTGTTATCAGCTTGGGGATGTGATGGGTGATTTTCCCAATGGCCTCCTACCTCTGGTGGTTGAGTTCCTGGAGAATGTCCCTAAAGTGATTGCGCAACTCCTTCGAGATGGCTTCTTGCATTTCCAACATTTCCCCTGTTTGGTTCTTGATGACAGTAATTCTATTGTGCATCTGGTGTTGTATGGTGGAACGATGGAAGAATTTGGTATTTCTTTCTCCCTCTTTGAGCCAATTTATTATGTATTTTTTCCTCCAAAGGGATTTTTCTTGGTTCCTTTTTTCCTCTAGCTGAGTTGTCATGCATTTCTCCTGCTGCGTTGTCTCCTTTGTGCATCCATTTTGGATGATGTTCTATTGCAGAGTCTTCATTTTGGCCTCTAGGTATTTTTGCTCCATGAATATGTTGTCGAATGTTGTTTTGTTCTAGACTTTCAAATGTATTTTTAGAAGTTTCAGTTTTTTTTCGAACTAGAGTATTTTGGTGCCTTGAGGGGGTTCTATGGAAGACCACCAGTTGTACACTAGTTCCTTGAACCCTGGGCGCCTGAACCAACAATGTTTAAAGAAAAAAGGTTTCAGAGTATGGTTACCTGGTTGGAGCCATTGGATTTGTATTAGCCAATGATCAAATCCTACAGCTGGGATGATGGTAGTGTCCAGATTTTCTCCTAGGTAGATGAGATTGTTGGTGATGAGGAATCTATCTAGCCAAGAGGTGATCTGTTAGGTACCTCCTCTTTTGTTGTTCCATGTAAACATTCCATTGGAGGTCTGAAGATCAATGAGGTTGTAACTTTGGATGAATTACTTTAATCCATTACTGTCAGATTCTAGATGCAACCTACCACCCTTCTTTTCCTGGAGATTGGTTATCATGTTGAAATCTCCCCCCAGTAGCCAGAGGGGATGGGATCGCTGTAGATTGATTTCCGCTAGATTTCTTAGGAGCATAAATTTTTGTTGCGCATTTTTAGGTGCATAGCCATTGGTGAGAAATCCATGAATGTCTATACCAATCAGGTGAAAATTACCCTTAATGAAATTTCTGTTGGCTTGAAGATTCTCTAATGTGATGATTTGAGGGTTCCAGATGATGGCAAGTCCTCCATAAGCCCCGTTTGCATCGACCGCTATAGTATTGCTACTTTTCCATATATTTTTGAAGATGGTTTCCACAGTGGAACTATTACATTTGGTTTCTTGCATGTAGAAGATTGCAGGATGTTCCTCCGAGATCATTTTTTTTAAGATCCTATGCTTCGTTGGGCTGTTGAGCCCTCTGATATTCCATGAGATGAGCTTCATGGGATATATTTGGAGGTGAGGGCATAAAATCTATTTAGCTTGGGGAAATGTCCCGAATCCACCATTTCTTTCCCCAATTCTATAGTTCATTGCAGAGATGTTTTATTTCCTCTTTTTTAGGACTCTTTTGCGAAGTACTGGGTGTTGATTAACGTTCACCCCTGTATGCCTAGAGAGGGGAGATGTTGTTCCCTGGCTAATATTTCCTCCATTTTTTTAATTTTTTTCTCTTTAATTGAAGTGTAATTCTTGTTGCTATAGGCTTCTTCTAGCCCTGCAAGATTGGGTCCTTGTAGATCTATGCTTTCTGGTTCTTCTTCCATCGCCTCTAGGATTGTTTCCATTATCGGTCCTTTGCCCTTTATCTGACTGTTGTCTGCTTCAGTATTGGCATTAGGAGATTTTAAGAAGGTTTCCAATGGAAGCTTGTGTTGCTGAGCCATGGAGGATTGGACCTACTCTATGGAGGTGCTTCCTACCTCATTGAATAGTATTGTTTCATTTTTGCTTAGCTGATTAAGGGCTGCGAAGCTGTTGCTGGTTGTTAGTGCTTTTTTTCTGCTGCGGGGTAGCTCTCTTGTTGTGTCTTTTTTTACTTGCTACCTTCGTGAATCCTTCTATTTCCTGTTCGCTGGTGTCCTTTTCCATTGTTGATTTCCTATTTAGGGGATAGTCTCTGAAGAGATGCCCATGTTGATGACATTTCCTACATCTAAAAGGAATATGTTCATAATCAACAGTTTGAGTCCATTCAAATTCTTCATGCAAAAGGCTTACCTCGCCTGGGAGTGGATCAGCTAGGTTCATGTAGACATAGATGCGAGCATAGGCTGCATACCGGTTGATTTTAGTTCCTTAGGAAATCTTGACGAACTCCTCCAGGGCATTGCCTATATTTGGAAGGGTGAGTTCATCCCAGTAGTCCTCAAGGAGAGAGCAAAGCCGAATCTAGACTGGTGCCCAAGTTAGATCCTCTTTATCTAGGTTGAAGCATTTAGTCCATGGACTTAGTATAGGCCTGCAGTGTTGAAGAAGTATGACCCTCCATCCATGATCCATCCTTGTCTTTAGAGGAGGTGAAGAGAATGTTGGAGAATCATTTTGCACACAGTTGCAGACCTATGTGTCCTTTGGGTTTCCATTTAGAGGCTTTCCATCCTCTTAGTGGTTTTTTCTTGGTCCAAAAGCCCATGAACTTGCCTATTAATGCATGATCTTTCATAAATTGAATTCTTCCATTGATGCGATGTGCAGGGAGTTCGATCACTGTTTTATTGGTTTCTTTTGGTATGCAAGTGCCAGATTTTGTGGCCACGTCTGTTGCGGCTTGGGTATTTTCCTTCTGTGTTGTGGGTGTCGCCCCTGTGTTTTCTTGAGACAGGCCAGAGTTGTGTTGATTGGCATTTTGAGCCCCTGCCACTGTCCCTGTTGGAGATTGGCCTGTAGGGGGGGGGAAGAGAGCGACCCCCCCCCTCCCCCTGCTGCTCCCTCTCACCCCCCACTACAGTCGGTCATTGGAAAGCCCGTGGATATCTAGTTATCAAGTTACCATAGATCTAACTGGGGGAGAAGGACTGCTAAGGGCAACCATCACAAAAACCAACAAACCCTAGGTCATGCTGGTTGGCCTGATGCAGAGCTCTGCTAGGGTTTTTTCAATTTTATATGAATATTCAAAACCAATTTATACTTTATTGTTATTACTATTATTATTTCTGAAAAAATTAATATATAAGTTAAATATATATAAATTTGAAAACACATGGACCAATATTATTAGTCATGTAAATTTACCCTTTTTTACCATAAATATTTTTAATCTATGAATAGTCTTTGTTTTAATACTAGCCACAAATACCATGGCTTATCAATACCACATACCCAAAAAATCATAAATCACATCATATGAGACTTTTTATATGGAATTTCTTTTTAATTAATCAATTTACTCAAAAGGAAAAAAAAAAACACATAACTACTTTGGTGATATATCCTAACCTTTCATTTATGTATAATACTATGAATAATTAAGTATAAGGGGTTTCATCTTATGGAAGTGGTCATAGATGAATGACTTACTTAACACAATTGAATCTCAAAAATGATATCTACTATGAATATTCTAGAATATTCTACCAAGGTTAAATCTCTATCACGTATCTAATAATTAATAATTATTGATAATTAAATTAAAATTCTTTAAACTTTATTCTATCAATTCTTTAAACCCTATTCCAAATTAGAGAGTGTCTATCTTAAAAATATATATATTTTTTGTTTTCTTTGTAAATGACATTGCTTTTTGTTTAAAAAACATTTAATTTTATTTTAAAAGGAGCAACTCTAAACATTAGGTTAAGCAAAAAAAAGAAGTACACATCTCTCATATTTAGCTATTAAATATGCCTTCTATAAACTCTATTCCAAAATCAACATGTCTATGAATTTAATTAAAAATTTATATTCATTTTTAATTATTTTTAATTATAAATAACATATTTTTATTTAGATAACATTTAATTTTGTTTTAAAAAAATTATATACCAATTCTATCAACACAAAAGAAATTAAACAAATTATATACCAATTCTATCAACACGAAAGAAATTAAACATCTCACTCTAGGGAGAATCTCCTATTAGCACAATAACGAGAAGAAATTAAACATCTCACTACACGCAGAATGCTCCTATTAGCACAATAACGAGACCCATATAATTTTTTTAAAGGATAACTACGTCAAAATCAATGTTGACCATGATAACAACCACTATTAAAACATAACACTTTTAAAAACATCCATATTATTTTTAAATATATAAATACTCCAATGAAAATGAAAACAAGTATCAATAACCATAATTAAAAAATGATTAATAATAATAATCATTAAAAAATTGAAAATTATTATTAATTAAATTTTTTATCATTAATAAAACAATTATTTATTATTTAAAAAATAATAATAATGGTAATTATAACTATTATTAATCCCAACCACTTTATTTTAGAGTGATAAAGAATTTTAATTAACTATTTTGTGAGTCATATTATTTTTGAAATGGATTGTGCTGAAAATGAATAATTATTATAATTATAATGATTATCGCAGTTTATTTTATAGCCTAGTATGACGTCATGTGTAAGTATGTCAACTTAAAATACAAAAAAAATTAAAAACTAAAAGAAATTTAAATAATAAAATATAAATAATATTGGATTAAACAACCACATACATAATCGTATAAATAAATAATTAAAAATAAATTAAAAATAAATTTAAATAATATAAATTCAAAATATGAAGAAAAATGGTAAAAAATAAAAATATAAATTACCGAAGTATGGTAAAAATAATAAAACTTATTTTTATACTTATTTCTTAGATATGCTAAATAAATCAAAATATAAATAAACTAGGGGTATGGTAAAAAAATAAAACCTCTTTTTATATATTTTCCTTAAACCTCTATATTTACAAAAACTCAAAAAAGAGGCTTTATTTAGGTGAAGCCTATGAACCAAATACCATGAGACATATTATTATTAATACCATGATAGAAATACCATGGGAGATATTATTATTAATACCATGGGAGAAATACCATGGGCAAATACTATATTTATAAAATAAGTATGGTAAATAAATAAATATAAAAGAGGTATAAAGAGGTAAGGTAAATAAATAAAAATATATCAAATATGATTAGAAATCAACATCTAATTATATATGAAGCCTATGGCCCAAATACCATGGACCAAATTATTATTGATACCATACAAAAAAAACATTATTAACCCTAACATTAGTATTAAAATATTAATATTAATATTAATATTATTCTTAAATCTAAGATTCATATTAATATATTATAATATTGTATTATTAGATTTAACAACTTTAGATTAATACTATATATATAGACAGACACACACACACAACAAAAACATATGATACATGGGGGAGTGACAAGGGAGAGATGGAGAAGAGATGGAGAGAGAGTGTGTATGTTTAGGGGTGAGATAAAGAGACATAGGAGTGATGGAGAAAAGGGGTGAGAGAAGGAGGGAGAAGGATAAAGGGATGGATATAGTAACATAGTTGAAGAGAGAGATAGAGTGATTGGCGAAGAGAGAGGATTGGAGAGAGAGAGAGAGAGAGAGAGAGAGAGAGAGAGAGTGGGGAGGGGGATATAGTGAGGTGGAAGAGAGAGGGAGAGAGAGGACTTTACATAGGGGAATAGAGTGATGAGGGAAGATAGAGGATTGTACGGGTAAGAGAGAGAGAGAGAGAGAGAGAGAGAGAGAGAGAGAGAGAGAGAGATGGGGGGAGAGAGAGGGAGGTAGAAGAGAAATAGAGAGAGAAGAAGGAAAATAGATGGAACTTGAAAGGGAAGAGGAGAGAGGGAGGGATAGAGAGATGTAGTTGTATGGGGAGAGAGGGAGCAATAGAGAGATGGAGCTGGATGGGGAGAGGAGGGAAGAAGAAATACATAGAGAGAGAGTATTGGAGAGAGAGAGGGAGTGACAATGGAGAGATGGAGAGAGAGTGTATTTTTGTGGTGAGATAAAGAGAAAAACAAGGAGAGATGGAGAGAATGGGGGGGAGAAGGAGAGATAGAGAGACATATAATAAAAAAATTGGAAGGTGAAGATATAGAAAGAGAGATGTGGGAGAGAAAGGAGGAGAGAGAGTGAAGAGAGGTAGGGAAAGAGAGATGGACATTGAGGGGGAGAGAGAGGGAGGTAATAATAAAGACATAGAGAGTGAAAGGTTGAGAGAGAGAGAGAGAGATTAATTTATAAGAAAGATGAAGAGAGAGGGAGAGAAGATAGTAGGAGGGAGAGGGATAGGATGAGGGACTCATAGATAGATATATTGGAAAAAGAGCACGTATGTTTTGGGCTTGCTATAGAGAGACAACGAGAGATAGAGATATATATGGAAGGTGAAGAGAAATAAGAGATAGATGGAGACAAGGAGGAAGGGACAAAGAGATTGATAGGAATGGAGTGAGAGAGTGTTTTTTTCTGACAGGTTGAGATAAAGACACAAAGAAGGAGAGATGGAGGGGGATATAGATATAGATGGAGGGCGGAAAGAGGGAATAACATTTCTTACACTAGATGCATTGATTTTAGTGTAGATGGAAATTTATAATCCTATTTTATTTCTTGCATTAGATGAATTTATTTTAGTGTAGATGTTGATTTATAATGATATTTGATTACTTTCACTAGATGTATTGATTTCAATGTAAATGATTTCTAATCCTATTTGATTACTTGCACTAAATGCATTTATTTCGGTGTAGATGGTGATTTATAATCCTATTTGATTGCTTGCACTAATGCATTAATTTCAATGTAGATGTTGATTTCTAATTATATTTGATTGCTTGCACTAGATGCATTGATTTCAATGTAGATGATTTCTAATCCTAATTAATTGGTTGCACTAAATACATTGATTTCAGTGTAGATGGTGATTTCTAATCCTATTTGATTGTTTCCACTATATGCATTTATTTCACTGTAGATATTGGTTTTTAATATTATTTTCCTACTTTCACTATATGCATTGATTTGAGTATAGAAGTTGATTTCTAATCCTATTAAATTACTTTCATTAGATGCATTGATTTTAGTGTATATGTTGCTTTCTAATCTTATTTTATTTCTTTCATTAGATGCATTGATTTCAGTGTATATGTTGATTTATGATTTGATGTAATTGGATGTATGATGGTACATTAGATTTAAAGTCATTGGATTAATAGTGTGCATTGATTCCAGTGTAAGCACAAAAAATTATTGAGAATGTACACTAATTTTTGTGTTATAGTAATTAAACCTATTAATACTAGAGAGCAAGAGAGAGAAAGTATGTTGTTTACTACAACAACTCGAGCTAAATATTTAAATTGTTTATGATTTCAACTATCCTTTTCATATAGTCGATATGAAAAGGTGACAAAATTAACAAGGGTCACAATAAGAATAGTAGAAGAAAATAGTTTGATATTGATCACAATGGAGACTATTTGTCGTTGACTACATTCTCAATAGTCACATTTTCTATCATTCAATATTATTACATTGTTACATTGCATTCAAAATTTTTATTTCATCATTTTTCATCATTAAAGTTATTTTACAATATTTATCCTCAACAAATTGAGGTAACTAAGAAAATTTAAAGTTAAAATGACTCTATCAATCTCAAAAATATTTAGCATATTTAAAATGGTTATATTAACATTATATGTATTTACATATTCTTGATAAATTAATCATATGTTCCTCATATTATAGATAGATTTTCCTTGGCCGCACACGATTGAAACTTGCCTAGATCCATCTTAACTCCAAATCTATCAAGCACCGAGAGGGATCAAATCTCTCGAGGTGAAAACATTTCCTCAAGTTTTGCACTAAAAAAAATAGGTTTTCACCTCGAGATATTTGATCCCTCTCAGCACTTGATAGATTCAGAGTTAAGATGGATGTAGGATGGTTAATTCCCAACCACTTCACTTTAAAGTGAGAAAGGATTTTGATCAAGTATTTTGTGAACCATACCACTGCTGAAATGGATCTTGGTGAGATAATAATTAATAATAAAAAAAATAATAATAGTTGTATCAATACACATCTTTTTATTGAAATTTAACAGATTTTTTTTTTTCAATTTAAAAGCAACGAAGCCATTCCTCATCTCCTATAAATTAAGGGATAAAGTTTTATGTAATTAGTTCCATAAATATTTAAATTAATTTTTATATTTTAAATAATTTATTGTTAATCACCACTTATAACAGTTAATAACCATTTATAAAGATTAATAAAAGGTGAAATTATGCCCTCACTATTCTATTCGTTGTTTTTCTCCTTGTTCGATATGCTAGCCCAATCTCCCCACATGTTTGATCAAACCTTGTCGATGCTCTCTTTGATGTTCGTGGTTCCAGAATATTCTCTTTAGTTTCTATACATTTCATAGTAAAATGAACTCTTTCTTTGATGTTCATGGTTCCGTACTATTCCCATTGTTTGTTATACAATTCATTGTTTTTTATACATTTCATATTAAAATGTGAGATTGACCACCATTGTGTCCGCATCATGTGCCTCAAACCCTATTAGCTAATGATGTATATCAAATTACGGAATTTGTGTAATAGCTAGTGAGCCCTGGTTTCGCACCAAGAATGTTGCAACTCCTAGAGGTTTCCCTACTTTATGTTATCAACCCGAGGTTCATACAAACTTGGAGTTGACACTGCTATATGCATAGCAGATGCATTCTACTCATGTCATCCTATTCCGAGCTCTATGAAAGGGTGATACTTCTAGGGTTTATAGGTGAAGTCTGTCACACTTCTGAAATTAGGCCTAGGGCTACAAATGATTCAAAACCATGGAGCTATTAGTACGTATACAACTATACTACACCCAAAAATAACATCTAACTATTCAACAATGAAATAAATATACTTATTAGACTATGATAAGAATTGAAAAACAACCTACTTATCTTGCATGAAGTAAATTGCTGAATTGAAATGGCATAAAGGAAACTAATCTAATCACACATTATTGGGCCAAATGGCTAAACACACTCTAATTACCCTATGATCTATATATCATGTTTTTATTCATTCAACTATTCATGACCTAACTATGCTTGAAAGTATTTGTTTTTGCAGTTAGGAGAATAAAGTGTGAAGGTGGTTGGTGGAAGGCTTGTACACATGGGAGAAAGGCTAGAGGTGTATGAGTGGTTTTTGCAGGTTTAGAATATGGTCATGGTGGTTTATGGGCTTAAGTAGGGGCCCATAGGTTATATTTCAAGTGCTACTACAAGTTTCCAGTAGTGGTACACGCAAGTCCTGAATTGCTATAGGAAACAGGCTGATGACAATCCAAGGCCAAAAATAGGTGGAAAAATGGTAGGGAAGGTGGTGTGAAGGTGGATGAGGATAAGTGGGAGGTGGAAAAACCCTTGTCCAAGCTCATAACCTATTGGGAGGCATTTATTTCACCCCTAGGGTTTTCTCACGGTGTAGGGATGAAAAATCCGAAAACAGGGTTGATGGTGATTTTGATGAACAAAGGGCTGATGGAAGATGAGAGATTAAGTTGAAGGTGCCAGTGAAATTCTTATTGGTTGTGCTACTTGTACCTAAAATAAAACTACCTATTCATGCAATAAAAATGGACAAATTCATGATAAAGACAGTGGAAAAGATGACTTGAATTTGTAAAGAAAAACTACTCTAATCTATAAACATAGATCTACCACAACATATTGAACATATTCATGGAATCACAACAACTAATCTCATCCATTCCAAGAAATCATAAACTAAGAAGCATCTTTGGTCTGTGGGGAAGGTCTACCCTCCTCCATCTCTATTGGCACAGGTGAGAGGGGGAGGCTTGAATCACAAATTTATGAAGTTATCACATATTCTACTACTCATGTAAGCAGACTAAATCTACAACAAAAGACAAATGGAAGAAAAATAAAAGAGTAAATGAAAATACCAGCAAACTAACTAGATATTCATAAGAAAAAATAGTTAAGTGACATGAAAGTAAAGAATGATTACACAAGAGAGGCTAAGGCACATGGATTGGGACCTAACCCATAGGCCTAGCTCTTTGGAACTAGATCAGTAAGGCAAAGTTTGAATAGTCATTTCATTTCCAAAGATAGTCTCATTACATCAATATAAAAGTCTTGAAAAAATTATTACAAGAGTAAAGAACCTAATGGTTTTGTCCAAAATTCAATTCCTAATGAGCTTTTACTCAAATTTATTTAACCTAAAGGGTAGCTGCCAACAACTCCCTAGGAAATAGGTGATGAGTCCACTTGACTCCAAGTGAAGTATGGCTTGAGTGTACTTGGTCTTCGGTTTGCTGGGATGCCTTTTATTTCAAGTCATTGGAGGGAACCATGAGGATCCCTTGGCTACCTTTGGGAGTTAAGGATGGTGGAAAACCCCCTAGAATATCTCCTTTTTGTCTACTTCAAGTCTTTATGAAAAATTTCCATAAAAATGCCATATCTTCATGATTTTCCTGCATTTAATCTTATGTTATGTACTCGAAGTATGTTAAGCCTCAATCACCACCTACACTAGCATCATAAGACCATAATATAATTAAAATGAAAGAAAAAAAGACTTAATAAGGCAAAAAAGTGACCATTAACCCCTCCAAATGTACCTAATCATGGAGCTCATCATCACCCCTCCACTAAATGGTTTCTTATCCTATGAGCAACTGATCCTCCTTCTGCATTTCCTCTAAGGATTTGATGGACCCTCTTACTTCCCAAGGAAGAAGTGTGGGAGTCCCTTCAGGAGGGAAAAACCGATCCTTATTTTCTGCTTCCTCCCATTCTTTGTTCTGCTCATCCTAGTTCTTCCCATCACTCAGCCCCAACAAAAAGGGTGGACTGAGCTTTAGACTATGCCATTGAATATTTTTTTCCTGCATGGCCCTCTTGTACAATTGTTCTCTCTCCAAGGCACCCTTCAATATTTTTGGTGTATGGTATTCGATGTTTCTAAGGTTGTGAGGGAGGTTTTTCCATATTCTCTGGCTAGCCATAATGCACTCAACTCCCAAAAACCTAGAAATATCACCAAAGTGGGCTATTTCTTGAGCTTATGTATGGAGGTATCTTTCATCTAGTTTAGGATCCCTTTTAATCTTCATGCTTATTGTTCACTCCTCTAGGGTTGAACAGTTCTGTCCTAATGTGTAAGGGTTCTCTTTTTTCTCTTCTCATATCCTTCCTCATCTCTTATGCTCTTATGTCCTAATTTACCATCCATGATGCCAAATACATTAACTGCATATCCCCCATCCTAGGATTGGGGTCCCAAATATTAAAATATGTTAACACAAGGTTATGCATATAAAACTTTTCCTTTTTCGCCTTGTCATCTATGCTACCTTGATTGCAGAAATCAATATATTCTCTACAATTTTGGAAAGGTAAGGATCCATGGTATGCTAAAGTTTTAATTTTAAAGAGGAGTCACTGCTCCTTAAGGTAAACTGCATATGAATCTGAAGGATACGTATGTTGAATGGCCTCCATGCACAAATTTTCCATGGTTGCCACTTGTTTACCTTTTTGTTGAAGCTTCTCTTGCAATTATACATTCCTTGCCAGTGCTTTCTGAAGTTGTTCCTTCAAAATGGAATCTTTGAGCCTCACATTAGATAAATCCTTCCCCAACTCAACTAATTTTCTTTCCATGGCCCCTATATCGTACACTCCTTTAGATGTGGAAATATTCATCAAATGATGATTGCGTGCCCTCTCTTCCTCCAAATGATAAAACAAAGGAATTGTGAATTTTGAGGAATTAATATACCCCCCTCAATGTATGTGTATTAAGGGTTGATATTGGGTTGAGGGCTAGGGATTGGCACCATTGCAACATCTTTGGGATTTGATTTTGGTGAGGTGGCCTCTTCTTTATTATCTTTTCCTCCCTGTTTTTCATCATGATTTTCGTCTTGTGTCTTTCCCTCATCTTCCTTTAGCTCTTGCCCATCTATGGTTGTATTTTCATCTTAAACCAAAGCATTTTCCCCCAAATCTATTCTTGATGGTGTTTCCTATAGAAAAAACAGAGTTTCCTGTAGCAAACTTTGTTTTTCTTGTTGAATACCCTCTTTTCCTTGTTTTTCACTCTTTTCACTCCTTAGAGGGCCTATGGAGGTTGCATGAGGTGTATGGGTTGCCAATATGGCTTAATGTCTTCTGATATATGTTACAGGGGTCCTTATTGGTGAAGTGAATTCATGTACCCTTCATTACTCTAATTTTTTTTCTTCCTCCTTCTTTGGTGATTCTTCAATAGTGATAGGACTCTTGGTGGGAGTTTTGGTTTCCCATTATCACCCTTTGAATATTCTTATTTCTCAAGTACATAGGAGTCAACCTCTTTCTTTTTGTTTTGATAGGTGTGCTCAAAATATTTAGAGTGGTAGCTGCGTCTTAGTCTGTGATGTCAGGTGACATGCTTGTGTCTTGAGGGGAGGTTTCATGGCTTAAGATAGGGTCCACATCTTCTTTGTCCGGAGTCTTTTCTTCCTCCTTTCTCTGAACTTATTCTTTCTCTCTTTCTTCTGTCTCTATGTTTTTTGTCTCAATTTCCATCTCTTCCTTCTCTTCTCTGCTTTCTATCTCTTCTACCTCTTCTTCCTCCTCCTCTTATACTTCTTCTTCTCTAGGGTTAGAAGCAGAGGTTTTCCCTATTTGTGTAGCTATAAAGGATTCCCTATCCATTATAAGTAGGTTTAGTCTTCTCAAAGCATCATTTACAATTAATTTTATTAAGCCATGATGGGCCAAGTGTTGATATTTCCTTTGTCTAACTTTATGGCTCATAACAATGATGGAGTTTAGGAGGAAGCGAGGGACACTTAATCTCTGTTCAAGTGGAGGATGTCCTTGGAACCTAAGTTCATTTAACAACCTGAAATGATATCCATAGACCACACTCAATATGCCTTCATAAGAGATGAATTTAATGATGTGGTAGGTAACTTCATCTCCGGGGTATGGAAGGATCTCTCTCCTCACACCATTTTTATATTCAATATACTCATCTCCTGGTAGGAAGAAATTATTTTTGGATGCAGTGATAGGCATTATTTCCTTGACCCATTTGACTCCTCATGGCAAGGTGGTAACTCTTCTTAAGAGTTAAGGAGATAGAGTGATGGATAGTCCTCTAATCATAATGGTGGCTATTTCTTCTGAATGTGACTGCAGAGCCACTGCTCTAATATCCCAAAATGGGAATGCAACAATAATAAACAGATTATGTAGAGAAATAATGCAGATCAGCTAAGTAAGAGCAGGAGGCCAATATGGAGGCTCTTTATTTACATATACATCATTAAAATATATGAACAAGATAGCCCATGAGATGTACAACAGGACATATAAGACTTTTATAGAAGAAAAACCTCAAAATGAGGTGCTGCAACCATGTATTAAGACTGAAAGAGCTTGACAATTTTATTTTTATTAGCTGCAAATTTTGTATATTACACTTTAGATCTAGAGCAGATCTATGTACAAAAATTTAGATCTATATCAGATCTGTACACTAGATAGGCTCTTCTTAAAATACCCCTTGGGGTTTTCAGCAAAAGATGTAGTACAAGGAGTAGATATCAGATCTAATTCACTAGATCTGCAGAAATATTCAGAAATTCATGGACATATAGATCTGATCTGAAATATGAAATATGAGGATCCCAACCAATGGATCTCAAATCTGAAGGGCATATCCCCAACACATGAAAACCACTCCTCAAAAAAGTGTGCCAAAAGACCCTGCAACAGTACACTCACAAATAACACAGTTTTGGAAGAAATACTGCATTGTATTCTTTAGAGTGTGTTTGGCCACATGCCAAGATCTGAAAATGTAGCTCCAGTCATCCAATACTCTCTTTCCAAGGGGATAGAAGCCTTCCCCACTGAAAAGAGGCACTAGATTGGCCTAGATCTGAGTAGATATAGCCTCCACTTGCCACAGATTTCGAAGAAAACCAAACCTTCAACAGGATATGTGTTGTAGTTGGAAGAAGAATCTTGGCCTTCAGCCAGATAGTGGACAAGAAATGCAAGACTCTTCCAAGAGGCCTCTCCAGGAAAGAGGTGGGATTCCTGATCAGGAACACCCAGTGCTAAGCAACACTATTCTATGCTAAACAACAAGGAGAATAAGAAATGTCTAAACAGAAAAAATATTCAGAAATAACATAATCATCAACAACCTTCTAATTTTGCCATCCTCTTCCTTTTATAAGTTTGAGAGCTTGCGAAACCCTAAACCATCTCAATGAAATAGCTTCTTTCACATGAGCCACCTCCAACTAAAACTGCACTGTGCCTCATTGATGACCACTCCTTCAAGACAGCGCTATGGATTTGGTCATGGTTGACCTAGTTAAAAGATTCAACCCCTTTCACACCTAAGGGTGCTTATTTAAATAGCCCAGATTTAGCCTTGTTCACATGTGGCATTGATTTATTTACTGTTGAGTTTTTATTGTCCTCCTTTACACATTTAATCATGAAAAAGAAAAATAAAACAAAACTAAATATTCCCATTAGCTTGGGTTAATTGGGAATATTACAACCACAAATTCTTTAGCTATTTCATCATCAAAACCTTTCACTATCTCAAAGAACACTAGCCATTGGTGCTTTCGTAAGATTTCCATAACTTGAGGGTGCTACCTAATTCTTTTAATGTTTGTAGGCTCCCTTCTATTGAATCCCCCTCCCATTTTAATGATGTGAGATGAATGTGGTGAGAGGTTTTTAGAGGTAAGTATTGGAGATGGAGGCATTGAAGAAAAATGCAAGAAAATTAGTTTACCCTTTAACTATCAAATTTAATTTTGTTGAGTGTGAATTACATGGAAAAATTTCACTGCTGGAGGATGAAAATTCACTTACCTTGGTCCTCTAATATTTCAGTTTGATAGATGGATGCTTTGGAAGAAAATTCACCCACAGGTAACTATGTGTTGCCTTCTAAGCCTCTGCTAGTTTGTTAGTGAAGTTGCCTGTACTAAAACGATGTTTCTTGTAGCACGATGGTGGATGCAAACCCAAAATTCGATGCTTCTCTTCTAATGGCTCCCAGTGCTCACTTGCACTTTTTTCTCCTTGAAATTCTCAATGGAATGGTGGAAATGAGACAAATCTTACCTTTATTGGATTTTTAACCAAATTTGGAGCATTGTGGTGACTCGTACTTAGCTCAAGTTTCATCTTAGATATCATTGGCCCCCACTTTAGTTAATCATTGCTGACCTCATGATCACTTCCCTTCATACTCATCCACTCTTACTTGACTATATTTGACTTTCCGAGGTGGAATGCACTTTCACTTTTTCTCTACTTTCAGTTTACGATGGTGGCCAAGTTAACTCGCCAACTTTTTTCCTTTTAAACTTCTAAATCTCGAAATTTAACTATTTTGGCCATTATGGATGCACAATGAGGTGTGAGAGGCCATACCTAAGCTTAATTGGTGTTGGTGAGGTGCTGCAGGAGCTTGTGCAAGGAACTGGAGCTAGTGGTGGCAGCGCAAGTCTCTTATTTTATGTGTCTTCATTTTTTATTTATTTTTTCGAGTGAGCATCTTTTTCTGAGTGAGATGCTTATCTTTTATGAGTGAGATTCTTACCCTTTTCTTGTTTTATTTATTTTTTGGGTACTACATGGAGGGCTTCATATTCCATTCCTAGTGTTCTTGTCCCTCTGGAGTTTGTTGGTGGTCTCCTAGAGTCATCACATTAGATTTCCTTCATATTTTTGTGTTGTTGTGCCACACATAGATTTGCTATGGGAAACTTTCTGATACATGTAGCAACCTGTTTCTTGCCTCTTCTTGCTTCAATTTTTTAAATAATGGAGGGATATGGTTTATGGAGGCTGTGGAGGAAGTCATGGAATGAATGGAGTGGAGGATAGGCAAGAGAAAGGGTTCCTATGCCAAGTTTTCAATGATTTAGTTGCCCAAGGTGCAACATAGGGTTTAGATAGGGAAACCTTGAACATGTAGTGAAATAGGGTTTTGGGAAATGTAGGCATAGGGAAAAAATACATTATCATGCCCTAAATTAATTTAATAAACCCTTATGCAACCTTTTTTCTTCACAAATGAGTTTCTTATAGTGCTACGGGAATCTTGTAGTTGTCTGATTTGTCTATAGTAATTACAGATTAGGAAAAAAAAAAGATATTATTGCCTATATGATGGGTGGAAAGGATGAAGGGATGGATGATGGAGTGGCTTATGGAGTGTGTAAGTAGATAAGAAGAAAGAATGAAGGTAAAAAACTCCTTTGGATCCTAAAAACCCATCTTCAATTGTTAACATGCAAAATAGAAAAACACATATATGCATAGGTATTTTTTTTTCTTTCTTATATTTTATTTATTTATTTTTGTATTGAAGGAAAGTGGGCTGCCTCCACAAAGGTTTTCAACCCAGAGGCCTTCCTTGGGCGCCCCAGAGAGGTTTTCACCCAAGGATATTTTATTCTCTATTTTTTTTTTCTTTCTCCAAAACTGCCTCATGGAGGTTTTCAACCCTAGAGTTGGCCTAGGGCGCCTCAAAGAGGTTTTCACCCATGCCTCTTTATTTTTTATCTATTTTCTTCTTTGGGAGGCATTCGAAATTATGGTGTTTCCCATGACATACACCTCCCTTCTTATGGAATTTATAAATTTTTCCCTAGAAAGGGACTTCTTGTAAACCTTGAGTCTGTAACCATTGAAAAGTAGGGGAATTCCTTCCTCATCTATGGTATTGATTTGAATTACAACATTATCATAGAATTTGTACACTTTGTAGGGTCCCAACCATCTTGTCATCGGTTTTCATTTTAAGTACTTAAACCTTGAGTCATACAATAATGCCCAATATCCTTGAAAGGTGTTTTCCTTAATTTTGTTGTCATGCCAGACCTTCCTTTGTAGCTAAATTACCTTTGTGTGAAGGAGTGCTTGCATCCTGAACTCATCCAATCCATTTAATTGCAACAACCTCTCTTTTTGGGCATTTAATATGTCTAGGCATAACTCAGCTCCCATCCTTAAGTTGTTGAATTCAAATTCAACTGAAAGCAGAGCTTTCTTGCCATAGAATAGGTCATAAGGAGTAAATCTTTCCATTTTTTTCTAGATAGTGTTGTAGGGCCAAGTAGATTCTACCAATCTATCTTCCCAATATTTTCTAGTGCCATTCACAACCTTGGTGAGGATACTCTCTAAGGCTCTATTAGTCACTTCCACTTGTCCATTCGCCTGAGAACTGGCAGGCAATAGAAGTCTTATGATTTGTCTTGTGCCTCCTTAGAAGATTCTCAATGAGATGAGAAGTGAATTTTTCCCCTTGATTAGTGACTACTTCTCTGGGGTACCCAAACTTGTAAAACACATTATCCCACGGAAATTATGCTACTTTCTCCTTGGTTTCTAGCTTCAAATATTTTTTTTTAGCCCACTTTGTCAAGTAGTCAGTGCAGGCTACGATATACTTTTTCTGTCCAAATGGGGGATCGATAGGTCCATTGAAATCAATGCCCCATTTTTCAAATGGATCAAGTTCCACCTGAGGGTGCGAAGGCATCTCATCCCTTTGTGTAGGTTTCCCCATCCCTTGGCATTGCCCACACTTGCTAGTGTATCGTATGGAATCTTGGTGAGGGTAGGCCAATAGTATCCTTCTTACAAAACTTTGAAGGTAGTCCTTTTTGCAGCAAAGTGACCTCCACAAGGGTTATCGTGACATGCAGAGAGGATATAAAAAATTCTTCCTCCCTCACACATCTTCTGAGGATTTGGTTAGGTCCTAGCTTGTAAATATTCCCCCCAATCCATGTGAAAGGGGTGATTTTTCTGATGATATTGATTTTCTCCTTGAATGAGAGATTAGGAGGGAATTTTCCAGCAACCAAGTAGTTAGCTATGATAGAAAACCAAGGTGAGAGTGCTGATATAGAAAAGATATGTTCATCTGGTAGCTAGTCATTCACCATCCCTTCCTTGCCTATAGACATAGCTAGTCTAGATAAAAAATTTGCAACAACATCCTCCTTTCCGGGTTTATCAACAATGGTTAGGTAAAACTGGTGTAAAAGTAACAAACATCTAATTATCCTAGCATTAACATTTGGTTTGTTCATTAAATATTTTTTGGTTGCATGGTCAGTGTGAACAAAGGTCTGATACACAATTACATAATGTTTAAATTTGTTTAAAGCATGGAAAATGGATAACATCTTCTTCTATGTGATAGTATAATTGAGCTCGGCCTTAGACAAGTTCTTACTAATGAAATAGATTGCATAAGGGAATTTTTTTTCTAACTACCCTAATGCTAGCTCCATAGCTCTGTTGGATGCATTTTTGTGGATGTGGAAAGGAAGAGTCCAATTTGGACCTCGGAGAATGGGGGCAATAGTCAACTTTCCCTTAATGAGCTCAAAATCCTCTTAACAAGGATTGGACCAAGTAAACTTAGAATCTTTGGCCAATAAACCAAATAGTGGCGAAGCCATCTTATTGAAATATTTGATGAATATTCTACAATAGCCAGCTAACCTTAAGAAGCTCCTGACATCTCTTTGTTTTTGAGGAGCATGTACCCTTTTGATAATAGTGATTTTGCTCGGGTCCACCTGTATTCATGCATGGGAGATTGAGTGTCCTAATAAAACTCCTGCTTTCTTTAGGAATTCACACTTTTCTGAGCTCAGGGAGAGATGCATCTTAATGCACCTTCTCAGCACTTTACCCAATTTGTAGAGAGCTTCCTGAAAGTCATCCCCATAAGGTGTTAAATCATCCATGTAGATTTCGACAAATTCATGGACTAGCTTAGAGAAAATGCTCGAGACAACTCTCTCGATGGTAGCTGGGGCATTGTACAACCCAAAGCGTAGGACTCTATAAGTGAAGGTACCCCAAGGGTAGGTGAAATTAGTCTTATCCTGGTCTTCAAAGCTATTTTGGATCTGGTTGTGCCCACTGAACCTATCTAAGAACGAAAATAACTTCTTTCCTGCAAGGCCATCCAGGACTTGGTCTATAAAGGGAAAATGGAAATGGTCCTTCTTGGTGGCTTTGTTAAGTTCCAATAATTAACACAAATTCACCATTTTCCATTCTTTTTCATGACTAGGAGAAGAAGAGATACCCACTCACTCTCTGATATAGGATAAATGAAACCTACATCTAATAGTTTCTATAGCTCTTCCTTGATTATTTCCTTTAGATCTAGCTTGCATCCTTCTTTGGGGTTTTTTCACAAGCTTGCATCCTTCTTTAATGTAAATATGATGTCTTCATACTGAAGGATGCACCCTTTTCATGTCATTTTAATCCCAAGAAAATGCATCTAGATTTTCTTTTAAAAGCTGGCATAGATGCTTTTCTTATTCATCAGAGAGGTTTGAGTTGATTTTTCAAAGATATAGATGGGACAAACTCAAAATCCTGGTGGTTTCAGAGGTTGAATCGACTAAGCACAATTCCATCCAAGGTTGGCTTTCATATTCTTTAACTAGGTTTTCAAGAGGACTGTTACTGGGGTACTGGTTTTGAGTAGCATGGTCGACGAGTTCGTCTTCATCAAGCTGCCCCCCTCTAAGAAGAACATCTATGGTACAAATAGGGGTAGTGTTATATACCTCATTTTCTTCGTCCTCCAACCATATAGGTAGATCATGATCAATGTAAGGCTAGACTGGAGGATATAATACCAGTTGTTTAGACAAGGGCACATTTTTAATAGTCAAGTTTCCAGTCCGAAAACTGATATAGGCATATCTAGTGGTTAACCAGGGCCTCCCTAAGACGAGATGATATCCATTGAACTTGGTTTTCAGTTGCAGAACCAAGAAATTTGTAGGATACTCCCAAGATTTAATTGAAACCATAACATCCTCAACAATTCCTTCTAGAGTTATTGTGGACCGATCTGCAAGTTGCAGAATTGTTGTGGTTTTCCTTGAAGTCCCTCGGAGGTTGAGTTTCAGCATAGTTTCATTGGTCATGACATTGATGGAAGCCCCTATATCAATTAGATTATTGGGGACTATGATACCATATATGTGCACATCTACAACTAGACTTCCAGGGTCCAGGTACTTTGGAAAGATAACCCTTCCTAGCATTAAGTTAGACAATTTGCCTACTACATTAATGGTGGGGGTATCTTTATTCTTTCTTCCAAGTTTCTTGAACCACTTTTCCTTGATGATCCTATTGTAAATAGGGACATCCTTAATGGCCTAGAGAAGTGGTACTTTTACACAAATATTTTAACTCTCCCAAAAGTTTAGTCTCCTCTAAGGTGTGTTGAATAGGATGGATCAAGCACTCAAGAAAAGGAGGTTGTTGGATTTGAGTGTTACCTTCTCCCTTTTCCTCCTAAACCTGTACATGTGGAGATAGAGGGTGGTTTTCTAGGAGTAATATTCCAGACCTGAGATTAATCTCTTGTATTTCCACAACATAAGCTGGATATGATGTATCTCCACTATAAAATTGTTGTGTGTGTCTGTTGTTCAGGTTTGGATTTGCCTCTATAGGCATTTGAGGCAGCTTGGGTGGAGCAACATGCGATAAGCTTATGTTGAGGTTTGGGTGGAGGCATTAGGGCAGGTGGTTGATTGTGTTGAGGCCTCCACCCATGGGATGGATTGTTCCACTCAGGTTGTTGTGGAAAATACTGTTGAAATGGTTGGTTCACATGTTGAGGGTGATATGGAGGGTTGTAAGGCCAAGTAGGAGGTGTCGTCCATGATGGTGGAGTTGGGGTGTACCAAGGTTGCATGCATGCACTCTGATTATTGTGATAGTAAGTGTAAGGTGCACCTTTCATACCCTGTTGGTATGACCTAGGGCCTTGAGGCCTTCTCTGGTTGATGAAATAGAGTTGCTATGGCCCCACTTCCCTAACTTGATATAAAACTTTAATTCCAGGTAAGGAGGGACACTTGTCTGTGGAATTATTCTCCTCACAGACTACGAAAACCTCTATGACACTTAGTGGACATTCATTTCTAGGGTGATATCTGGTACATCTAGGGAAAAATATAGCCAAGGCTCATTATGCTTCCTCTTGCTTCTTTTTGACCTGCATTATGTCCAATTGCAAAGAAAATATGTGCAACATGTCACTCTCGAAGTCCTCCAACATATTTCGAATCTCATGTTTAATGGAGGTGGAAGAGGAAGGAGTATTGGATGTAATTTTTCCAGCTCTTCCTTTCTTCTTAACTATTGTAGAATGGTTGCTGAAGACAATTTTGATTATTTCATAAGGCAGTTGGTAGATATATCCTTCGGATAACATATTTAAGGTTTCTATCACCTCCTCTCTGATCCCTAAGAGAACTACAAGTTTAAGTAATCCAGGATCATGAGTACAATTGGCTCTCTTATATTTTAACTTAAACCTCTCTTCATAGTCTTCTAGGGATTCATTAGGCCCTAGAGTCAACCTGAATATCTCATCCTTAGTTTCATTAGACCTACAGTAGTCTCTGTATTTGTTGTTGAATGCCTTTTGCATCTTTGCCGTGGTAGTGATGTTGTTCCCAGGTAGACCCATGAACCATCACAAGGCTACATCCTTAAGGGTGGATGGGAATATATTCAATTTACGATAATCTGAGGCATAGTCATAAGTCCTACAAACAACATCAAATTCAAACATGAATGTGTCAGTATCTTTTTAGGTAAGTCCATCAAAGTGTGGAAGAGCTGAGGGGCTAATGTTTTTCATCTTATTTTCCCCATCTGCCTCTGTAATGGGAAACGCTTCTTGGGTTTCAGTGTAAGCCATGGTTGAGATAGGTAAAGCAGGTCCCCCAATTGAAACAAGATCTTCTTCTTCCACAATAGGTTCTTCAAAATTTTCAGAAGGCTCACCTATTGTGTGTCTAACCTCACATCCACTGAAGAAGAGTGAAGGGTGACTATGTGGTGATGTGGGGGTTTAGGGTAAAAAAACTCATTGAGTGTCCCTGCTCCTACGAGGCATGAAAATCATATTTTTTTTTATGCTTTTAATATATTTGGAACAACATGAAAAAGGAAAGCATAAAATAATGCTAAATCAAAATCAAATTATCTACTATACACCTCCACGGTAATGACGCCAAAAAGTGGTGCGCCTTGGTACTACACCAAGAATTCTGCAACTCCCAGATGCTTCCCTACTTTACTTTATCAACCAAGGGTTCATACACACTTGGAGGTGACAATGCTATATACATAGCAGATTCATTCTACTCATGTCATCCTCTTCTGAGCTCTATGAAAGGGTATTATTTATAAGGTTTCTAGGTGAATTCTGTCACACTTATGAAATTAGGCCTAGGGATACAAATGATTCAAAGACATGGCACTATCAGTAAGTACAAAACTATACTACATCAAAAAAGTAAATCTAACTATTGTGCAATGAAATAAATATACTTATTAGACTATGATAAGAATTGAAAAGAAACCTAGGTATCTTGCATGAAGTAAATTTCTGAATTGAAATGGAATAAAGGAAAGTAATCTAATCACACTTTTTTGGGTCAAATGGCTAAACACACTCTACTTACCCTATGCTCTATCTATCATGCAACTATTCATGACCTAATTATACTTGAAAATGTGTTATTTTGCAGCTAGGAGAATAAAGTGCTAAGGTGGTTGATGGAAGGCATGTAAAAATGGGGGCAAGGCTGGAGGTGTATGAGTGGTTTTTGCAGGTTTATAATATGGTCATGGTGGCTTCTGGGCAATAATGCTGCTATAGGTTTCTTGTAGTGCTACACGCAAGTCCTTAATTGCTACATGAAACAGGCCAAGGGAGATCTAAGGCCAAAAATAGGTTGAAAATGGGTAGGAAAGGTGGTCTGAACATGGATTAGGATGAGTGGGAGGTTTCCCACCCCTTGGCCAAGCTCAAAACCTATTGGGAGGCATGTCTTTCACCCCTATGGTTTGCTCATGGTGGAGGGATGAAAAATCCGAAAACAGGGTTGATGGTGATTTTGATGAACAAAGGACTAATGGAAGATGAGAGATGAATATGAAGGTGCTGGTGAAATTATCCTTGGTTTTAATTGTACCTGAAATCAAACTACCTATTCATGCAATAAAAATGGATAACTTCATGATAAAGACAACAGAAAAGATGACTTGAATTTGTAAAGAAAATCTACTCTAATATATAAACATATATCTACCAGAGGATACTGAACATATTCATGGAATCACAACAACTAATCTCATCCATTCCAAGAAATGATAAACTAAGAAGCATTTTTGGTCTGTGGGGAAGGGGTACCCTTCTCAAGCTCTATTGATAGAGGTGAAAGGGGGAGGCTTGACTCGCAACTTTATGCAGTTATCACCTATTCTACCACTCATGTAAGAAGAGTAAATATACAAAAAAAGACAAATCGAAGAAAACTAAAACATTAAATGAAAATACGAACAATCTAACTCGATATTCATAAGAAAAACTAGTTAGATTACATGAAAGTAATGAATGATTACACAAGAGAGGCTAAGGAACATATATTGTGCCCTAACCCACAAGCCTAGATCTTTCGAACTAGATCAGTAAGGTAAAGTATGAATACTCATTTCATTTCCAAATATGGTCTCATTACAACAATATAAAAGTCTTGAAAAAATAATGACAAGAGCAAAGAGCCTAATGGATTTCTCCAAAATTTAAATCCTAATGAGCTCTTCCTCAACTCTATTTAACCTAAAGGGTAGCTACCAACAACTCCCTAGAAAATAGGTGATGAGT
>JAXQQM020090761.1:0-7500 GCA_034641835.2 Pinus albicaulis | reverse complement strand
AGAACATTAATATTTTGAAAAAATTTAGATAATATTTCCATGGAAAATTATCATTTTCCCTCCAGTTGAATGTACAATACACATTTGAAATCATGCATTTTAAATATGTATTATATATTAAAAAAAAATAAAAATTGTACGACATCAAAATAAAATAAAAAATATATTTAAACATACTATTTTAATTTTCAAAGTATTTAAAAAAAATTTAAATATAGAAGAGAGAGAGTGGGAGAGAAAGGTAAGAGAGAGAGGGGGGGACACAAATTTGGAGAGAGGGAGAGAAGGAGTGAGTCTCCGAGAAAGAGAGGGAGCTTGGGAGATGGAGTTGGAGGAAAAGATAGCAACAGAATAATTTCAAATCATATAGAGAGAGAAAGGTGGATAGAGAGAGGGAGTGACAAGGGAGATATTTATAGAGAGTGTGTATGTTTGGGGTGATATGGAAAGACAAATAAGGAGAGATGGAGAGAAGTGGGAGAGAGACTGAGAGAGGGAGAGAGATACTCAACAAAGTTGCAGTATAAAGAGAGAGAGAGAGAGAGAGAGAGAGAGAGAGAGAGAGAGAGAGAGAGAGAGAGAGAGAGAGAGAGAGAGAGAGAGAGAGAGAGAAACATAGGGAGGTGGGAGAGAAAGGAAGAGAGAGGAATTGAGAGGGAGGGAAGGGGAGAGAGAGAGATGGAGTTGGAGGGGGAGAGTGATATGAAATCTACAGAATTGATTACTTGCACAATTTTACCAACATTAATTAAGGTTGAATATGCATGATTGAATGAAGGAAAATGTGTTGTTTTTATGCCTTAAAAATAACCTTAGAGAACTTAAATGAAGAATAAAATGACAACAAAGAAATACACAAACACGACCAACATTGATTATAGAGTTCGTCCCTCCTGGACTATGTCTTTGGGTCCGCTTCCAAGTGTATGCCCATTTTATTAGGAAATGATCCAAAGAGTTTCTTTAGAAGAGATTTGACCTACTAATATGTGCAAATAGGAACTGCTGGTTACTGTAGAAATAAATACCCCTGTTTCATCTTTCAAATGACTGTATTCGTTCCCAATTTGTCTCAACGATGCCCACAATAGCATCTGTTGTCATAAAAAAAAACCCTATCCTGAAATTCACAATTCAACTCCCTCCAGCACTGGTGTAATGGTAAAATTTTATAATGGCCCTGGGAAGGTTCGAGGGTCAAACCACCCATGCTATATATGAAAACAATTTGTTGGTTTTAACAAATTACGTTTTGGGGCAATCATATAACTCAATGCATAAATATATTTTTTGCAAACTATGTGATATACATTTTATTGGACCGTGCTATGGAATTTCGTTGGGGTTTTAAATACATATTAATCAAAACTATATCTCGATGGATATTAATACATTAGACCTGCAACATATATATTATTCAGAACCCTGATATAACCAACTCCACTTGAATTGTGATATATCTTTAAATTTTGGGTTAAATATAAGGTTTGGACTTTGAAATATTTGTCTAACTCCATCATTTAACCCATTCCAACTTCTCCATTATTTCCATGCCACATGGCACAATAAATCCACCTGTTTTTCCATAGACTATATTCATTTGCAACACAGTTTTAATGCTCAAACATTTTTATTTGACATAATTTCCATATGCACCATACTATAGGCTTAATACTCCACTATATGGTTTGATACCATATCATTTGTTAATTATATGTATCGCTCCATTTAAAATCATAAGTTTTTAGCATTGATATACCATATTCGTTATGATATATGCACCTTATTTGATTAGGATTTCATAAATTTTGCTCAAAATTGAAAGTCACAGGATTCATTTTAAACTAGGATGGTTGTGTATATCTCATCTCCCTAATTCCGGCACTATGAAATATTCGAAAAATCGATTTCTTATGAGCGAGATATCGCATTTTGATCGAATTCCCAAATAGCTAAATTTTGCGACAGGGTTGACTGGGATGCCTGGTCAGCATGGAGGGTGCACAGTCAATAGAAAGGAATATTCCAAAGAATATTCCTCTTCTCAGAGCCAGTCAGAAGCTGACAAGTGGTGAATTGTAAGTTGTTGGTGGATTGTACGTTGTTTATTGGTGGACCAATTATAGGGTGACATGTGGCCAGCCCTGAGGCCACCACGTGTCCCCAAGGTGTTTTAGTAGAATTTTATGGAGGTTCGCAGGGCTCGACCCCATGACCTCTGGTAGAGCAACCACCTGCCACACCGCATGCACTGTGCATTAGGAATTAACCTATATAGATCACCAGATATACTTGAAGTTTAATACAAAGAGGTTTAGGGGTTGGGACCATCGACGGTCCATGGTATATGGTCACATTGCAACATAAAACATTAATGTCGAAGGTTAATACTCTGGAGTCTCTGTAACACTTATCACAACTGCAAACATTATGCCTTGTCAGATGGTGACATTCCCGCACAGTTAATGTTTAAACTTCGACAGTTTCGTTAACGTAGCTTAAACTCCAATTCAAACAGCTCTACCACGGTTCACGCCTAGAGTTCCGCTCCATCATTAACTATGATCGCAGGTTTTGGGGGTTGACATGTGGCCACCCCCTACCCATAAAATTTAATTTTATAGTTAGCACTGGTGGAAATATAGAGCGCGCCCTAAATTTATCGTATTTGCACTAAAATAACTCTAGTTAAGTGGAGTTCTCCACAATTAGTGGAGCTTTTCTAGGTGTTACTGGGAAAATAAGTTGGAGGCTCAATTTTCACCCATTCTAGGTGAATGAAGAGTCATTCTAGACTAATTGGAGAATTTTGGAGCCATTGGTGCAGAGAAAATAACCATTCAAGGCATGTAACTACATATATTTGAAATTTTTTGACCATAATGGAAGATGGACATGCCATTGGGAGTTGGACCAGTAGATATAGCCTATGAGGGGTGAACTGCTTCATCATGCCCATTATGTAAATTTTATGTGGTGTTTTATTTCTTTGTTATACACTATTTTTTAGTGTTACTTGTGCTTATTTCATGCTTCTAATTCACTAAAATCATCTATATTTCATGGTTAAAATCCTTAATCCTTAAGCAGACTATGGAGACAAGTATGCACATGTTTTATAAGTGAAAAGACACTTATACCAACAAAACTAATACAATCCTTTCAAATCATTAGTTTAATACCTTAAGGTTTTAATCATAAACCTTTTGCATGGTTTTTTAATATAAGGTTGTAGTTAGGTGTATTTTGCATAAATAATGTGCCCACCATGTAAATTATTATCACCATAAGTATTTTTGTTTTTAATAACATTTCCACACCATTGCTTTTATGATATGAACCCAACCCCATATTACTCACCATCATCTGAATAATTAGACATGCTAATGAGTTATGAACCTTTTTTACTGTATTGACTGGACCCTTTCCTCGTGTTGAGCAGTGGAAATGCCACATGGCCAAGAAGGCTCCTTTTGCACCAGTTCACCTCAAAATTCAATGGATGATTTCTTCTTCATATGGAGACCAAATGAGAAATTGTAAATACCATCGAATTCAAAATGATAAGATATACAACTTGGAATTATTTCCTAGAAAAACTAAAAACTTTTGGACTTGGAGCAACTGGAGAATCCTCCTAGATCATTCCTCTCCATTGGAATATTTTGAACAACCAAAAGTTTTGTTTTAAGCAGACATGAGGTGAGGGTACAACTTCCTCACCCTTTCGATATCCACCCACTCAGAAGTGCGTACCTTCCCCTTACCTTCATCTTTCATCCTTACTCTGTTGATGTAAAGCCATACATGATCACCATCCTGAAAGTGATGACCCTTTTGATGCTTATCATGACACATTTTTAACTTGTGAATTGTTTCATTCAACTACGGAAAATAGGAGAACCTTTGTAGTTTTTCCTTTGTCTTTCCAACACTAACATGCACACTTTCTCCTGATTCTATGCACCTCTTGCTAAGATGATACACTAACCTATCATAAACATGATAATTATCTTCTTCCATTGGATAATTATAAGTTAGTGATTCATAAACGTCTTTGAAAAGATTATTTGCAACACGTTTTTCACTGTAAATTTTATGGGCTAAATAACTATTTTGAAAATTAACTGAAATATTCAAAGAGGATATTCACAACATATCAGCTACTTTTTTTGTTGTAACTTCCTTATACTGAATTATTAAGTTGACATACTACAAAATACCCATCCATATATAACGTTGAGATTGTTGGAACTTAGTTTGATTTTGAAGGTATTGAAATGAATGATGATTTGTATGAAACAATGTTCCTCTTGACAAGCTTTTTTAATTAATCAATCTAATTAAAAAAAAAAAAAAAACTAGCATTACTACTTTACACACAAAACTCAACCTTTGATTATTTTGTGTATATTATTAAATAATATTCTAAAAAATATCAACATGAAAGTTATGGGAAAGATTTATGACATGGATCTGGCCATAACAATGAAGAAAGAAGATGGATCCATGATACCTCGTTAGAAATAAAGCTCGTTATAAGAGATGTGAAGGAAAGAGCGAGCCATGTAGTTATATAGAAGAAATAGTAGATAATCTTATGGATACACGCTATAAGTCTTGTGGTGTTGACTTTTCGAATTGAAAGGAAGTATGAAATTTCCTCTGGGTTTGAGAGGGAGTATAAAGGAGTCTCCTTGGATACGAGTAAGGATCTATTCCCCAATGAAAAGGGAAACATGGTTATCCTCTCTGGTTTAGAGAGAGTGATGATTGACACCACATGTGCATTATCTTCTTCATTTATCATGAATTTTATCAATTCTAATAGTCATAAGTCTAAGTGAAGGTAATGAAGAGCGAATGGTGGAGGATTTGATAAGAATATGTGGTTCCTTGAGGGTGGATAATCCATGAAAGGAAAAGTATTGGCGCTCTTTGAATACGAGACATGTATCTAAGCTAAGGGTGTTTGAAGAGTATCAAAATTATTTAAGGACTGTGAATACAAGATAAGAATAGTCCTAAAACTACATACCTTTTGAACATCTATATGGGATATGTACTTTGTATAAGTAGTGCAATATCAAACATAATGTCTCCTAGAATAATGCTCTTGAATGAATTATATCTTGTCTAGTGAGGCCTCATAAGAAAGTGTTGGTCATAATGTTGATGCTTATAGTTTCATTACCATTTTGACTCTTCTTATGAGAACCCTTCAGTTTGAGAATGGCATTATATTGATTGTAAAATTATGAATATCTTCCTAGTTAAGAGGGAGTGTTGGAAAAGTAACTAGTTTCTGTCTTCACAAGTGTTGTTGTACTCATTTCAATATATATCTTACGTAACAAAAAAAAGAATAAAATAAAAATTTATTATTTTTAAGCATGGGTTTCATGCACATTATGGATGGTGTTCTATGCAAAATCATGTTCTTCATGTGTTTATGGTTTGTTAGGCCATATGATTTATTTTCATGAGTCAAGAGAGTCAACATAATGTCTATAAGACCCTTCTGGGAAAAATATATCTTGTAAAATAATTTATTTTGACTCTATAAAGTCTTTGAAATCTCCAAAGTACAAGTCAACCTAAAGGAGGGAATTCGACTGTTTGAAAAGGTTATATAAAGGAGAAGATTCGACCTCATTTGGCACTCACTCGCTCACAAGTTCGATCTCAACAAAGGAAGTTTGATCTAAAGCTAGAAGAGGCAAGAAAGGAGGAACAAAAGTCTAGAAGTAAAAAGGAATCCAAGAAGCCAAGGAAAGACCTATTTTTGGGCTATGTCTCTCTCACACGTGTGAAATTATAGGGTTTCTACAACTACAAAGGAGGTGAAAATTGCAGGTTCAAGTTACAGTAGGAAAAATTGTAGAATTAAGTAGTTGGGACAAGGAGTATTTTTTCTTGACCTCGTTAAACATGGAAGGATCTATATTTCTAAACGAATTATCTCTTTAAAAAGCTAGATCAGGTTATCTAGAACAACTACAGGGCCAAAATTGCAAGGTCGAAGTTGTGGACGAAATTGCAGCTAGAAGTTGGTTAATGCAAGATTAAGTTGTGGTGTTTTGATTCTATAGAAGGGTTTACTTGGTACTTGGAGGAGGACTTGGTCTAGGGTTTGTGTCTTCATTGTCTCATTTGAAACATATTCTATAAGAAGATAAGAGTTTTCTAGGTTTTCCCCTTTGAGGGGTTTTGCCTTGGCTTGGAGCCTAATATCTTTGTCCATTGTATTTACAATTGTTTCTCTTGATATTTGTTTGGTGATAAGGATCTAATAAAATAATGAAAGAAGAATAATAAAATTTCACAAGAAAGTATTAAGGTTAAGGAAAATCAGAATTAATAGCTCCCATACTACATTTTCCAATAGACAAGATATTATAACAACTATTATGTACTTGGATGGAGAGCACCTCTTCGCACAAAATGAACTGATGATTATATTAACCACTGACCTAAGTCCATATTAACTCTCGATCTAGTAAGCAACGACTTTGCACCTTAAGATATTTCTGTCTCAAGAGATTTGATCCCTCTTAGTGCTTGGTAGATATAGAGTTAAGATGGATATAGGTTAGTTTAATTCCCTCTAACAATATGTTATATTCCACATTAATACCATGGGTTCTAATAAAATTTGGGCTAAAAAGTCATGGGTAAGGCTATGTCAAGTTTACCTTAACTTCTCAATAAAAAATAATTAAAAAATATCAATAACATAAAATTTTCATTTTTATTTTTATTTCAAGTTTACTTTAACTAGGCAAAAAAAAAAATTGATTAACAAAAATAACGTAGAATTTTTATTTTAACACAGGGTTATTTTTATTTTGACATGGGGTTTATTTTAAGACATTTCATCCCTCTCTGGAATATTCCACATAAATACTATCGGTTCTTATTTTCATTTTAACATAGGGGTTATTTTAAGAAATTTGATCCCTCTTTTCAATATTCCACACATTAATACTATGGTTCTCAATACCATGGGTCATTTTTATATTCTTATTTTTATTGTTATTTTATTTTGATGGATATAAAATGTTTAATATATATATATATATATATATATATATATATATATATATATATATATATAAACAAGTTTATGAGACTTGAAAGGACATTATAACATCCCTTGCATACTAGGTTGAGCCTCTCGGCTCAATAAAAAGACTAACTAGAGTATATTATTATTATTATTAAAAAAAAATATATAAGTTAAATATATATAAATTTAAAAGAACATGGAAAAAGACTCATAATAATGTAAATTTATCCCAACTTTACCATGGAGGCTCTTAATCCATAGATTGTCTTTTTTGCAATACCATAGGCCAATACCACATGCCCAAAAAACCATAAATCAATTAAGATGATACCTTTCATATGAAATTTATTTTTAATTAATCGATCTAATTAAAAGGAAAAAATGACAGAATAATTCGACGTAAATCTCAACTATATAGTATTACTAATATA
>JAXQQM020080959.1:0-16940 GCA_034641835.2 Pinus albicaulis | reverse complement strand
AGCTCATTATAGTTAGAAACAACTTCATACAATTTTTTTTATGAGTGGGATCACAATCTTGGAAAGCTTTAGATGCCTCTACATATTTTTCTCTCACAACCATGAGCATGCACCCTTTGTTGGATTTGACCAATCTATTCATTTGGCTGCACTTACAAGATTATAAATGATCTTGGGACGATGCGCCCTAATAATGCATTCCACCTCATCTTTCATGATATGATACTTATTTTCATGGTGAAATAAAACTTCTTTCATGCCATAACAATATGGAATCCCAAATACAATGCTATAGATATCCATGGGTACAACATCAAGATCAACCTCATCTACTAGTTTGGATGCAATCAAAAATCTAGCCCTACACTATTTGGTAACATGTAATTTGGCTTTATCACACACCCAACCAAGAGGGTAGGGTTTCAGATGAGGCTTGGTCTCCAACCCTGATTTCTTAACCAAGGATTATGAAATAAAGTTTACTTGTGAGCCCAGATCAAACAAGGTTTCCACTTTAGTATGTTTCATCACAACTCTAATGTGAAACAATTCAGACTGCTTTCTTTCATTAACAAGAGACTCATTTGAAGTACTTGTACTTAAATGCACTTCATAAATTTTATTAGCATGAAGAGAAAGGTTACTTTGTATGCCCACTATTGTGATCTATGTCTCATCACTAGAATCATATCCAAGGTCCTGTTGCACAGTTTTTTCCATCATTTCCTTGCCCTTTCCACCAAATATCTTTCCCTTCAACTCTGGATGCAACTTCCAAAAACTTTCATCATCATGGCCTTCGTTCTTGCAATGTGTGCAATATGGCTACGCTCCTTCTTCTTTATTGGTTGTAGCTGCCTTCTTGTCCTTTCCCTTGCCTTTTCCCTTGAAATTTCCATTATGAGATTTGAAAGGTGGTTTCTTGGAATGATCTTCTTTGTCATTATTTCCCCTGCTTTCAAGGTGAATGGCCTTCACACTGTACGCATCAATATTAGTAGGCTTAAACAACAACAAAGAATGCTTGATGTAACTATCTAAAGCGCCAATATACTTTGTTACATTTTTTTGTGAATCAAGTGGAATTTCCAAATTCAAATCTTGTTTCCTAAATTCTTCTATGAAGCTTTGTACATTTTGACCATTTCCTTGTCTCAAATATTTCCATTCCACTAAAACCTTTTTTCGATAACCAAAAGGATAAAATTGATATTTTAATGCAGAAACAAAATTGGACCAAGAAGAAAGGAGATTGCCCAAGTTTTTGCTACCTTCTGAGCTTCCTTCCCCAACAAAAAAGAAAGGCGCCAATCAACCAAAGAGACACTAATTGAATCTTGGCCTCATCTTCCTCTATCTTTTAAATCTAAAAATAGACCTCAATCTATCTGATCCAATTTCTCAATTTCTCTGAACTACATTCTCCATTATATGTGGGAAAATCAAACTTTACACCTAGCTTGAAAAATGGTTTTTTAGATGCATTTCTATGATGCTTATTAGAATTATGAGAAGAGGAAGAAAAATAACAATCATTGTTGGATTGAGAGGGAGGAGGATCTTCTCCTCCACCTCCATGGTGTACTGAGGCATGATCATCGAGCTCTTTCTTCTCATGCTTGATTGTCTTCTCATATTCTGCAAACAACTTATCAACTTTCTCTACCATGGTAAAGAAGATCTTGTGATAATTTTCCTCTTCCTCTACCCATGCATCCTCATCTGCCATGTTCCATCTTCATGTTGCATGCCTTGCTTTGGGATCAAAGGATTTTAGTTTTCCTTCTCCTCTTTGGAGTTGTTCCTGGTTAGCATTCACTCATGCAATCATATCAATAAGACCTTCTCTTATACCAAACTTGATCCATATCTTTTACTTCAAGGATGCATAAAAATTTGCATTTAAAAGAGCATGTAACCAAGTAACATAAACACATGAAACAAGTGGAAATCAAAAAGCAACCATAAGATCAAAGGCACAAGACAATTTGATAATAGAGTTCACCCAATAAGGGCTACATCTCTGGGCCCTCCTCAATGTGGGGAGGCCTCTTTCATTAAATGGTAGCAGAAATAAATTACAAGCAATTACAAAATGACACCTTATACCTCCACTTCCAGGTATGACTTGGAAATGTAGACCTCTACTGGAGAAAATGGCTGCATAGTTGTATTCCTGGAAAAAAATCAAGTAAAATGACTATAAAGTTGACCCCTTTCTAACACTAGCACTTTTTGACCTCTAGGGAATCTTCTCATCATAAAAAAGAAACCCTTGCGTCAGGGTTCCACTCCTAGAACCGGACTTCAGGGTTCTGCCCTTCCTAGTTCCGCTCACCATTCGGGCACGCCATTATGCAGTCAGACTTGCAGGTCTATGCTCTTCCTCCTCCTCACGCATTTGAACAACATATATATTATTTGGTTTGGTGGAGGTCACAAGACCATCAACCTAACCACGTGGCTAGTGGAAAATTGTGAAGGCATTTGAATGGGTTGGGTCACGGGTTCAAACTCACAGACCCATAATAGTTTTGTCGTATAGCCCGTTGTTATAATTTTGTATTATATATACCCTGACCACTATTGGGTGGCGTGTCTTGCCATCAATATTGGAGGTTGGTTCCACCGTTTTAGTTCCACCGTGATATATATATATATATATATATATATATATATATATATATATATATATATATATAATGTCTTCCCTTCGTGTAGTTTGACCACCAACTGTTTGGAGTTATAATATATGGTTTCAAAAGTAGGTGTGATATAATTTGACCTCGATTTTTATGTTGCACCATAATTATTATACGATTATGTTATAAGCAAATAATATATATATATATATATATATATATATATAATTGTGTTTTTTTTTTTCTTTTGTGGAGTAGAAGACAAATACTGGTGTGACATGTGCTGATGCCTAATTGACCATTTTGTCGCCACATAGCCAGAGTAGGTCCACACATCTCTTTACGACTTACAAACTCCTGACGGTGAGAAAATGTTCATAAGATTTCCGATTGACGTGTCGTTCACGTCATTGGGTTTGTAATGATGAGTTCTTTAACCTAGTGTCATTGAAGGAAAAATTTGAGCCTTCGAAGATCCTCCTGGATAAGTGAGGCTCCTGAATCAAGCATACAATTGTGCAACATTAAATCATGTATTAACAAGGTTTTATAAAATGGGTTTGTAGCAGTATCTTGCTCCTCAACATGGAATCCAAACATCACTATAGGTCTCTCTTCATGTATATTAACATTGTCTTGATTTAGTGATATTTGTGTTGAGTTCAAAAAATCATCAATTTGTTTCTGATAAAAAATAAGTTTCACTAATTTAGCAAGAGGGACAAGTAATTTTAACTTCTCTCGTTCTTTTTCAATACTAACAATGTTACTGATGAAATAGGTAACCGCATTGTTACCTACTTTTTTTTGGTAGCATAAAAAGCACCTGATTTTTAAAAGTGGTGATGCAGAATCACCTCTCTTTTTTTTAAACACATTTTTGACACTCTAATATTTTTATTTATGAAGTATGAATATTTGTTTTAAAATGTTAGTGATTTTCATGCTAATTTTGAAACGTATTGATGTAGCATCAACTTTTTTTTTTAGAGCGGTGATTTTCATGCTAATTTTGAAACGTATTGATGCAGCATCAATCTTTTTTTTTAGAGTTGTGATTTTCATGTTGGTAATAAAACACAAAACTTATATATATATATATATATAACCAATAAAAATGTAAAAAAAAACTAAATTAACTCGTAAAAATAAAAAATTTAAACAAAATAAATAAATAAAACAAAATAAAAAACAGAAATATTCGAAAATTATATCAAAAGAAGTGACAAAATTTGAAAAAAAAAACACATAATTTAAAGAAAAAAAACAAAAATTAACAAAAAAAATTTAAAAAAAAAACATCAAAAACATTTTTTTCAAAGTTATTAAAAAAATCCATATAATTAAAAATAAATAAATAAATAGAAAATTTAAAAATAATTTAAATTACAAAATTAAAATTTAGATAAAAAAAATAAAATACAAAAAAGAAAAAATTAAATTTAAAAATTAAAATTAAAATAATAATAATAAGAAAACAAAAATACAAATTTTAAAATTAACAAAAAAAAAAAATACAATAAAACAAAATTTAAAATTGAAAAAGAAAATTAAAATAAAAGAATTATAATAAAAAAAACTATCATTAAAAAACAAAAAAAATGAAAAAAAACACGTGGAAATAATTAAAAAACAAATATCCATAAATTTGTTGTTTTTTTTAAAATGAAACAATTTATAAATTTTAAAAATGAAAAACCAAATAAACTAAAAGATTAAAAAAAAAAAAAAAATTAAAAATTAATAAATTTAATGAATAAATTTTAAATTTTAAAAAATAATTAATCTAAAATATTAAATAAATAAATAAAATTTAAAAATTTAAAAAATTGAATTTAAAAAAAAAAAAAAAAATTGAATTTAAAAAAAAATAAAATAAAAAAAACAAATTAAAAAAAAAATATTAAAAATTTAAAAAAAATAAATAAATAAAAGAATTTTTTTATCGTGGTGGCGCCGCCAGTCGGCCTCCCGCCCAGGTGGCGGCGGAGGCCAGCCGCTGGGCAAGAGGCTGATTCCGGGAATCGCCCTCCTCAAGGGCAAGAGGCCGATCCCCGAGAATCGCCTCCCCGCGCGAGAGGTCGATTCTCGGAATGCTTTCTCCCGTGGGAGGCCGATTCCGTGGAATCGCGCGATTCTCGACCGGCCTCTCGCCGGGGGGAGGGCGATTCTGACCGGGCCTTAGGGCTTATTTCCTCGAAACGGGGTCCTCCCCGCCGCGGGAGGACGATTCGAATCGACCTCCCCGTCGGCAGAGGGTGATTCTCGTACCCGCCTCTCGCCCAGCGCCGAGCTCCGCCGTCACTCCGAGCGTGAGGTCGACAATCGCAGCCACCACAATCATTTTTTTTTTAATTTGATTTTTTTTTTAATTCAAAAAATTTAAAATTATTTTCTTTTAATTTAATTTTTATATTTGAAATTTAATTTGTTTTAAATTTTTTTGTTTTTTGTTTTTTTAATTTTATTCATTTTTTTGTTTTTGAATTTTTTTCTTTCTAAATTTTGTTAATATTTTTTATTAAATTTTGTTTTTTTTTTTAATTTAATTGATTTTTTTTTAATTTTTTCATATTTTTTTTTATTATTAAATTTTATGTTTAGTTTTTTCATTTAATTTTTTAAAATTTAGTAATTTTTGTATTTTTATTTATTTATTTATTTGAATTTAATATTATTTTTTAATATTTTATTTTATTTTTATTATTTTTTTAATTACATAAAATTTTTATATCTTTTTTATTTGAATTAAAATTGTGTATTTAAAATTAGATTTTTTTTTAAGTTAAACTTAATATTTTCAAATTAATTTGTTTTTTTATTTTATTTTTTATTTAATATATTTTTAAAAAATTTTCAATTTTAATTGATTTTAAAAGTTTTTTAACTTTTTAGTTCAACAAATTTTTTTTTTTAAATTTTTTTTAAAATTTAATTTTTTTTTTTTAATTTAATAAAATCTAATATATATTTTTAATTTAAGTTTATATATATATATATATATATATATTATTTTTTATAATTTAAATTTAATATATTTTTTAAAATCTATTTGTTTCTTTAATATATATTTCTTTAAATTTAATATTTTTATTGTATTTTTTTTTCATTTTTCATTTTTAATTAATTTTTCATTTTTTTACTTTTAATTTCATAATGTTTGTTTGTTTGTTTTTTTTAAATTAATTTTTATTTTTTATTTTAAAGTTTTAAATTTATTAAAATTTAATATATTTCTTTAAATTTAATCTTTTATTTAAATTTCTATATTTTATTTTTTATAATTTTTTTTTTTTTAAACTTGTTTTTCTTTTTAATTTAATATTTTTATTTTTTTTTATTTCTATATATTTTGAAAAGAAAAAAAAATTCTAAGTATGACTAATTCTATTATGTATAAAGTTTACTGGTACAAAACAGCCACAGTGTCAGCTATGAAATTCTGAGCACTTTGTTTGATAAACAAGCTATTCAAAGAGTATCTGGACTGCCCAGAATGGGAAACCAGTCCTGTTAAACACAAAGTCTGAACCGCCCTTGAGAGGGAAACCGGTTTTGAGTTCATACAAGCTAAACAAACATAAAGATAAATGCTGGAATTCAAAAACCACTTTTTCATCTGATCTGTAAAGCGATATAGCATAGAATTATCTGCAATGTTTAAGCAAAAAACCTGTAGAGCTTTGCAGAGGCTAATCATGAGTCGGAGATGGAGGTTCCTCGATAATCCTGCAACCGAAAAACATTGCTACTGTCATCCTTCCCAGCGTCGAGAGCGTCCTTCCTGCCAGGGTGCGCCACCTTCATGCTTTTCTCGTCCTGTGGAATGGGAGGGGAATTGGCAGGAGCTACCACTGCGCTAGGGAGACCAGAACCCGAAGGGGAGAGCAGAGAGACAGAACGGGGCGCAACATGATTAGGAATTTCTTCACGGAGGGTCACCGTGATATAGGCAGTGAGGATGGAATTGGAGGAGGTGCAGTCGAACCTGAGTTCTGCTCGCTGCGATGTTTGCCGAATGGTGGGATGAGCACTGCTAAGAGAGACAGGGGGGAGAGCTTCTACTGGGCACGTGAGCAAGGGAAGGAGAGGGCGGAGCGACATCCACCGAAACATCGACAGCACCTCCAGTGTGACCACGACCCCTTCCTCTTTCACCATGCGGGCCCAGAGTGTGATCGTGGTCTTCATCTGCAGAGTAGGAGCTAGTGCCAGGACTGGGAGGGGGGCGACAGAGACCTCGGCTGAGACCTCGCCTGCTTCTCATCCTTTCGCGGAGTCGAGGCATGTTGCTAGGAAAATGACGAAGGGGTCCAGGGCAGAGAGGGCTGGCAGGGAAAGCAGGGGGAGAGGAGAAGGGCTGGTCGACACTGAGATTAGCAGAGGGAGCTGGAAAATGGCAAATAAGACCACCTCACTGGTTAGTCCCGACGCTGGAGAGAGAATTGAGCATGCAATGCGGACTGTGAGAATAGTGAAAACCCGGAAGAGGTTCAATGCAGGCGTGTAAAGAGCAGCACTGCCCCGTGATGGTCTTCACACTGGCATCTGCAGAACCTGGAGCACAAATTCCTTGCAGAGGAATTGGCGAGCTTTCCGAACCAGCAGTGTCGTTGGAACTATCACGAATGCCCTCCATTGCAAGAAGAACCGCCATAATCGAATGCAGGGTGAGCGGATTAAGGAGAGTAACTACCGTGCGAGCTGGAGAGTTATGAGGTTCATAAATGCAGGTGTCGGGAGCCATGTGGGCTGCCCTGTCAAACGCCATGGGGAAGTGCGCGGGGAGCCATGTTCCGTCCTGACCGTCAAACAACCGCATCCAGAATAATTTTGAAATTTTAATCTTTAATTTTTTAATTTTTTAATTTTTAATTTTTTCTTAAATTTTAGGTTTTTTAAAATTTTGAATTAAAATTTTTATTTTTTTATTCCTATATATTTTTAAATTTTAAGCTTTAAAATGTTTTTGTTTTTTAAATTTATTTTTTTCTTAAATTTTAGGTTTTTTTTAATGTTTGAATTTTAAAAATTAAAAAATGTTATTTCTATTTTAAAAAATGTCAAAAATATGACACAATTTTTTTTTTTTGTTATTCCAGCATCAACTGGTTTTGTTTTGAGGGTGTTTTTTCAATCCTTTTTTCAAGAAACAATTTTGTTTTTAGCATAATTTTATAAAATGTTGAAATTTGACCTTCAAAAAAAACCAAGTGCATTCCGGAATACACTTTTTTTGTTTTTGGGGTGTTTTTTCATGTTTTTTTAGTCTTTTTGGGCTAGTGTTCCCGTTTTGAGTCAGGTTACCTATTTCATCGGTAACAGTGTTTACTAAAATATGAGTTCCCTTCTCCGTTTTCAATTGTTTTGCCATTTATTTGTTCTCTTGAACTGGAGGCTTAGATTGGAATTGTTATTTGGTTTGATTATCCTACTCCTCCTTATTTTGTTGTCTTTATTGTGATTTCTCTCCTCTAGACATTGGAGTCCCTTGTACTACTTCCTTTCCATTGTCAACATTTTTATTTGGATCTCACTGGTCTTGATCCTCATTTTTCCTTTGGCTCCTAGACTTGACCTTTTCTTGGATTTGAGCTCATATCTATTATGAATATTGACTTGCATTAGATTTGGAAACCCATTGAAATAAGTAATCATTAATTTCTTCTTCTCTTAAAGGCGGTTGGAATTCAATATCTACATCCTCATATTCTGCTTCCTCTACCTTGGACACCAAAAAATATTGATTTTCTTGCACATTTAGAGTTTCTTCTATATCTTCCTCTAGTGTATCCTCAATCATCAGTGGGGGTTGTGCCTGATATTCTCACTCCTTCCTTTCTCTATGTAGAATTTTAAGAGGTCTTCTAAAGTGAGGGTTAAAATTTTCGTTCCCAACTTGTTTTATTTTCCTAAGAGGATTATTTTTTTCAAGTTCTAACTTTACCAACTTATTTGAAAGGTTTTTGGTCATCCTAATCATCTTATCTAAATTTTGTTCTTGAAAATATTTTTGTTTCACTTATCAGCCAACTTCCTCCTTTCCTTTCTTCTTCTTTGAGGGATAAGTTTTTGTTTTCAACTTATCAGTTGCTGCTAAATTTTTCTCCACTTCCAGGGAATTAACTTCCAGTTAAATAAAAGTATTTGAAAAGAAACACTACTAAAACAATATACTTTTATATGGAAGATTCACAACCATCAAATAAAACCAAAATATAGATGGGGGACGAGGAAGAAGTATATGTAAAGCTGATAGAAGAAACTTCTGGTCAACCATGTTTTTAGATGAATTTGGGAAATATTGATATTATTATTCCTTCCAGTCCTACAGATCTAACAATTCCTATAGTTTCAAGAGGTTTCTTTATAATGGATACAACATTAAATAATTACCAAGTAATTGAGGAAAGGACTGAAAAGATGAAAAATAAAATGATGTCTCAATTGGTTGTACAAGAAAATTCTTCTTATCACACAAGTTTGCTCTCAACAATGGATATATAAATAAATCAATTGAAACTCTCTCTGTTTCATCCTACTATTCAGTCACTTTAGGTGTTGAATTTAAGACAGTAGATCTATCCCTTAATATATTTGATTTTCCATTACATGATAAGATCACTTTTCACAGGAAAGCAAGAGAGATGTTATATAGTGATCTAAGCATGAGTTCATTAACGATCAGTAAAGCAGAGAAACTTTTATAAAAATATTCGAACATAGCCAAATAGGAGAAGGCCAATTCCAAAGCTCTACATTTATATACTGAAGGTTTCAAAGACTTGATCATCAAGCTTGGGCTTGATCTAAATGACAGAGAGGAAATAAAAACTTTGATACAAAGCACATAGTTTGAAATACAATCATTGACATAGAATTTGAATATGTCTATAACAGAACATGTTCAAATGACTGAATTAGCTGTTGTAGAAAAAAAGAAAAAGAGCAACTAATTGTTGAATTTTTCAACAAGAAACAATGAAATTGGTATCTAGAAACAACATGAATGCACACACACTAGTGTGGGATCATAGGTCACACAGTGATGGGTCCTAGCGATACATTAATGTGCAAGCCAATTTATTAAATAAATTGGAAATGTGTCTAGTTTAATTTTCCCTTAATTAAATTGGACAATAAATTGTAATCTTATCTCATAATCACTTGTAATAGTTAACTAAGTGTGATAGGCTCAGTTAGCTCATGAAATTCGAGTTGAGGGTGGTTGGTGAGGCATGTAAAGTGATTCTATTTGTTTTAGAGTCTAAGTTGCAGTCAGTGTATTAGTTTAATGTATGAGAAATCAGTTAACTCAATTAAGTGAGTTAAAGTCAGTCTAACTAGTTGTAACTGATTGTTGCACTAATGAGAGGTCAAGTGAATTAAATCAAATTTAATTCACATGCAATGATCTGTCAAGTGATTGATGATTTACTATTAATAGTTGCATGCATGTCAGTTCTGATGAAGACGCAGTTGAGACAGAGGTTAAAGGGAAGTTATCTATCAGTTTTATTTATAGCAAATTGCCCAAGCACAATTATATACACCATATGATGCCCATGATGTATTGAAAAATCAAGGAAGGTTGAAATTCCTGAATAGGTATTGCATTCCACATGGATTGCGTGAGCAAGGCAGGCTGAATATAGATTGAGAATTGGCTAAGTGTTGGCCTGATTTTGTTCGAGTCAGTGTGAGACAGTTGTGAGAGTGCAAGAGACTCTTGTGAGAAGAATGCATTCTAATTGTTTCATGATTCCATGGTGAATATACAATAGAAGATAAAGGGGTTTTGAGCAGTAAGCTTTCCCCAGGAAAAATATCTATGTTGTGGTTTGATTTTCTTCTTTCTTTACTTCTTGTGATTGGAAACTGTGTTTATATTCTGCAATTGATTTGTATAAAGATTCAGTATCTAGCTTTAGTACATTTCTTGATCCGATTGAATCCATTGATATACATATGTTTGTATAATTTCTACATGGTATTGGAGCACAGGAAATCTCTATAGTGGAGAATAACTTGATTTTGTGACTGAATAGCATTCGAATTTGCAGAAGTATTCTTTGGTGCGACAACAAATCAAGATGCCTTTCAATGGCTTGACTTGGAGTATGCACTCGAGGGTAGCTCTAATTATATTGCATGGAAAGAAAAAATGGAGGCAGTGCTGTAGGATTATGGATTGAAAGAATTAATTGAGAATGATATTCCCAAGCCCGCAGCAGCAGATGTCACTCTTCTTGATGCTTGGCAAAAGAAGGTAGCAAGGGTGAGGAGGATATTTTTGGAGGGAGTATGAGACCACATTGTCTCAAGTCTCCATGGAAAAGAGACTCCATATGTAATGTGGAAGGCTTTAACATATATGTTTCAGAACAGCGTGATCATAGAAAATTAGCACTGAAGAACAAGCTAAGGAAAATCAAAATGGAGAAAGGCGAAACTATTCTGAAATATTTAACCAAGTTTGTCCAATGTTGAGATGAGCTTGGGAGCATCAGAATTACTATTGCGGATGCTGACTTGGTGAGCCTATCTCGTCTAGGCCTTCCCAAGATTTTGCATAGTTATCAGGACTCTGTCAATGGGAGGGAGAAGTTGCCAGATTAGGAACGACTTTGGTCGTATTTGGTGCAAGAAGAATACATGAGGAATACTAAGGATGGATCTTCCTATAAGACAGATAATGAAGAAAATTGTGCCTTGGCTGTTAATGCGAAGAAGGGGAAGGGAAAGAAATCCTATTCCAAATATGAGACTGGTGAAGAAGGCAAGGAGCATGACATGTACAGAGTGAAGTGTTTTCACTGTCACGAGCATGGACATCATGTCACTAATTGTCCACAAAATAAGAAGAACAAGAAGGCTTTAGGATTTGTAGCTAGTGAGGCTTTGGCCTCGCAATTTGAGTTGGAATTATCGCTCATTGCATGCATGGTGTCAAGTGAAATGGGATCAGTGTGGTACTTGGACAGTGGTGCATATTTCCACATGATAGGAGACAAATAAACTTTCAGTAGCTTGGTGGATAAGGACCTCCAGATGCATATCGAAATGGGTGATGACAGGCAGTACAATGCTACCGGGATTGGTACAATTACTTTCCATAGATAGTCAGGTAAACCCTTCTTATTAAAATATGTAATGCATGTACTGGGTTTCAAAAAGAATTTAGTTTTAGCTGCAATGTTGGAGGATAGAGGTTATGATGTGGTTTTATGTGAAGGGAAATATTTCCTTCGACACAAAGCCACAGGACAAGCCAAGAATATTGGGATTCATGTGAAGAATCTCTATAAACTTGATGTAGATGGATGCGCAGAATTGATGGGTAAGGCAGACAAAGTGGTGAGCCCAGATGAGGGTGAGCTATGGCATAAGAGATTGGGCCATATACACCACAGAGTTTGAAGGTCATGCATCAAATTTCTATGGGGCTTCCAAAGGGTACTCTTGCATAGATAGACACATGCAAGGGATGTACCATGCAGAAGTGTGAGAAAGCCATGCAATTTTCCCTTGAGAGAGAGCTTGATTTGCGTGCAGATGAGGAACTCTTGGTTCCTAAGGATGAACCTCAATATGTGGAGCAGCCACAAGATGAGGATCATGGAGTGGAAGAAACCACTCATGAAGAGACCTCCAAGAGGGGGAAATTTCGATCCAGATGGGCATAGGGAGTACATGAAGCTATACCTCCAGGTGTGAGGTGGGGCGATGTGCAGAATTAATCCCAAGAAGAAATTTGTGCAGGATTCATTGAGATGGTGTGTCTCATGGATCGAACCTGGCTACGAGGAGCCCACAGTATAGCAGTAGTAGGAAGGATCTATTAGATTGATGCATTCAAATGTCAGGAAGACAAAAATCAGAGTGACAGGTGCCGAATATTGGAGCACAAATCAGAGTTGGCAGCAGTGCAGAGTGAATGGATGCAGATGTCAATAGCACAGATAGTCCAGTAGACATGTGCAATAGCTAGCAGTAGTTAGAATACTCTGATGACAGATGCATTATAATGATTCAGTTGTTTGGAGGCTATTCATTTTTAGAAGTGTTTCATGCAAGAGTTGCATGTGCGAACAACACTAGAGAAGTGTTGCATGCAAGGGTTTCATGTGCAAATAACACTAGAGAAGTGTTGCATGAAAGGGTTTCATGTGCGAACAACACTAGAGAAGTGTTGCATGCAATAGTTGCATGTGCACATGAAAGAAAATTCCAAAAGTACTGAATCAGGACAAATTGATTCCTTTCTTGTTGAGAGGGAGTGTTGAAATTTGCAACAAGAAATAGTGAAATTGGTATCCAGAAACAAGATGATAGCACACACACTAGTGTGGGATCACAGGTCACACAGTGATGGGTCCTAGAGATACATTAATGTGCAAGCCAATTTATTAAATAAATTGGAAATGTGTCTAATTTAATTTTCCCTTAATTAAATTGGACAATAAATTTTAATCTTATCTCATAATCACTTGTAATAGTTACCTGAGTGTGATAGACTCAGTTAGATAATTCAAATTGAGGGTGGTTGGTGAGGCATGTAGAGTGATTCTATTTTTTTTAGAGTCCAAGTTGCAGTTAGTCTATTAGTTTAATGCGTGAGAAATCAATTAACTTAATTAAGTGAGTTAAAGCCAGTCTAACTAGTTGTAACTGATTGTTTCACTGGTGAGAGGTCAAGTGAATTAAATCATATTTAATTCACATGCATTGATTTTTCAAGTGACTAATTATTTACTATTAATAGTTTCATGCATGTCAGTTCTGATGAAGACCCGGTTGAGACAGAGGTTAAAGGGAAGTTATATATCAGTTGTATTTATAGCAAATTGCTCGGGCACAATTATATACACCATGAGATGCCCATGATGCATTGCACAGTCAAGGAAGGCTAAAATTCCTAAGGCATAGGGATTGCATTCCACAGGGATTGCGTGAGCAAGGCAAGCTGAAGACAGGCTGAGAATTTGCTAAGTGTTGGCCCGATTTTGTCTGGGTTGGTGTGAGACTGTTGTGAGAGAGCAAGAGATTCTTGTGAGAAGAGTGCATTGTAATTATTTCATGATTACATGGTGAATATACAATAGAAGGTAGAGGGTTTTCAGTAGCAAGCTTTCCCTAGGAAAATATATGTGTTGTGGTTTGCTTCTTTCTTTACATGTTGTGATTGTTGATCATGTTTATTTTCTACAATCGATTTGTAGAAGGATTCAGTATATAGCTTTAGGAAATTTCTTGATCTGATTGAACCCATTGATATACATATGTTTGTATAATTTCTACACTAATGACTGAGAATATAGAAAAAAAAAACAAAGATATAGTAGCCTTTAAAGAAAATTTTAAATACTTGGAGTAGACTATAAAGAACCATGTATGTACAGTTGTGGTCTCTAGTGAGTCATAAGATCTTTTATAAAATTAGCAAAGGTGATGATTGAACTCACACTTTCAGAGGTAGAGATGAAAAATCACCATGATAATTTTACACCATATCAAGTAGAATTAAGTGCTAAAGAAAAACAATTAAGGTTTACAAGTTTAGAAAATAATAAACTCACTGAAAAATATTGTGATCTCAAGAAGAAGTAAAATAGTTAAAGAACAGGTTGAAGGGAAATATTTCCTTGATTGAAGCCAGGAAAGTTATTTGGGATGACATCATTCAATAAGTGTGTTCCACATGGGGATAATATCAATTCATTGTCGAAGAAGGGGTTGTACCCATTAACATTATTGAAGTTGTAACCTCATGTAATAGATAGGTGAAAAAAGAATCGCAAAAAGCCAAAAAAATTATCAACTTTTTGAATGAAAAATCTGCAAAAAAAGTTGAAAAAAATGCATATTGTTAATAGGGCTACAGGTATTATGGAAATCAACAAAATAATTCAAAATAACCTTCTGTGCATTCAAACTAAAAACAAAATATAGATAGTTAAGCATTATGTTGCTTATTTTATCTCTAAATTTGATCAGAAATAAAAAGTTGGATTGCCAAGATGTTGTAGCATGGATGGGAGTTTTCTTCCTCGGGAAACATATGAACAAGAATTAATAACCTCTAAGTGTAGATTGGATTCATCTCTTGATAAAATTGTGTTTTGTTGAAGTGTAAAATTGTGGTCAATTTCCTGCAAATATATTTTAAGTTGTTGTGGCTGATGAAGACCTTATTTGATTCAACACCTTACTACACCAAATTATCATATTTACAGGTTACTTTTGAAAAGATGATCTAGTGATCCATCCCTGATCAATTTCTTTGGAACATATGTGAAGAATTGATCCAACACACTGCAGTTGAAGTTTTGGAACCATGTGTCGAGTCGTAGGGTCAAATTTCCATTTCTCATCTGGAATTTCAAAAATGACGACTTTTATTTTGTAATAATACATTAAAATCTAGTTAAGTAGTTAGACATTTTTGAATGTTACTCATAATTGTTTTTGGATGTAATTTTCTTTAAAAGAGAGAGCCAATGTGAGGGGCTCTGAATTTTGGCCTAGATATTTTTCTATTATACGTTTAATGTATCAGTCACTTTTGGATCGATAAAATTTTCAGAGTTGATTCCATCATATTCATTATTTGTTGTATGTGTACTACTTTGTAATATTTTTCATATTTGTCATCTTCAATCCAAAGAAAGTGTGTAATAGCAGTAGGTTGCTCCTATTAAATAATCATATTTATCTATGTGCTTAAATTTTACTAAAGATACATGGGCATTTATTTGAAAGAGCCTTAAATAACGCTCCATTTTATTTTCATAATATATCTTATCATTACCATATTAATTCTCACTAGGGTTTAATATATTGGATTCTATTAAGCCCAATTTATACGACCCTTTTTCCTCCTTTTCTTCTCACCATCCTACAACATCATAAAGAATTGTAAATATTATTATCAAGCCAACTATAGGAATGGTTATTCTCTCTCCAAAACAAAGTTTTGCATTACACTCCAAGGTTTTAACTCTCGGAAAAAAATATATGAAAATAATTTTAAGAATATTGAAAGATATTTCCTAGGCATTGATTTCCTTTCAATCGGGAAGTGTCTCTAGGGTTACAACATCTTTGGTACCATAGCTGGGGAATGAAGCTGGAAATTTTTCTTTGTATTTTTCTCATACATTTCTTTTTATGGTGAGTAAATAAAGCGTAGGTTGAGTTTTCTCACCATAAGAAATTAGTCACCAGTGAAAATGGCTCCAAGAATACCTCATGCCTGCTATGATACCTCTCAGCGGAGAACCCTAGAAGTGTCTAATCCTGATAAATTAATTTCTAAGAGAGTTTGGAGAGAAAATTAGTCCCCTATCACACCAAAGCCTACAATATCTTCTCTTTGTGAATCTACTTCTAGTTCTCATAAACCTGAATTAGATGTCTTAGAAATTTGTCCAAAAAACCTATATTTCTTTGAAGGACAGTTTCACCACTTAAATTTCCTTTTCCATAACCCAAACTAGAACAAAGGTCTTTTGAATATATATATATTTTTGTTCTCCCTCCTATCTCTAAGAATAATACTTAAAATAGATTTCTATAGTACTACATCACAATTAGTTCCTATAATACCATAAGTTGCTCATGTTTTTGTAGCACCACATATTTCCACTAGAGGGGTTTCTTTATGACTCTGAATTGATAGACGAAGCATCTTAATTTACATTACATACATGAACAATTCTTGGATGATACAATTTACAAAACCTCCTTTCTATATATAGGAGTCCATGGGGCCATAATGTAATCCTAGTGGGCCACAATGTAATCCTAGCCGACCTAACAATAATAATTTAAGGGCACAATAATAACAAAATGGGGGTTACAAGGGTACAACAATAACAATAAGAGGTTTACACTAACAATAATAAGGGGCTATACTAGTGATATAGGGACCTAACATGCCCCTCTCCTTCAAAAAAAGTGTTGTCCTCAACACTTGAGTAGCTCCGGGTGCTTCTGTATAAAATTCTCGTCCTCCCATGTAGAATCTTCAGTGGGTAAGTTCTTCCACTTGATGAGATACTCTGAAATTGATCGATTCCGTAGCTGTCGAGTTCTTGTTTCCATGACCGCTTCAGGTTCCAATATGATTTTTCCTTCCTCATCAAGTTCTGGCAATATTGTTTGAAGTGGAAGATTTTCACCTATAACCTTCTTTAAGCATGAAACATGGAAAACTGGATGTACTCGCGAAGAAGCAGGAAGCTCCAATTTGTATGCCATAGTACCAATCTTTTGCAACACCTTGTAAGGACCATA